>JAVKLA010000090.1:2721781-2766024 GCA_034782735.1 Sagittarius serpentarius | reverse complement strand
TTTACCACCACTCTCTGGGCCCAGCCTTCCAGCCAGTTTTTTACCCAGCGAAGAGTGCATCCATCTAAGCCATGAGCTGCCAGTTTCTGCAGGACAAATGGTTGATACGTAGGATATCTTTATTTGGGATACCTGGTATAGACATGGAAAAGGGAGGTATGCCAGAGAGCCATCTCTCTCCTCTTTTGTTAGGTTGACTTTCTTCGTAACAACAAAGTGAGACCACGAAAAAGTGAAATAAGACAAAGCTCTTTCACTTGGTGCCAAGCACACCTCAGTCTGCGGCAGGTCCCTTTGGCCTGAGCACTCTCCATCCCAGCAGCTGCCTTGGTGGAACCGTCCCGTCTTCTGGGATCTGCAGTCAGGGACCCCGGAGCCCCACCGCTGGCTTGCAGCCTCTTCAGTTTGTAAAACAATGAGGGTGCGAGATAAAGGACTCTTCTTGCAAAACGTCTGATAATTTTTTGCTTCCGAAGGCTGGATGTAGAAATTCTTGTGATGGCTTGGCCAGAGTGGTACAGAAAATACTGAGGCGAGTTTTGTTCTTCTCGGTGCTTTCCCTCATTAAATCTGGAGCTTTCTCTCCCTTTTCTGGTTTGGAATCTACAGTGCTCTTGAGAAACACTGGAGGTTTTGTTTGAGTTTTGGTTGTTGGTTGTGTGGTGGGTTTTTTGTTTGTTTGGTTTTTTGTTTTTTCTCCCCGTCATGTAAATGAAGTCTTGCTTGCTTTTTTTCTTTTTTTAATTAGAAGAATAAATGCTTGCATTCATGCACAAATTGCTTTGAAGTGCTGTAGGAATTCAATTCATAAGCCTCCCCTTAGTCTCAATCTTTAATTTTTTTTTTTTTTTTTTTTTTTTTTTGCAAACCGATAACATCTAATGGCTCTGCTCTTTCCAGAAGATTACATTTGTTCTCTGTGGGTTGCTCTGCCTCCTTCTGTGTCCCGAGGTAACAAGTTAAACAGAAGGAAGAATGGTTAATCGGCCAGCTCTCATTGAGCATTCCTGCAAGGTTTTGTTTCACAGAGGGGTGACTCATGCTGGACCACAGCTTTATGAAGGAATGAGGGAAAACTAATCCTCGGGACTAACTGAGCTCGGTTCAACAGGAGCCAACGGAAGGTGGGTTGCTGGATGCAATGGGCCAGCTCTGGTCCTCTGGCCGTTGTCCTGCAGAGCCTGGGGGGTTATCGCTGACCTTGGATCGGCGCTAGAAATTCACTTGGGAATGCGGTTTAGCCGTTTCTTCTAGAGATTATCTAATTTGCTTTACTGACCTAGCAATTATTTGCTACTTTGTGCCTGTACATTATTTTTGGGCGTCCAGAATACAGCCTTTACTTCTGTTGTAGGTGTGTTTATCCTTGTTGGGTAGTGTCAGGTGGTCTTCTGGCTCATGAAACATAATGGGGAGAAGCTGTCAGATAATTAGCCCATTAAGTGTGCTTGTTCCCAGAGTTCATTCCACCCCTGTTTTGGAAACAAGGAGCATTACCCTATTTCCAGTGCTGGTTGATGGGTAAGTCTCTTTTCATTAGCACCTAGGTGTAATGAAGCGTTGTTTCCTAAAGCTCACAGGGAGTACCGGGTGATTTCAAATTTCAAAGTCAGAAAGAGTGCAAATTAAACTACCTCTTCTTTGCTTTTGTAAGCATCTGGTGATTGACCCACGGTTTTAGTGTGGGGGCAGCAGCTCTGGGGCTGGCACTGTGTCCTCAGAGAACTGGAGACCGGCTGAACTGGGACAGGACCTCCTGAGGTCCTCGTGCCCGGCTCGGCCAGGGCACCCGTCCCGTGGGGTTTGGATATACCTCTGAGGATGGGACTCTGCAAGCAGGTGTAGGGAGAGCTTTGCACGTATAACCTGTGCTGCTGTGAGAGCCTGTTCCTGCACATGCGCTCTGGCTGCCGCTGCCCTGGCTGCCGTTTCCACTTGCCGTTTGTAGGCAAACACGGATCCTTTCACCGTCTGTACTCCTTTGGCTCCCACAGCTGCTGCATAAACCAGGTTTGGTTTGAGAAGTGTTTTGGGAGGCTGTGTCTGCAGGTGGGGTATAGCCCCAGTACATGCAGCAATTATTTCTTTCTAACCCATAAAAATATGCTGACGTTGAACTGGAAGACTTTTTTAATATATATGCTGTCCTGTAAATCTCTGTCAAGAGGCTGATTTTCTGTCCACAGCACCGATATGAACCAGTGTACCAACACCAGCCGTGTGAAAACGGGGAAATGAGTTAACCTGTGGAGGTCAGCAGCCAGAGGTATCACCTTCTGCAGGCACCGCTGCTCCGGGCCACGCGCCTTTGTCGGGTGTGCAGGTCTCAAAGCTCTTCGTTGGGTTTGGAGAGGTCTTACACCTGAGAGTTGGGGTGCCTGACCTCACCTCTGCGTGGGCAGCATGAGGGGGGGCAAGTTTAAGTCAATTTTAAGCCCTGGGTCAATTTGAAATGTAGCAGTTATTTTCAAATTACTTTACATCCAGGTTGGAGGGAATGATTGAGATAATAATTGATGCTAAGTGTTTATCTTTTTGAGTTAATTTTTTAACTTCTTTTACAATATAATTGAGAAATTAAACCTGCTAAGAATTTAGGAGTGTAAAGAATTGCTCCCACTCCCTTCCAGTCGGAAAAGGAAGGGTGTGGATTATATCAAAGAAAAAAATGCTAATGAGGTATGTAAACAGGTGACCTTAAAACTCTTCTACTTACGAATACAAATAATATTATCATATGAGAGTACTTTTGTACTTTTTATTACAGACACTGACTCATACAGGAAGGTACTTGTACAGACAGTCTCTTTCAGGTTGTTACTTATCTATTATTTTTATCTTGAAAAAGTGTTGGTGCCTTGTGTGGAACCAGCTGAGAACTGACTGCAGTGTGTGCTTAAAACTTTAACTTTTGTGACTTTCTGAGTGCAGGCAGTATTAGACAGTGTTAAGAAACGCTGCAGCAGCAGTTGCAGGGGAAGGCTGTTATCATGATATTTATTGTCTGTACATTGATGGTTCCTGCTGAGAGATCCTGAAAAATGATACACTTCGACATTTAAAGAAAACAGTTCTGTAATTACGTTAACGTCAGCCTATTCATTTTAGGCACAGAAGTTTAGTGGCGTAATTTATGATCTATAAATTCCTATGTGTAAGCTTGTCGTTCTTGGATTTTTTTTCTTTCTGGTTCAAGTAGATCTCTTTAATATCTCACTCCAACCTTAGTGTTCCTGTGCTGCAGCATTTCTCCAAACAAAGCCCAACAGCTTCTACCTTGATTGTGTTAAACAGATCAGGAAACAAAATGACATGCTCTCAGTGTTTGTCTGTATGTTCCTTTATTTTTTGTTTTTGGGGTTTTTTTTTGACTTTGATGTAAAATTACACAGTGCTGGCTGGAATGTTTCATAAATTGAACTGTGTTTCTTCTGCATACTTGCTGTATATTGAATTCATGACCAAATTGGACAAGCACAGTAGTTATACTAAAATGATATCAAGCTCTGTTGGCTATAGAATTGTGTCTCTGTATTGGTCGGCTGCTTAAATGTTTCCCCATTTTTAGTTGGTCATTTTGACATGAGCTTGAAAACAAACCAGAAAAATGAAACCCAGGGTTCTCCCAACAGAATAAAGTTTCAGGTTGATTTTGCTCCTGATAAATGCTCAAATTCATGTTCTCTTTAAAGGGAAGAGGACCAACAAAATGCAGCAAGTTGAAAAATGTCCAGTAATCAAAAGTTTTCAACCTGAAAAAAACCATATAAATATTTTAAGTTTCACATCCTAGAGGCTGGAATGAGGAATAAGTGTAAGGAGAAAAAATCCGATCCTGTTGAGAAGACCATCTGCTTTATATTTTAAGGTTGGGTAGCATAACTTGCCTTTTTCTGAAATACTGCCATATACATTGTCACGAGTATAACCTTAGTCAAGTTACATTGGCTAAATGAATAATCTTTTTAACATGTGGAACTAATTTTCTTAGGGTATTTTCCCCTCTGACTCTTTTTTCCTCCCTCTTCTCTGGTCCCTTGAAAAAGAAGACAAAAAATCTGCCGGTTCTTGATTGCATTTTTGGCAGTTACTCAGTTTTCCATAGTTTTCTCTCCTTGCAAATGTCTGAAGCTTTCCAGGGAAGCACATTTATAAGAATTGTGCTCTACTTTGACTCTTTTCAAGCAATGTCGTACCTACTTACCGTCTCCCCTTCTGAATATGACTCTTGAAACCATCCCAAAGGCTTTTACCTCCCACAGGCTAATGATAGTAGATAAATTATAAATACAAACTGTGATGCTTTCTACCATCAAAATTAAGATCAAAGCTAAATGCCAGTTCTTCTCTTGTCCTCTGTGTTGCAAAAAATGTTTTGCTCCAGTGCTGGCCGCAGACTGGGGGAGCAGAGATGCGATGGGCCAACTCAGCATGTGGCAGAAGATAGTGGTAGCTTGATTTGTAAATAGTGAATTGTTAAGCAGTCTTCATTAAGATAAAAATTGGGAAGAGAGATGATGTTTTCCTGCTTAAAACCTTCTCAAATATTGTGGAATGTATGCACCCATGAAGGGGTGTGTGTGTATGAGCACGTGGAGATACACGTCTGCAAATGCACGCACGCTTGCATTTTTAGTGCCGGGGGTTCTGTGTTCACTTTGCTTATGGGAAAGCGATGTCTAATAGTCTCAGCTTTTTCTCACAATTGATCTTTTTACCACAAATCCCTCCTCATTCCAAGTAATCTTGTGTAAATTTTACATATAAAATAAGCAAAATCATTTAAATGTAGCTGCCAGAGGAGTCTTTCAAATGATGATGTGGCTTAACAACACTCCAGCAACGTAGATAACTGAGCACTGACCAGCTTTGCCCATTAATGACATAGAGAGCTTCTCCAAGCAAAATGTCGATGGTAGGAGATGAGCTGGGCCAGGACAGTAGAATTACAAGCTGTATGGGTCTTTGCATTTCCTCATTTTTTTAACTGACGATGCTGCTTGTGGTGCCTGCTCTCCGACGGGAGGCTGCCTGCGCTCTGACTCCAACGAAAGCACTGACCTGAGCTCAGCTTATGAGCTCTGCTTCTCGTTTCTCTTTGTCTACCTGTCTGATAAAGGTATCTGTTGCTGCTTGACAAATAACATAATGAAAAATGCATTAATTAGTTAAATCCTTCCTGAAAACTTGTTCTTTTCTGAAACCCACAGAAAGAGAAAGGCGTTCACAGCGTGATGTTGGGATATTTATTCCTTTTAGACGTGTAGCTGCCATGTCTGTCCCTGGGCTGGAAAGGGTCTCCAACAAAGGGCTGCTGCCATCATTGCTCTCATCCGACCGGGTTTGCCTTTCGCTGTGCTTTCCTCCAATTTACTTTAGCTTCTTATATGTATATTGTAAATTCTTAGGGAAAAACAAGAAGCATGTCCTTGATCTCATGGGAACCCACTATTTAATGTTTCTCGGTTGTAGAAAATGGTAACAAAACATAATGTGATACGGCTTCACACACTGCAAAAATAAACTCCAGACAGAAGCCACAGGTTTCCCTCAAAACAATCTCACTCGGTGAGTTTCATCAGAAAAAGGATTTGTTAACGTATTTGTTTGCTCACCACTTTTTAAAACATTAACCTTTAAAATAAGAAACAGACCCTGGTTAGTAGCTGCCTGAAGTTTGAAAAGTATTGCAGCCCTGCTGAGCTAATACTGCGTATATTTGACAGACTACATTTTGCTACTGCTGTTTCGTATACTTTTTTAATATTGTTGGTTTTTTTCATCCTGTCATTACCCAAATATGACAAGTAACAGCAGTCTATGTCCTAAATCTGCTGAAAGTTGTTTTTTGTTTTTGTTTTGGTTTGGTTTTTTTTAAATGTATTGTAGTATAGATGGTAAACCAACTTCAACATATTTACAGCTCGGTGGATGTTTTACTAATCCTGTATTTGTTTTTTCCTGATTCTCTTTGTCTCTAAAAATGTTATTTTTGTCAGTAGGGAGATGGATTCGTATCTTGTCTGGCAAATAGTGATGTGCAAATGGTTGACTGCTCTGCAAAGCAGTTGGCACTTGTATTTGGTTGGACCTTGGAGGTTTGGGGGTGGTGGCTTTTTTTGTTTATTTTCATGCAGTGCTGACAGCCAAACTGGGGGCTTTTGAAGTATTTTCTCACTGCAGTGCATTGCTGCTGACTTTATTTTAATCTCAAGGAACTGAGGGAACAAGCCAGTTAATATTTCACTTTTTATGCTAAGCTTGGTTTAGAGTCATTTCCCAGGTTTAAAACTGCATTGCCTTCAGCTTCAAATTATGAATAAAAGTCTCCTAAGCCTTGTTTCGGCACACCACGAGGCTAAACCTGAGCCACCCCTTATCTCTGGCTTGATGGGAAACCTGACTCCATCCCACCCGGAGATGGGGGTGTGGGTGCTGTGCCCATTCGTCACTGTCAGACCCCACCTGTGGGAGGCATTAGCCGGCAGTGGCCAAAATCTTCCCTGTCCCAGCCCCATGGACCCCTGCCCTTGGATCCTTTCATCGCTTCCTGATGTGTCTCGCTTATCAAATACTTGTCCTGTTGTTCAAAGGTAAAAGTGAGGTAGGCTGCACTTGGTTGCAGTTAAAATCATTAAAGGATATATCTCGATACCATAGACGAATATACTCTAGGAAGTTGCAAGTGCTTTGACCCGGACAGGTAATTAAAGAGCTTAGGAAAGCAAGAGTCTCTAATGTGTTGAAGAAGTTTGTTTGTAAAACAAACCCCAGCTTTCTCAGTACTCCATCCAGGCTGTGGTCATCCTCTGCAGGCTCGTAGGGACCCATTGCTCGGCTCTCCTGAAGTCTCTGTGACTCGGAGCTGTCAGGGATCGCCAGAAATCCTGCAGTGGTCCCCACAGATACCGTGATTTTCTCTTTCTAGGCTTCTGTTTGCGTAGCTGGATGTGAGCACCGTGTTAAGGGAAGGGGAGGATTAAGAGCACGAGTGATGTGCCGAGGATCGTGCTGCAGGATTCAGGTGTTGCTGGAGGCGTGGGGGCCCCGGGGATGGCGCTGGGCTTTGTGCTCAGCCCCCACCTGCCCCACGGAGTTTACGTGTGAGTATAAAGCAGCAGGTGATAGATACAGCCAGCCAGACATGTGTTACTTCTTTCTGAGCATCTCCAACGTTTGAGTAATTTGAAAAGAGAATTAAAACTTCACTGACTTTCCAATTTAGATGTGGCTAAATCTGGAATTAATGTAATTTCTGAAGTTTGCTTTTGGAGCAAAGTATGGAAAATGCAGACAATTCAAAACTCCTACGTTTTGAAGAAGTTTTGAATTTTGTTTACTTCTTAATGTGTTTGAAAACTGATGCTTTGTGGCAGACATAGCTGAAGTAAATGAAGCAAGGTTTGCTTGCCGTGTTGGGTGAGCTGTGGCAGCACAAAGGAAAAATTGTAACAAAATGCTGGTTTCTAAACCAAATCTTGACATTTAATTCAGAGTTTGGATTGGGACAGAAAAGTTGCTTTTGTTCCATTTATTTTTTTAAGTCAAAAAACTTTGTGGAAACCTGCTTGATGGAACCAAGCCGTTGGAGTCGTCGAAGCACTGTGTGCACGTGCAGGTGTATTGTGGCACGTGCAAGGTTAGAGCACAACTGTGAAACAACTGTTCTCAGCCCAGTACCTAGAAATAAGTAGTGGATGGCATAAGGCACATAGTTTTGCCCTCTGCCATGTGCCACAAGAATAAAGCTGTTGTCTTTTTTAAAGATGTTGGGTTCAAAGGAATTTGAGAATTATTGAGAAAATGAATCTTTTTCACATAGTTGACCGATGTTCAGCAAGAACCTGAATATTTATAAAGTTTATTATAAACTTAAAATAGCTGGTGATAGCAAAAAGAGGGAGGGGGCAAAGAGAGAGAAAGAAAATAAAATGCTGTTTCAGGGCTCGAGGCGGTGTGTGATGAGGAGGCGTTGGGAGCAGTGGCAGGGATGCAGATAGCTCCGTGTCTGATGGAGCACCAGCTTGACGGCGGGGAAAGGCTGGAGGCTGAACCAGCGCAGCGGTTGCAGCCTTCATGCGTTGTGAGAGCGAGTGGTGATGGGTTATGACAAATAATCCTGGGTGAGCATCTCATTAAACACGTGTGTAATTGTTCCTGTTAGAGTGAACTTCGCCTGCTGCCATCTGCTAAGCAGATTCTGTTAAACAATGAGGGGTGGGAAGAATAAGGTACAGATGCTATGTGCTATGTAAACCACGATGAGCAAGTTCTCCTGAATATTTAGACTGTTTTTTTAAGTTTGTGGAGCTGACTTACTCTTCGGTCTGTGAAGTTCCTTTAACTTCATTTGGAGGTTGACACTCAGCTCTGTTCTTCTACTTCAAGTTAGATCACTTTTTAAGTTAGTGAAATTAGCTTAAATACAACAGGGAGATGTTTTTGGCTTTGGGTGAAATTCTGCATAGGAGCTTCTGAATAGGGAGCAGATACCTCGAGTGATGGGACTGTACCCATGTAGAGGCTGACCAGTTAACAGCCTCAGGGAGCTCGGTGTGCGACAGCTCATGTTTTCCTGGGTGGTTTCTTAATCCTGACTTAGTTTTTTACTGTTGGTTTAGGCTCATTGTCTGTGATGGCAGTTTGACTAACAGGCTTCTGCTACCCCCTCTCTGACATGCACAGTGCTTTTAATTAAAAAAAGTAGAAATACCGTAATGTTTTCAAGAACTTGGTTAAATTATAAATCAAGCAAAAATAGGTTAAAAACCTAGCCCAGTGGCCAAATAAATTTCTGCTGGCACTGGGACTCTTACATAACTGCGTATAATGGTCTCTGGCATTATTTTGAAAGTTCATAATCACAGCTACGTGTTAAAGGGGTGGAGGAAGGGGTCAGCTTTGTCTTAAGGACAGAAAGCTCCATTCTCGGTAGCTGACAGTCTATTTCCTTCTCGCTCCTTTTGATGTCTGGAGACTAAATGCTGCATGGAGAGAAAAATTCGATTCATTTAAAACATTTTGCATCAAAATGACATGCTTTAATGTATTTTCTTCTGATGTTTAAATTATCTTTTCATCTCATGGGGGGGGTTGGAAGCCAACATGTTTGTAGTTAAAGTACCCAAGCAGAACTTTAAACAAAGGTCTGGAAGAAGAGGAAGTCTCAATGTACGAACGGCTTTTAAGAGTAGTGCCTTTTTTTTTTTTTTTCCCCTTCTTCTTCTTCCCCCCTGGCCCCCCTTTCTTGGCTCTCTGAGACTTGTAAACTGAGGAGTTTTATTGCTGCCCTTCCAAAACTTCTTTAGAATTAAGAGTTCAAATTTTTTAAATTCCTGAAGTCCTCAGGAGGGAGAGGGATAAGGGAAAGTGATGATCGTAAGTGGAGCAGAGCACACCAAAGGGTTTTCCAGGCTGGTTTTGCCACTTATAGCTGCATATAGCCTTACTAGGAGGAAATCAGCCAAACCTGCATCAAGAAAACTCTGAGTTATGGACCAATGATTACACTGGATTTGGATGAAAATTAGACTTCTTTAGTAATTGCAGTTATTATTGCTAATAGTTTGGAGTGCTGACTCTGGCTCATTATGTTGCTGTAAACATGAGTCTTAGTAATTTCACAACTATCCCGTCAAGGGAGGAATTGCACAGGGTCTTTATGGATCACCCTCCTTTGCCAGATGTGGCCGTCCCTACAGATGTATTGTCAGTGTTTGATTTAACGCTGATAAAATGTGGAATCCGCTCTGTCAGTGAAATCCCAGCTCCCCTTGAGGCTGGTGGAGAGAAGTCCCACCAACTGCCTTGTGTTGTTTTTTATGCCTCCTCCACAATCTAGGAAGCTCACCTTCTGTGTTCTTTCTGCTTATATCACTGATTTTTGGTATATTTGAAGTTGTAAGACTTATTTCCCAGTAGTTCACTCTCTTCCCTACACGATGCGCAGAAGCTCCAGTAAATGTCGCGCTGGATGCCATGTTAAATGCCCTCTTGGACCACCCGCTCCCATGGAGCAGCCAGCGCAGCTCCTTTACGACTCGGACGGGCTCCCCGTGCTGTAGTTTCTGTGGCAGGCACTAACAGCATCTCTTGGGTTTGGGCTGCGTTTTTCTGAAAAGCACAGTGAGTTGCAAACACCCATGTTTGCAAGGAAGTGTTAGCATTTTAATAAGGATCTGCTTGGAAAATTATTTCAGCTTCTATATTGGATATGTTGCTTTCGTAGAGGATGTTTAATATACGGTGGGGAACTGGCCACTTACTTACCTGCAAACCCTCCTTACCCTTTGGTTACCTCCAAGCTTGCAGGGGTTGGCATGCACCTGAGGACAGGAGGAACTTAGAAGACCCTTAATAAAATAATAGGCCTTTTTTTTTTCCCCTGTTTTCCAGTGTGTAACGACCTAAATAACATCAACATAGTACTATTATGTTTATTCATAATGAAAACCCAACACTATTCTTGTTTTGCATGATACTGTTCTCTCAAACCTCTGTTGTGTTACGCAGCCACCACATACTGCTATTAAGACAGATAGCAAAGGAGTATTTTAGGGACACTTGTAGGTTTTCCAGTGGGGATGGCCTCACTGCCCCTAAGGGGAAAGCTGCCATTGGAAATGAGAAATCTTGAAAGAGAAACTTAGGTGTACCAGCCAAACTTTTCAGGAGTGCCGTCGGTGTAACCCAGAATCCTTCCAAACTGATTTTTCAGTCTGGAAGCAGAATATTAACAAGATGTTGAGTGTTTTTTCCTCCATGTCACCGCTGTAAGTAAACAGTGTGGCTGTGACCTGTGGAGGCACTTGCATCGGTCTGGGAACGGGTGGGAAGCTTCCCCAGGGGAGGACACAGCTCTCACTTCTGTCTTCTGATACACCCTTTTTTTGCCGTTAGTGAGCTCGATCTGATTGCGTTCAAAAGTGGGTCTAATTTTTCTCTTTTTCCAGATACCAAATATGTCTAAATTCGGCTCACAGCCTTTTGTGTGTTAGTTGGAAACAACAAGTACTTTTAAAAATAGTTATGTTGGGTTAAATATTTAGCACTAGAGAACAGTCAGAGTTTGCATGGCAGTAGCTTTCTAATGTGAAATACTTTTTTTAGCACCTTATGTCAGTTTGGTAAATTTACAGATGTTTTGGAAAAAACATGTTATGTCTTTGCCTTCAAAACCGAAACCAGCCTCCTCCTGCAGACCCACAAACAGGTGTATGGAGGTGTGATTGCCCTTGGGTAAGCATGGCATTAGAGACTGCCCAGGTGAAACGGTGCTTTTTTGACACTGATTTCCTCACCCATGCGCCTTTTGGAGCTGCTTTAATGTGACATTTATGACAAAACGTCTCTTACGCATTGTTTCTGATTTTTCTTGCAGAGGATATTCAACTCCTTTGTGTACACGGAGAAAATATCGAATGGAGAAAGTGAAGTTCAACAGGTGAGTCCAAAAGCCCCTTCCCACCTCCTGCTGCCTGTTGGCAGCGTTACAAAGGCAGAGTTAGCTTAGAAATTACAGTTCTGTCTGGATTTATAGTGGCCACTTCCCTAGCGTCCAGCACATCAGATAACAATAAATGGAACAGTATATAAATGGAGATGGGGTATATGGGTTGATTATGTATTTGAGGGTTTTGCATTGCCATGAAAAGGCTTTCCATCTGCTTTGTGTGGGTCTGTCCCTTAGAAACAAAAGAGCAAAGGCAGAGCTGGGGCCCTCGTATAGTGTCTCACATTAATTGACTGGTTTTCATGTTGGAAGTGTCTCTCTTAAAATTGTTTTAATTCAAAGCAAAAACACTAATATGGTTTATGAATGTGGAAATGGTATCAATTGCTTTGTGTAAATATGGGACAAGTACAGCCTGATGCATAACAGTTGTGGTTGAGGGTTTTTTGTAATTTTGTGTGGGCTTTTCTAATGGGAACACATTTCAACATTTAACTCTTCAGTTTAACATTGAGATAATGTATCTCAACACATGGGCTGTTTGTACTTTAATACATGCGTACATTTGGAATATTAGTTTTGGATCAATTTTAAAACAGATCAAATAGATTGAATTGTCTTCTTTAAGAAGTTAAGTTACCAGTTCTGTATGCTCACAACTGCACCTTTGTGCTAAACGCAGTGAGTTTTGGTAGAAGCAGCACTGCTGCCCTGCGTGGGCCGCCTGCGCGTCTGAACGAAGAACCGGCTTTTCCCTCCAGTTTAAGCATGGACTCACTTGCACAACCTTCAGCAAGTAACCTGACCTTCCTAGACCCCTATCAAACCAGTTCTAATGTTCAGTAAAAACAAAAGTGCCTCAGAGCGGGGCTCTCCCCAGGGAAAAGGGAATTGCTCTTCAGCCTTGCAGGTAGCCTGATTTGTGCATGAGCTGCTGTTGCTGGTTTCCAAGAGCATTATCAGTACATTGCATGCTGGTGTGCATTAAAACTGGTCATGTAATATTAAAAAATGTAACACTGTAAGTTGTGTTTACTGTAAATAGTAAAATTCTTAGACTTCCTTTTTTTCCCCAAGGAAAAAGTCAAAGCAGAGCTGGATCAAATGGGATCGTGAATCCCTGCACACTGTATTTAAACTTTTGGAGAGTTTGCATTGGAGAGCAGGGCTCAGCTCCTCTTCTACTTCAGAAAAAATATGGTGGCTTTTGATGGGGTTATGGTCAACGTAGGATCTAAATTAATTTGCAGAAAGTGGAATAGTTCAGGGAAGGTTCCACTGATGCTGGGTTTCTGTTAAACCAAACCCAAGTCTTCGGCCTAGAAGCTTTGTCCCATACTGGCATTAAATTGAAGGGTGTAGCAATGTTACCAGAAAAATTTGATAAATATAAGAGCATGTGGTTAATGATCTAGGATTTAAGACTCTTAGATTGACATCATACAAATTCTAAGGTGAATCTCTTGTGCATGTTATCATAAAAATGACAAGGTTTGTGTTTAGGGAAAAAAACAGCAAAGTTCACCTTTGGTACTGCCTGTGTCTGTGTTAGATGTTTGTTTGGTGAGATACAGATGTGTGTGGGAAACAACAGAAGAAACCAGAGCAACACATTAATCCTAGTAAATTACCCTAATTCTGGTATTAACGATTGCTTGAGCCTGTGGATAATAGCGTCTCAACCATAGTGATAGGTGTTATGCTTTACAGCAGGTTTTTCCTAGCTCTGGTTAGTTAGAAGACATTTGATGCTAGTTTTTCCTGAAGCTTGATCATTTTATGGGTATTTGTCCTACATACTCTGTTTTGCTGTAGAAACACATTTCTGATTTTCAGTCACCATAGTTGAGATCATCACCTATAATACAAGAGGGAAAAAATATGGGGAGGGGTAAATAAGCCAGGCGGACATTCCCTCTTCTTGTTTTGATCCCACTGCCTGTCATTGTTATGCCACCTTTCCCACTTTGCTTCTCAAGTGAATTGTGCAGAAGACTTTCCATGCCTGTAGTGATTATCCTCTTCTGGGTTTGTTCGTCTTCTGCTCCCCCCCCATTTTTTTCTTCTTTTTTTATTAAGCGGTCACCAGTATGAATGTCATGACATGGGGGCAGCAGATGTGCCGCTAATGTTGTATTAGAACCCTTCAATTATTTTTTAAATCTACTTTCTTCCAAGAAAGACCCCAAATTATTTTTCTTTTTTGACAACCTGTATTTCGAGAACACATAATTAAGAAGAGATGATATGGAACTGAGTGTAATGAAATGACATCCTGTTCTCTTCAGATAAGTGGTACCTTTTTTCCCCTGGAGGTCCAGATACATATAGCTGTGTATTTAAGTAGTTCATTTTCTATCATTGTTAATAATTTATACAGTTCTAATATGTGTTCCTGTTACTAATTTGGGCATACTTTTTTTTTTTTTGGTTGATGTGTCAGTGAAATACTGTAAATAAAATAATTGGATACCCAAATTACGATCCCGTAGAAGAAATTTGCTGCTTGGAAAGGCATCGTGCAATTGGTGATGCTAGGTGGTTGGTTTATGTGGTGCCCAAGGTCGGATGTGTGCGAACGGTGGTGGTTCAGCGATGCAGACAGGAGATGCATGCCACGCTTGGCATGATGCTGGAGCCCACTGTCCACCCTTGAGAGGCTTTGGCTTTCCTGTAAGCATGCACAGGTAGGTGTTTGCGTACAAAGGGACCGTGAAAGGGTAGCTGTTGCCTTTAGAAGTTTAAATCTGAAACCATCCCGACATCTTAAAAGAAGGGTTTGCTGGCTTTGACGTTGCACTAGGCTAACGTTTTTCTCGAGTATTTCTGGGTGGTCTGCGCACCACGAAAGGGCCATGTGGGCTAGATTATACGTATCAGATGGCTTTTGAAAGCTAAAAGTGTTTTTGGGAAACCAAGAAACTGGATTAAAACTTCTTTGAAGTCTTGACTATCGATTCTCCACTTAGGAAACGACACTGCTTGTTTCCCAGCCACAGATGTACGTATTCAGCCTAAGTAGATATAAATAACTGTCTAAACACTGTAGGTAGTGTGATGAATTCGGAGCTGTCAGAGGAGAAAAATGAGGCCCCGGTGAAGCATAATTACTGTGGTTAAAAGCTCAACAGTGAAGTGGATAGAAGAATAATTGAGCACTTCTGTTTCATTAATAACCAGGTCTTTTAGCCCTAATGAATCACAAGCAATATAACCGGAGTTTTATGAGTAAGAGTAGTACATCGAACAGGGTCGTCTTGAGCAAATGCAAACAAATGTAAGCAAACTAAATCCCCTGTCGCTCATTCCTGTTTTTGTCATTCATTAACATTTTCTTAGCAACTGATACCCAAAGGCAATTAATTACAGTTTTATGTCAGCTAGGATTTTTTTTCTGGCAGACCACTGAATTGTTGTGGGGGGGTGGGTTTGTTGTGTGTTTGTTTTTTGTTTTTTTTTTCTTTTTAATACCAAACTGTGTAAACAATGACTTTCAGTTTGTCGAGAAAGTGAAAAACTACAGCTGTTGGCCTTCAGGCCTGACTATTTAATACGCTTGGCTTTCTTCATGCCACACAAGGAGTGGTTTACCTTTTGACATTGAACTGCTTACACTTTTAAGGTCTACAGTTACAGAATTACTATTGTATGTAACAGATAAAATCTTTTTTGCTTTGAATAGGTTATTAAAAATTGGATGGCGATTGCCAAAAATAACTTGGATTCCTTTCCTGTAAGTTATTTCAATATCAGAGAACTCGCATACAGTACGACAATATAGTGGTGTGAACTAGTGATATAAATAAAGTGGAAGATGGTTTTATTAGGGGAAAATCTAGACTAGCCATTTTCAAGGAAGTCAGCATATATTCAGTGTCCTGCCAGACATATGGTTTCTGCGGTATGGAGAATATGAAACTGGCCTTCAAGGAGGAGAGAGGACGGTGACACAGTCTTGAGCAGGAGCGTATTTACCAGCTTCACGCGGAAAAGTCTTCAAACATTGAACTCTGGCAGAGAAGTTGGAGTACAGCAGCAACAACATCCCTGCAGATGGAAATTTGTAATAATTTCTTCAATTTCTATCTGTCCGTGCGTCCTGGGGAAGGAAGTAGTAGCAAATAAAGTAATTAAATTAGTTGAGATAGTCAATTGTAAATATGCATATGTCAACTGAAAATCACCCTGCTGGAATATTTCTGGGAATATTCACTCCTGTTTGAAGGCTGGGAATGACAGGGATGGAGGGAGGATTTTAATTTAGAATAAGTGAATGCACGAGCAGCAAGATAGGTCTTTTGTTGTTAGGTTTTTCCTTGTTTAGTGTATCCTTCTCTCCATGTAACTCCTGTGTTTAGAGCTAGAAGACTGTCATTCCTTCTCCTTCTAGCTCATTCAGAGAATAATTATCATCCATAAAAATAACAATAATAACCTAGAGAATCAGTTTTGTATAAATCTGCTAGGAGCTGCTAAGAAAGCAAAGGAAGTTAGTTGGGAGGTTCAGGAGCAGAATTGTGAGGCAAAACACTGGTTTTTACAGGTATGCAATTTTGTTTCTAATAGAACCAGGTTGCCAGAAGTATTTATTTGAGAAATGGTATATATATTAAAAAAAAAAAAACCCTGGAAGCTGAAATCTTCGATGATTTGGGATTGAGTAAATTGTGTCTGCCACAAGAACGCCTTTGGGAGTAAGACGGAGCATTCTTCTTGCAATACAATGTATTTTTAATTCAGAAATGCTTATATTTCAGAGTTATAAAAGCTAAGACTCGATGATCTTAGGGTGTTTTACAACTTCAGTGTTTCTATGATTGCAAATCAAATGGTTAAAAAAATCAGAAATCAGATGGTACGTTACCTAATCTAAAGTGAAACTTCTATTTTTAATTTTTTTTTTTAACTTTGCTACAAAGAACACCTACACATGTTTGTTGTCACTCTGCTAGAGAACTTTTTATCCATATTTGGGGATTTTGTTTTCCATGTCTGACTACAAACTGAAAGATCCACTGTTCAGAGTTTTGCTTTGCATTGCTGTTATACTCCTGATGGACAAAAATTATTTCATACATTGATTTTGCTGTCGTACTTGGGCAAGTTCAGTGAAGTGTGTGTTATTCATTGGAGTTAGAATAAATAGAAATTTTGTACAAGCAGGATGCAGCTGCTGAGGATTTTTCACCCTGCAGGACACTCTTGGTTTTTTTTTGATACACTTTTAAATACATAGCATCGTATGAGTGGAGGGCACGTGTTTGTTTGCTTGTGAAGGGTTCTTCTCTGATGACTGTTGTGGAAGTAGTGTTTATAGGCAGCATCAGCTTTAGTTCTGAAAATACAGTGAAGGGTGGAAGTTGTGCCCTCTAAACTGAATCGGACGCAGGCGCTCACTGCATTGGAGAGTGCTCTCTTTAAAGACCAAATAGCCGTTCTGCAGACTCATCTTGACTGTGGCACATGGAGAGGAATAGACCAAGGCGAGTAAAAATCCCAGGTGGTATTAATATTACGGGTTTCTTTCACTAGATCCTTATGCTGTTGGGCTGCTGTCGTCTTCTGGGTTTCTGGAGGACTTCCACACAGCCTGTGTGAAACTTGTTAAATAATGCACCACTTTTTCTAAGCCTACTTCAGAGCCAGACCTCTTTTGGTTTGGTTTTTGGTTTTTTTGCTTTCTCTGTTACCAGCTGTCAGGTGATGGGATTACATTCAGAGCCATAGCCATTCCTTGTTTTCCCTTGTTTCTCTTTGCCAGTTGATTTGTATTCTGTTAGTTGTGGGGTTTTTAATAAGCTGTGCGACAGGGCACAGCTATCTCTACTGTGTTTTGTTCTCTACATGGTCCTTGCTAAGGCCCGCATCACGTCAGACGCCAGCTACGTGCAAGATGTTCTCTGTGTCTTCAGGGAATGTATTTGTTATAAAAATAATTAATGATATGTGAGTTTAAGGAGCTCCTTTGCAGTTGTGCTAATGAAAGGACTCCTCATCACTTGATTTCTTTTACTTACTTATTTTTTACCAAAATGGGATGTCTTTCTAAAAGTAAGCTATGCCTCAGTCTGGAAGGACAGGCTTGCTACAGAAACGCTTGTGCTGGTGAAGGGCACGGGCCGTCAAAAGCCCGCCTGGCTTTACGGCGCCGGTACCTGTGAGACAGTTGAACGCATTTGCTCCCTCCGTCACCAAACTAGAAGGAAGCGTCTCCCCAGCTTTCCTCTCCCGTGGTGGGAGGAAGGATGCTTTTGTCTGCTGTCCTGCTGCCTCACCATGTCACGCGTCAGTGGTCGGTGCGCACGGCTGACGGCTTTGACAGTCACCGATCCAGCACCAGACTCCTGCAAAAACAGCACAGGAGCCTCGGAGAAACCAAACATCGTTCTCCTGAGCAATGTTCTTAGTAGAAACAGGGTCCTGCCGTGTCTGCCCCGGGTGCTGCTCTGCCTGCTCAGGTTTTGTAGAAGCGAAGAGAAAGCTCTGCACTTGCCACAGTCGCTCTCCTCTTGGTTGGTGAGGTGCAGGGTGGTACGACCTCGCTGGCACGGTGGCATGCTGCGCTTTAGGTTGGGTTGGATTTTTTTGTTTGTTTGTTTTTGGACTAGGCAACTCTTCTGAGAAAAGAAGGAAGGAGCAGGTTTTGTAAACAGTAATTGATGGGACTGTTTGGGGCTCCTCACATAGAACTGCTGTTCATCCCCTCCAGGGCGGAGGAGACTTTGCAGCACTACCTGTTGGTGACCCAAGCGTGGATTAAAGGACAGCCATTGCAAACCCTGCCCTTTCAACTGGTCACTTGTCCCATGTTCCTCAAAGTATGGCAGCTGGCAACAGGCAAGGTTTCCAGAGGAAATATATCAGCGTGCTGAAAAAAACCTAGATTTTGCTGTTGAGCGTGACATCTCCCTGGCTATGAAAAGTGATATGCTCACAAGATGTTGAATTTTTTGTTGATCAATTGTAGTGTTGTGGTAAAAGGCGATGCGTACTGTGTTTTATGTATTTCCAGAATGACTTTCAGCAATTGTGGCCCTTTCTTCAGTTTTTGTTGTGCAACACGTTTGACATCTCCTTCCTTTGAGGGAGCCTTGGGGAAGCTTTGCCAAAATTATCGGTGGGTAGAAAGCCGCAAATAAGTGCCGGTCTCTGAAGAAATGCGCATTGGAAAGTGGTTTCCTGCATCCTGATTGTGAATGTTCTAGAGTGTCTTTTCAGTGTCATCCAGAGGAGTAGGAATCGTTTGAATTTGTTAAAGCAGAGGTGCTGCAAGAAGCTGGTGGGAATTCTAAAATCCTTTCTCAAGCCATGTCCCTGCTGACCTCTGTGCCCTCCTGGTTTTGTACAGAAGCAGTGGTTTCTTCAAGAGCCAAGTAGGTTAGGAGTAAATACGTTAAAAATTTTCTAGAAGAGGAATCTCTGGATGCGCAGTAGTGTTAAGTTGTGATACAGCGGGAGGAGTGCCTGGTGGATGTTGGAGAGAGGTACTTTTGTTCCAGGTTCTTCTGGCTCACAGAGGGGATTTAAAAATAAAAATACTAACTGGACTCTTCAGTGTGTAAGCAATACTTTTCAAGGAGCCCGGCAGTGTTAAATCCCCGGCTGTGAGTCCATTA
Source organism: Sagittarius serpentarius (assembly GCA_034782735.1). NCBI lineage: Eukaryota > Metazoa > Chordata > Aves > Accipitriformes > Sagittariidae > Sagittarius > Sagittarius serpentarius. The sequence continues at coordinate 2,746,956 of JAVKLA010000090.1, read as the reverse complement.
TGGCATCCATGCCTGTGGACCTCATTGATACATATTTTATATACAGTCTTGAAAACATTAAAAATACCTTGGCTGTCAAGATACAGCCAGAAATAAAACCTAACCTTGGAGCTCTGCTGTCCCTCAGTGCTCCCTGAAAAGGGAAGACTTCAGAGCTGTGGAGCTTTGAGTGGAATGAAGCTTTAAAAAAAAGCTCAAGGGGACTATGCAAATGAGGAAAATGTCTCTGGGAAAATTAGAGAAGCTCACTGATGTTGTGATGAAAGGTTGTCAGTGGAGATGGTGACAATTGAAGTGCATTACCCATGGGTGCTGCGGTAATAGAAACAGGTGTTACCGTCCAACCTGTCTGCAAACTGAAATGCTTTGGCTGCATGCCAGCTGCCAAAAAAATATATATATAAAAAAATAGAGCTAATGGCTGCATTGTTTGGAGAAAGCACTCATTTCTTATTATTCGGCTCCTTAAAATAAGGAGAAAATACAGAAATCTGAAAAAAGATGAGAGGAAGGCTGAGCAAGGCTTCCCCGCCGACCTTTGTTTTTAAAATGAGGTGAAGAGCACTTTGAGAATTGACCCAAGGATAATAGCATTTTATGTCGATCTCAAGGTATCCAGATGTATTGTAGCCTCCGTTAAGATGGGTGAATTTGAGCATTTCTGCGGGAGCAGATGTCTGTCACACTTGGTACCTACCCAAGGGTATACCTGAGCGTGGCATGTCAGCTACCTGCCTCTTTTATGTGCCTGATTGGGGGGACAATTTCCCATTTTGCCGTAAAAATGTTTTAAACAGTTATGTTAGGATGGTTTCGTAGTTCAATGCTCTGTCCTTTCGTTATTTGTTACCTCTTTCTTTCTGTACCTTTGGGGTTTTGTAACCAGTGTGGTGTGGGTCTTGCAGCCATTAGTATGCAACAGCTATTCAGCTCTGGGCAGGTTAAAAAAAGCAGGGTATAGGTTGGGAAAAAAAGTGATCTTTTGGTTAAGGATTTTAGGTTTTTATTTAGAAAAATGAGAAGCTCATTTAAGCCTGCAGCTTTTATTCTGACAGGCTCTAGCAACAGCGTGCATCACTTTGCAAACTGAATAATGTTTCTGAGCTAATGATGTGAGTGTGCATGCATGCATGGGCACGCAAGGTATAGATGAGGAGCTAGGAAGTATGTATTATTTTTTGCTGTTGTTTTAATCACTAAGAGCTGGAATGCTCTGGAATGCTGCTGGATTTTTTTGTGCTCCAGTGAAGCCCAACTATGGAAGAAAAATTAAGTTAGTTTTGTTAGGCTTCATCTGGATTACAGTTCTCGATTTGATGAGTTAGAACCATTCGGTTTTAGTAATTTTTCAGCTAGTGTGTTACCCTTAGGTTCTTAACATGATTTAGTCATTGTAATCAATTTCCAATGGAAAATTGCTTTTGGATCATCTTGCCATTGGTGACTTTTTTTGAGTTAACTGTTTTTAAAGTGGTTTTGACTGTTGGGAGTATTCTTTTGCTATCAGAGGGCAGTATTTTTAGGGTTCTTCAGATGAGATAAACAGTTCTTCCAACTGTGCTTATGTCCGTGGGCAGGGAATAGATGTCTGTGTAGCTCTGGGAGGCTTCAGGTCCCTTGTTGCTGACATGCACTTGACTCTCTGCCCCAGCTGAAGTGTTGGATCCCACTTAATGAAAGCAATGTAATGACTTTGAGCCGCTCAGAGGTTTTTTGATGGGAGATGCAGTTTAGGTACTAAGCATTTGCTTTTTATCAGCTTCTGAGGTACAGGCTCTTCTGGAAAACAGATTTGTCAGATCTTCAGGCTCTGCACAGCAGGGTAAAATTCAAAGGCTGTGGGGTACTTTTGTTGTTCAACCTGGAAGGTGAAAACTCATCAACACCAAAACCTTACCTTGTACAGCATTCATTTATTAGAGAAAAAGCAGTGATTCCAAACCAGAGTCCCTTTTGCTCTGATGCTCTGTGTTAGTTTTGTTACTGCTAGTGATGGTCGTGTGGTCCTTTTTTCAGCAAACTTAAGCTCTCTCCCCTTTTTGTGATTTCAGGTAGGGAAACCAAGAAAGAAGTGTATAGATTCAGTATCTGGTTTACATAGTGCTTAAGCACAGGTACGTCATTTGCTCAAGCTGAGAGTGGAACTTTGTAACCATGAAACTTGGAATGCTTTGATTTAGGAAATTCAGCTTGCGTATGTCAGAGACCCTCCAGAAGAATACACTTCTCAAGGACACATTTGAGGAGTACAGTTGGACAAAAAGAAAGTTTACTGGAAATAGAAAAGGAACTACCCAGTAGCTTATTATCAAAGAACTGGAAGCAATTTAATAGTGTTGGATGCCTAACATGGAGGAGACCATTAGTAGTCCTCTGGTCCCTTGGCAATAAATCATTCTACAAAACTAATTAGGTATAATTCTGCAAGTCATTCGAGCAAGGTCCTATTGAAACCTGTGCTCCTAGGAGACCTGTCATTGAGCTGCAGCATTTGCTGGGAACAATGGAGGTAACGACAATGCTGTTATCAGTGTGGGGCTCGTTATTCGCATAACGAAGTAAATCGTGATGAAATGTCCTGTTAATAATAGTTAGGAAAGACATTTGTCAGTCCAGGGGATCTGGAACAACTGACTGCGTTTCTCAGCACACAAATGTAGTGGCACTGTTAAATCATTCCCGTAGAGTTTGTAGTGTACAGGCAGCAGAAGAGATGGGTGCTATGAATTAACGAGCTAATTTCAGCTCTGAAGAAAGTTTGCAGAAATGCGAAATGCAGTATTTCTGAGTATTCAACACCACAGTATATTGCTTAGAGATTATTCTCTTTCATTTAGGATGCATCTGGCTGATGATTAAGTGCAATAGATAAGTTGGTGTGAAAAGGATACTGAATGTGCCAGAGCAAATTTTGTGCGTCCCTGATCTGTTTCATTAATTTCCTACTGTGAATGAAAGACCAGGAACAAAAGTCGCAGTAAATGTTTCTTGTAAAGCCTGATGCTTCCTAGTAACAGGGTTTACTGTCACGTTTGCTCAAATAACAGCCACAAATTTTTCCTTTCCAATTTTCCCCTGCAAAATCATTAGTCAAGCTTGTTGTGAAGTGCCTAATGAACTAGACACAAGCGAGCTCTTATCCGACAGCACAGCAGCTTCAGTCGGCCTGTGATGTGTCCCAGCAGGCTCTGCCCTTGTTAACACCGTGTGCCTTTGGGCTGCTTTGAATCTGCCTGGCACGGAGAGGGTATGGAGAGAGCATGGGGCTCTGCCTGCAAAAGGCACGGGCACAACCGTGCCTTCGAATCGCACACCAGCAAGCCCCGATGCAGAGCTCAGAAGTATTTGTTTGCAAAAATTTCTTGACTTGATTTTTTTTTTAATTTCTTTTTTTTTTTTAAAGAAACATTTAAGGAGAAGGGCTGAAGCACCCAATTTGCTGTTTCTGAAGTTGGGCACTCGATAATTTATTAAAGGCCTGAGGCTTGCTGGGGAGGGATGACAGTGTTGTTATCACTTTCTGAAAGGAGAGAAATACGATCATCTGCTCTTACAAGTAACAGTGTAACCTCTAAACCTTGTCCTGATTTATAAGTGCCTGCTTTCATCAGAGGGACCTCTGACGACAAAAGGCTTGTGGAAGAATTTCACCTGTGCGCGACAGTTGTCGTTAACTTCTTTCTGTTACAATGTCAATTACAGATTTTTCATTTTGTTGTTGAAGTTTGTAGTTAAAACTTGTTGTAGCTTATGACTAGCCACAGTGAGCTGCTACATCCGTGAAGAAAATCACTTGGAAGATGCTCAGCTAAGAGCCTGTGGTGCCCTCCATTAAAGCAGCAGCAGGGGATACAAAGCAAAAAGCAAGAACTGGGGTGGCTTATTTTCCCCAAATTGCAGTGAGGAGAACTACATGAAAGGAGTTGTGAAATACCTCTGCGCAGATCCACCTGACTGAGGAGGCTGTTGATGAACAGAGAAATATTCACGGCAGTATTTGGGGTTGCCTGCATCCTGAGCTTGTTCCCTGGAATAGCTTCAGTGCAGTGGCAGGTGTACTGTTGGCTGGTTGCTCCTGAAGCAGTAAGAGATTTCTCTGTAGGGTGGTGTCTTCTGTAATACTATTATTTGGGCTTTCCATAAGTGTCCATTAATAGAGCTTCTTTAAATCGACTTGCGGCCTGTTTATTTTAGTCTCCATCATGTCCTTGTCAGGCCTTGCAAGAGCATCACATTGGAGAGCTTCAGCGATAAGCCAGTAGCGTAGGTGACATCACATCCAGGTGTCAGTTCTTAATGAAAGGGAAGTTTGATGTAATGAAGTTTCACTTTTCATACGTGCAAAACTGTATGTTCAAGTACCCATTGCTAGATGGTAAATATATTTTATCTCTCTACAGACTGCTTTCTGTGGCCAATATTATTAATGACGTGGACTTCAGAGTGCTTAAGCCACCAAAACAGAAGTACAATGAGCGAAGCAGACAACTGTTATCTATGACATACACAGTTTTTACTTTCATTTTGATTGGTTAATAAGGAACAGAGTAATACAGAGAAACTGGCTTAATTTTAATCTTTCTTCTTCTTTTTTGTTTTGGTTTTTTTTTTTCAGTTGGCAAAAAAAATCCGTGAGAAATTTAACCGTTACTTGGATGTTGTGAATCGTAACAAGCAAGTAGTGGAAGCATCATATACTGCTCATCTCACGTCTCCCTTGACTGCGATCCAAGACTGCTGTACTATTCCACCATCTATGATGGAGTAAGTATTAAATGCTGAAATTACTTATGCTGTCCTTTAATATGTGAAGAAGAAAGATTATTTCTTTGCAAAATAGCCTGTATTTTCTGCCACTCTTGATAACCCTGAGAAAGGGGGAAGACAAGGTGCTCCTTGTCTTGTCCTCGTATTCTTCTACATTTCTACTATGCACACATTTAATGAGGAGCGCTGAACAAGAACTGGGACTCAGAGGTGATAGATTGTAAAACGAAACAAAAAGGAAAAAAGTTTGTTCAACCCTTAATTGCATTGAATAGTCTTCTATACAAAATGAGTCTGTCTATATCCAAGATACCATTTTTGGACTGAGACACTGCTTTCCCTGAATAACTCTTCTGAAGCTGGTCATGGGACTTCTGGTTGGTTTTTTTTTTTTCCTTTGAAGTGCAGTAACCAAAATCACGAGTTGGTCAGTACATCACAGGCTAAAAATACTGCATTACAGTTTAATCAAGTTGACATGCTGCTGTTTGATACATAGAGGTTTACTGAAATTGAGTACATTGCTTGGAAACTGAATTTGTTCATTTCAATTTGTTCTGTTTTTAAGTACAGGAGTTTTGAATAGTCTAAATCCGGGCAGTTGTTTGTCTTTAATCATGTTTTATTATGCTGCGTATTTGCAGAAACTTCTCTGGGTTTCCTATTTGTAGGAAGTTGTGATAGAAGGTCTGATTTTTCCAATAGAGGTGTAATAATTTCTTTTAAATGCTCAGCATTTTAAACGTTTACTTCCGTATGTGCTAGAAAAGAACAAGAGTAACTTTCAGTTTATGCAAACCTTGATTACAGACTATATTGTCATTGTTTATATCTCAGTCTGCTTTAAAAACATTTTAGAGAGAGAAAGGTAATTTGGATAACACATACTAAAAGTACTTTCTGCAGTCTAACTCTTAAGACAGCTTTTAATGACGGCGTGCTTTCATCTTTTCTGAAGTATGGCATTAACCTTTGTTTATATAAGGATTTAAAATATTGACTGCATTCAAACATGTGGTATGAATCTGTGTCTGGAGAGAAAGGCCACTTGCTTGTTTTGTGTTTGTTTTGATTGACACGAAAGTAAGAAATCTCAATAGGGTTAAGCCTCAGGTGGCTCCAGAGAAATGGGTACCTTGCTGTTGGGTTGTGTGTAGATTTGGTGGTCTCAGTGCAGTTCTTACTGGACAAGGTGCCTACGTAAAATTCTGGCATATCTGGTGCTCAATGGCCAGACTGTTGGCAGCGTTAGTAGAAAGGTCAAGAGTTAGTTGAGGATGAAAACCTTTCTGCCTTCTGATCTCTGCGTGCAGGAACCGCCAGCCAGCAGTAACACCTTCCAAGCAAGAGGTGAAGAGAAGGAGGAATGAGGAGATGTATATCCCCCATGGGAGTATTGCATAATTTTTCATTAAAAAAAAAAAAAAAGAGAGGTCTGCTTTTAGTCTGGAAACTTTCATGAATTTCCTTTCACTTTGTCCTCCAAATTACTTAGCTTTGAAGTCCTTTAGAAATTTCTTTATCCGTGGTGGACTTGCATAAGGATTCTTCACAGTAAGTGGTTTGAAAAACGAACTGGAGGTCGCAGCTGGCAAAGCGGAGAGGTGAATTTTCTATTTGCAGAGCTCCTCACTGAGGCTCTACAATATGATTCTCATTCTTTAGTTACTTGGATTGATAGTATTAAATCTGCTTAAGTGGTTACCAGAGCAGTCTATCAGTCTGCAGAATCTTCCAGACAGCACTTCAGCAAGACCGGGTCGAGTATGTATTGTTGAGAACGGTGGCTTATCAGACCATCGGGAATATACCCACTGCCGTCTTTAGGAAATTCTCTGCAAGTCATACAAAGAAAGAATGAAAAAACATGTTTTCCTTTTGAAACTTAACTTCCAAGTTGCTAGTGCCGTGCTCTGTTAGTTGCCTGATTTGTCTAAATGCTTCTGCCATCGTTTCAGTTGTCATTTCTCCCCCTTCTACCTCTCCTGCCTGCTGTTCTTCCTTTCATTTTCCTTCTCTGTGGCATCTCCCTTCTGGGAGATTCCTCATTTTGCTTAAAATGTCAGGGGGAAAAAAGCTAATGTTGATATCCAAGGTGGTGTTATTAGTTTTTATGTCTGACATAAGCCTGCTAAAGGGGAAAGTAAAATGGTTCACATGGGCACAAGGTGGTTGTTCCTGAAAAGCCGGGAGGGTATCAAACGCTGTTTCCCTGTTGAGCATCAGCTTCCTCAAAACCTGTCCTCGTCTCCCTGCCTCTCCAGAAAAGAGATTAATTTTTAATAGAAATCTCAAAATGAGAGAACTTTCTTTTTAAGCAGCAGCTTTCCATTGTAATGAGATTACATGCTCATCAGGATACCCCTTGGGCACCTCTAGGCCTGGTTAAAAGGGGGGAAACAGCCAGTTGGGCAAGTGTCTTTGCAAGCAGACGTGTCTGAAATCACCAACAGCTTGCTTGCTTTTTTTTTTTTTTTTTTTAAAATGTCCAAAGAGATACATAACCTGAGATTTTTGACAGAAAATACTAAAAGTTAAAATACCTACCTTAATGGTCAGATTTTGGAGAACTGGAACATACATATGAGTGTTTGAATGTGGATTTAGGAATTATTTTTAAAACAGACACGAGTATCTCCCACCTGGATATTGTGGTCATATTTTTTAAGGCTACTGATTTACTTGAACCCTTCACCTTTAATTTTGGACTAACTTGCTCTGGCTATGAGGAGGCCTGCACTTGTGAGAAGTTAAGTTATATGTTCTATTGCTGGTGACAGCTTATCCTTGAGGTTTAAAAGATGTGTGTTAGTGTTGGGCAAAAGAGTGCTGGTGTTAGAGCAACAATAATTAGAATGGTTTGGTTTAGAGCATGTATTAGCTGCTACTATAGAAGAGGTCGCATTGAAAAAGACACAGATTTACCTGTGCTGTTTGCTGTTGCCAGGAGATACTTTGCTTTAGACTGTAACTTGAAAATGTATGTGTCCTTAGGGCTGTGGTTTTTCTTTCAGGAGGGTTGTGAAATATTTGTGTTACAACTGCTTAACTCTATGTATTCTTTTCCTTGGTGTAGGGAGGCGCTTCATCATGTGGCCTCTTCACTTGAGTAAACATTTGGTGCAAGAATAGTATCAGAAGCACATTATCTTCAGGGTATATTTTTATGGTAGATTTGAAGGCCTGTCCCACAATACTTAAGGCTGTTTATCACATGGTGTTCAGCCTCAAAATGCACGGTAACATTTGAAAATCTGAAGACACTTCATGCTGTCAGGTGATTCTTCCATCAGCCTTTTACATTGCTGTCTAGCTTATTGACATTGTGTTGGGAATGCAGCAAATTTGGGTTGTTTTTTGAAAAATTACGTGGGAGGGAGATGATGAACTGCTGTGCAGAGAAAGGATCACCACCCCACCCCCCCCGCAGTTTTTTTAATGGCTTGGTATCTTTGATTTGATCCATGTGTGGCCTTGTGTGTGCTTGTATTTATCTTGAAAATCTGAACATTGGCTTGAAGACAGTTTACCATGTTGCACGAGATAAACTGTGAGAATTCCACACCTGGTGACTATAAATAAATAATAAGAAATAGGACTAACATAGCACAAACTGGGATATAAAATGAACCTGGCATTTAAACTGCTTGTTTAGTTCAGTAGTGAGATATGACAGGGAAAACAATTTTTATTTTCTTTCCACTATATGGTGTTGGCTTTTAGAGTGAAGAGCCCAAATGAGTAAGTTTCCATGAGACTCTGGTTCCAGTCCATAGTGACTAGTTTGGAATTAAAATTGACAGCCTGACTGTGCTTTCAGTTGCTGTATTGTTCCCAACATCTACGGGCCTAGCTAGTGTAAGTACTAGCAATGATGTATTTGTTCTCCCCACCAAGGCAGGTTTGTGCAATAGAACTACCTTGTTTTGGAAAGTAGTGTAAATAAATGAACTAGAATATGCAAAAACAACTTGATGAGGCAGTCCAGTTGGTGGCCATTGAGTGGTATTGCCAAGGGGCTTTTCCATAGGCCTTAATTCAACAAACATTTAATCGTATGCTTATACTCATCTGGTTTACTAAAGCGTTTAAACATGTGCTTATGCAAATAGAAATTAATCATACACTTAAGTATATATGCAAGTACTGCTAAGTAGAGGTGGACTGCTAAATCGGAGCAACAGAGCCGGGGCTATGTGTTTTTCTTTAGTTTTTGCTGTTCCTTTCTTCCAATACAGCTGTTTGCATTTTCAGTTCTACTTAATCAAGGTTTGGGAATGGCAAAACCATCATGGCAATGGAGGGAAAGACAACAGTTGAGAAGAGCAACCAGAGGTCATAGCTTTCAGACAAGCTCAGAAGTGGATGGTACGAAGATCCGGTATCTGCCCTACCATCCGGCCTATATTTGTGTCCGTGGGGTCAGAGCCTGGAGACTTGCTCCTTTTCCCAGGGCTGTGTGGCACATCGAGGAAGCACCAATAGCAGTTGAGAAGAGGCATTGTTCCGACCAGACGGAGTTAATATGGATTAAGTGCTCCAGGCTCTTAGCAAAATGGATGGGTAAACTGATGGGAGATAAGGAAAATGGATGTCAAGTGACATGCATCTTCTAATCCTTGAAGAAATCCCTGCTGGAAAAATAAAGCTTTGTGTTGCCTCACTAATAAGGCTGCTGAAGTAGCCATGAGAAAGAGATTTCATGCTGTCTCTGGACATTCCCTATCAGGATTGAATTGGGTGGTTATTTACAGGACAATGTTTTAATTAAAGTACCTTCCTTCTTAAGAGAATAAACACCTTTGTGTAGAAGATGGTGTCTCCTCTTTGTCATGCCTGAAATGCTTCTTTCCTGAGAAAGCCCTTGGTAGGCCTTGAGGAAGTCTTGGAACTGAAATGGCCTGATAGGCGTGGGGCAGAGGTGGAGCTATAGCAGAGTGTCAGCAAAAGCGTAGGGGAAAGAATAAACGATATTTATTTATCAGAAGTACTGAGCACCTGCAGCTTCCCTGCACCTTCGGTGGGAACTTACGGGATACATGTCAGTTGTGAAAAGTGTATAAATAGGGACTTAGAAATGAGTTTCGGAAACAGATTTGGAAGCATTAGCTTTGCGTGGGGTTGTAACTTTGCAGGTCTGCGTGGTCTGACTTGTGAATGACAACTGAAACAGCTTTCTTCATAAAGATGGTGTTGGGCTGGATGGCAACGTGTAGATCAAATAGGTGTTTTATATTGAATATTTGCAGATGAAAGAAAATCAAACTCTTTCAGCGCAAAAAGAAAGGGTAAGTCTGATAATGTGTGTAATGTCTGAGTATTTGTCATCTACCCAGTATACAAAATGCCTTTTTCAGGAGAAGCTGATTGATGCTAGCTGGCTCTTGTAGGAGACTTTCAGAAGTAGCTTTATATACTTCCAGTTTTGCCAGTTAAGTTCAAGTTATGTTCACACGATAAGTACCCATGGAGGCGCAGTTGCAAATATGTACTTTACAGAATTGGTGCCATAGAGTACACTCCAGTGGTTTTCTCGACGTAACAAACCCCTGCATCTCTGCAGTAAGATTACCTTCCATAAAAAAGAGGCTGTAACTTCTTATTCAGATGCATTTGTGAGGAAACGTGCAGCTGCCTGTGCAGCTTTTCCAACAAAAAACCAGAGACAATTCTTCTAAAGGGAGACAAAAAAAAAAAAAAGAATCTTCCCTAACCCAGTCTCGATCCTCCTCTCCTGACCAGTCCAGTTTTAACACCCATCACGCTCTGTTGTGCTACAGCATTTCATGTCCTCGGGTGTCTGTGAGAGAAGGTAGGGAATGGTTTCCTGGAGTTGCCTGTGACTGGGACCTGAGCAGGGAGAGAAGGGCAGAGTCGCAGCTCCGGGAAGCTGCCCCGCGTGATGCCTGGCTGCTGCGAGGGGTGGCGTGGCCGACCGTGGTCCCCCGATAACCCTGCTCCTGCAGACGGGACATGAACATACACGTGTGCTGGTGGAAACATCTCCCTTTCTCTTTGCTCCTACCTTGGAGGACAGAAATAAATTTCACTGCTGGGCTTTATGGGAAGTTGTCACGGGTCTCCAAAAAACATGTGTTTAGAGGCACATTGCCATTCATTAATGCTCTTGCTTCTGCTGCTAACATACATGTTTCAAGGCGGACGGAATTCTATTTTTTGTTCTTTGTTTAACTATAGTGATAAGAGCTTAGGGAATGCATTTATCTAAATTTGTGAAAAGAGATGGAACGGAGAAATATTTGTTGGTGAAATACACTACTTGGCAGTGTTGCGTTACAAACATTAATAGAGCTGTTTGAATAAGTGAGTTTACAAACCTATTTTTGAAAATCATTTACTCCCTGACTGTGATACCGCCTTCAGAAGTGGTCTGTTTTTTTCGTTTTTAAACAGATGGTTAAATATTTGCTAATGCAGTTCAATTTTATCGCAGCTCTTTCTGTGTTTATCTTTCCTCTCTGGAGCAGTTAAGTGGGAGATAACGGGAATCCCATTCAGTTCCTTCAGTTGCTGCAGTATCTGAAGAGCTGCACTTCCAAAGGAGAAGTGGGTGGGCCACACTAAATGAAATTTAAGATGTATTTGCTGTTCTTGCAGAGTATCAGAGTACAGTAATGCATGTGGGTTTCTAGAAAATGTAGGGAGCGTGCATAGTGCTAGTCTTGGCAGGACCTTGTTTTGTCCATAAACTGTAGCAGATATTTAGGAAATTGCTCTCTTGGACTGTTGCTTTTACTTCGTAAATGTGGCCGAGTTCCTCATGAAAAAGTGGGTTTTGGAATAGTTTGTGTTACTGGGTTGCAGTCCTCCTTCCAAAAATACGCTTTCTTTACATCTGAGAGCAAGTCTACTTTGACTTGTTCAAGCAGTAGTTGAAATAATTGGAACAACTTGCATGCCTTGCCAGAAGAAACTGGTTAACTGAATCACCAGTAGCCTTTTTTCTTGAATTTATTCATGAAAACATTGTTTTCCAACCATTCTGTTTAGATGCAGTGGGAACCATGTATTTAAGTATTTATTTAAGTTTGTAAAATATGAGTTAAAATCTTGCCTTACAATCCAGAAAGCATGCCTAGTTGTGAATTTCAAAGAAAATGTTGAATTTTGAATGAACTTATGTAATTTCATTTGCATACTGAAGCTGACTTCAAAATTAGTAAGAACGGAGAGGGAGGGAAAGAAGAGTCGTAAAACAATGAGAACCCCTCAGTAGCTGCTCAAGGGTCATTTTTATACGCAGCTCCCTCATTCTTCCCTATACCAAAACTGTACAAAAGACATAGATTTACACTGTAAATTCAGGCTGAACAAAATCCAATTGGAGCTCACTTGAGCACTGTTTTGATGTAAGATTCAAAGCTTCTGCAAATTTATTTTATCTTCTACACTTGCTGATCTCCTTCTTGTAAATCCTGTTGAAGGAGAATAAAAATGAGTGCAGCCTGATGGGAATTTAATGTCTGAAGTTCAAAGCAGTTTGCACATCAGAGCAAACGTCAATCAAATGAACATCTTGCAGGCTAGGCAGGGAGCGCATTTTTCCATGGGGAAGAGATCAAAGTAGGAGTCGCAGCTCTGTTTGCTCCCTCGGGATGCAGTTTCGATCGGTTGTTCATTAAAGTGAATCCAGAAGGACGGGCTTTTTAGAGAGAAGCAGGGAAAGGGGGATGGGGTGAGTGGGCCTGTCTTGAACCTGAATTTGAGCCAATGTCTTTTGCTGTCTTTTAAGTAAGTACAAAAACTAATTGCATCTAAATACAGGTTTTGTTGTGTTATTCTGGTAAGGATTTTGGAGGACTTCCTAAGTGTTGGCTGTGGTGTTACCACCTAGAACAATTTGGGCCAAATCTCAGGGGAGACCTCCATCAGCCATCACTGTTATTGTCCGCCTTGTAGTCTTGCTGCTGGTAAAAGCGGGAGACACTGGTAAAAATTAAAGTCTCCTTTGTGCTGGGAAAGGGTGGTGATCAATGCTTGTCTGCAAATCATAAAATACTCAAGTTTTTGGTTTTTTAACTTCTTCCAAAGAAAGTGATGGGAAGATATGTATGGTTTGAAACTTGTGTGGAAAACATGCAAGGTATAAATACATCTTATGAAAGGTAAAACCAGTAGTTACAGCCAAGAATATAAGCATTTGCTATACAAGCCATGTGGCAGCGTTGAGGCTTTAGTTTTAATTGTTGCTTTAATGGTGAAGATTGCCAAATAGGTTAATAGCACATTCTTAATTGAAACAACTTAGAGGCACCCAAAAGAAGCACATGGAAAATTCCCCGGTGCAGTTAAAATGATTGCAAATATTGCAATATAAATTTGCCACAGTACTGACTTTGCCCAGTTTCTGGTCTTGGTTTTCTGAGGACGTATGTTTTCGATGGGAGCTGGTCTCTTCTCAAGCTTCTTGTATCATGGAACCTGTCACGCTTTAAAAATACACTCCATTGCAAGGTGCAAAAAGTCAGGTTTAAGGCAGTTTGCACCTGAAAAGAGATTTGAAGTAGATAACCCACATAGCTCAGTCTGGAGCAGTCCTTGCTCTAGGATGACAGGTCTGTCTGAAGGCTGGTCTTTAATTTATGGGGTTTAAAGCAATTCTTCTTCTGCATATTTCATTCATATAATTTTCCCATTAACTGTATTCTCTTTTTGCTACTTGTGTGATGTGAAAAGGAGGGGTGGGCTGGGCTGCAGTAATTTTTTGCTTTCCTTTTCCAGCTCTGCTGCAGATTATTTAGGCATCTATGTCTTTATTTTCCTGATAGGTAATGTAATACTTGCTTACTGAGAAAAGCTGAGGGACTTGGTTGATTTTTGCATTAAAGTGCTTCGACATACTCCTATAAAAAGTACAATGTAAATACGGTGTTTATAGCTGAAACACTGATCCCTTTGGCGATGGGTTTGGGGCTGCAGGAGTGCCCGTGGCGGGGCAGTTGAGGGTGATAACTTTACTTTTGCCTTCCTAGAAGGCATGCCAGAATTGGACCTGGTGTTCATCTGCTTGAAACCCCATGTTAATATCTATCACAACTGAGAGACCTGAAATTCAGTGTGGCAGCTTTGTGTGTACAAAGAAGTGATGTGGCAATACAACTCAACGTTTTGAATCAAGATACGTACAACTTCTCTGCTGGGTAATTTAAAGCGAGTAGTTTGGGTAGCGTGAGAACTGCATGTCAGTATGCGCTTGTCACTGAGTGAGAGCGAGCAGTGACTTTTGGCATAAAATAAAACCAGAGCAAAGGAAGATTCCAGATGATTTTGAATTAAACTGCAGCATTTACTGCCCGTGTTCTGAGACATGAATAATGTTAGTTGCTAACAAGGTATCCTGTTGCCATCACTAATAGATTTTGATGGGAGCACTGGGACAATTAGCTAACATCCTGAAAAGTCATTATTTTTCCCTAAGAGTTTGTTCTTTAGTATTGCTCAGAAATATTTCTTTAGCATGGACACGTTTAATTTGCAGTCTCTAGCTCTTCTCCATATGTTTTTGCCCAAAGATAAACATGCTTTTCGTGAAACCCCTCCTTTATCAGTCAATCTTAGTCTTGAGATTCTTTAGCCAACAAAAAATCAACAACATTTCTGCTTGCTTGGTAGGAGCTGTAATTTTTTGAAGTGGTTACATTTTAATGGGGATAGGAAAAGCCACAGCCTTGATCCGAGAACTACGTTCCTATGAAATGTCAAGCCTTTTCCTTGATGGAGAGGACTTTGGGGAGTTTTCAGAGAGCAGGTTGCCAGTAATTTCAACAAGCAGCTCCCAGCAGAGTGGATGAGCCCATGCAGAGCTCCATGCCGTCACAGTTTGGCTGCCTTCGGTGTCTGACATAGCATCCTTTCCTGACCTTACAACCTGATGGCGGTGGGGCCTCATCAAGAGGACAGGAGACCTTTCTGTCTGTCTGTCCATCCGTTTCTCTCTCTTCCTTGCCGTGAAGAGCGAATATAATGCAGAAGATCATCGAAAGCTCTTTGCCCCTATCTGAGTCTTGATTCAAAACACCAGCGCCGATGGATTGCTGTTGATTATGCTGTTTTGGATAAAATACCAAAAGCGCCGAACATCTGTGTCCAATAAGGAACCCACAGTACTTTTTGTGGAGCAAGGAATATAGCTGCCTGTTCTTGTTCCCACTGTATATGGCATTATTCAGTTTGCTCATCGCTGAGTGGTTTTGATGTGTTGAGCAGCTGCCACAATTAAAGATGTTTCTCCAGTGATGAGCAAGTTCATAATTGCCTGTGTTAGGTGGGGATGAAGGAGAGTAAGCAGAATTAAACATTTGTGTTTATGTACGGTAACCCGACTATGTCAAAAGACTGAGGTATGTAAAATACTTGTAAAGAGACGAGAGAGAGAATTTGTGTACAGACTGCTCTGGGACTCCCTGATGCAAACGCTTGCACTCTCCATCTACATTTGCATCTATATGGTAAAGGTTTGCAACTAAATACACTTTTTTTCCCCCCAGTATTTATATATGTATATAAAAATAGTGACTAAAATTGATAGAGCTATGTTTAAACTGCATTTATTCTATATAATTTTTAAAGTGTATGGAGGGCAGTTAATGATTTCCAAATATACATGACTGACTCTTCCCCCCACCCTTAAGTCTGGGTTTGAGAAGAGATCAAAAAATGTTGGTGCCTCAGTAACTCTTAACTGTTTACTGCTAGTCTCATTCATCTCCTTTAAGAATAGCACAGTTAGTTGAAGGTGCATGTAGTGTTTATGGATATAGATTAAACTAATTTTGAAGCATGCCAGTTTAAGGAGACACTGGTTTTATTGATATTTCTATGTGGCAGTGAAGATACCAAAATTAAGCAGTTAGTAATCAATAATGATCACTTTTTGCATAATCAAAAGTTCAGTTTGATTAGAACTTCTTCAAATAGAGCCTCTAGTCTGATAAGCTCCAGCTATGTAAAATGAGACTTCTTGTGACTCTACAAGAATCGTAAAATTAAATCTGATACCAAGACCAAAGAAGTCAATGTCTGCGGTTTTGTTATCCATTTGCATAAAAGAATATCTTACTTATTTGTAATTCAGAAAATCATTAGAGAGTTTAATAGTAAGTTCTTGGGAAATGACTTCTATACTTGAAGGGCAAGTTTCTAAACTTGTGAGAAGGCTATGGTGTATTCTTATAACAGAAGTTAAACCTCTCCTTTAAGCAAAAACCAATCAGCCCGACCTAAAATATGGTTATACTGGCATGAACATGAACAAAAGGCAAACTCACGGCTTGTGTATGCAACAGCAGTGCTGCTCCCAGCGAGCTCCAGCGCTCCTCTCGTAAGCACTTGTCTGGTTTTGTAATGCTAAAATTTCTGAAAGTGGATCCAGTCACCTGCAGAGGTGGTGATCTTAAGCCTACTAGCATGTATTTTTTCTTTTTCTTAGTTAGTTTTCACTTCTAAGTCATAAAAGGTTTTCCTACATCCCCTGTGTGAGGACCCCATAAACCGAGAGATGGAGGCTCTCAGCAAATCCTGCGTCTGGCTGACTTGGGGCTGCTGCAGCTACATCCCTGTAGAATAGAAACTATTTTGAATTGGGCTGAAAGAAAATATATTGGATTAGGAGAGTTTAGTTTGCTTAAAAAGACTTGCTTCCTGTGGTCGTAACTTGAAATTTCCTTGTGGTATCCAGTTCCATCTGTGTGTGGGTTTTGTTTCTGCTAATTGTTGTTTTAGGGGATGATTTAGAAGTGCATTGTTCTATTGTCTGTTTGTGTCTACAAACCCCAGCCCTTACAGCAAGCACTCTGTAAGGACAGAACCAGAAAATCAGCGTCCTTCCATTCTTACTGAGCACCATATTTGTTGAAGTAGTTGCAACTTACTGGATTTCAATTTCTTAATTAGAATCTTCAACCAGAAGAATGCCGCTTGTTTTTTACTTTTGCCTGCAATATTTTGGGCCTCCACTATGTGATAGCATATATATGTGGGTGTGTTGGTATGTGTACGTATACATGTGTGTATGAAAAAATGTAACATCACTTTAAGTAATTAAGTGCAGTTGACAATAAGCAACTAAGTAAAGAACCTTAAGCACAAATATAACATGCCTTGAGCTAAATGAAAAGCATTAGAATGGCACTGGGTGAGTGGTATATAGATGTATCCCAGTGACTTATGTGCCGTTAATATTAAGTAAGTGGGTCAGTATCTTTTGATGTAGCTATTTTTTCTGTAAGTTGCTGTTTTAGTCTTGACAGTATTGAACAAACCCCTACTCTGCCCAGTTTTTCTCCAAGACTTGTTTTCTGTCTGCTTTCATGCCAGAAAGGCTGGTTAAGGCTCTTTGTCCCTAACGGGATGTTATGCAGAGCACGCTTGCAGTTTGTAATTTCTTAGGAATAGGTTGATGGTCAAAAAATTCTTTGATAGGTAGTAAACAGTTTTTTGAAGTACTAGAATAATCACACTGTAAGTCAAATATCATCAAAATGTTCAAGGTCACAAAAATGTTAACAAATAAATTGCCTTATGTAAATGATACAAAACTGCATTTAAGTCATTGAAAGCTTCACAAGTGTTTCCAGTTATTTATAACCCTTTAAAACCCTTTTTATTTAAATTTTGTTAAGGCAAAGGTTTAATTATATTTTACCGTCATTAGAACTATGCACTAGAATACTTTTTGCATTAGAGTTACGAATGTATTTGATCTGTTATGATCCTATCGTTCAAGAAATATTGTGGAGGAAAATGCAACATATACCACTGTAGAGAGCAGATGCAATCCAGCCACGATGAGTGTATCCCCCCTAGTTCTGGGTTTCACAGTTTTTCCTGGACCCTTAAAATATGTAAAATGCTGCAGTTTCCAAAACAATTATTTTTCACTGAAATGCTGTGTAGGTTTAATGGATAAAGTTAGATTGCTAATCCTGTTGTTGTCATTTCAGGTTTGATGGAAATTTTAACACTAATGTTTCTAGAACTATTAGCTGTGATAGGCTGTCTACCACTGTCAACAGCAGAGCCTTCAATCCTGGACGTGACTTAAATTCTGGTAAGTAGTATAGTTTTGGGTTTTTTCCTTCTGTTGTAGGTCGGGGGGTTTTTTCCATTAGACTTTAACATTTCCTTGGCATAGAGAATTAGCGTTGATTGCCATAGCAACAAGCTTTCATTTCTCCTTGAAACTGTCACACTGCTCTTAATTTGAGATTTCATGATTGAAAAACGATACCTAAAGTAATGCTGTTAGTCTAAGTACTGTATAAAAATGTCATGAAGATTTTATTCCAGCCTACCATGGATAATTTTGTTGTGGTTTATGCACTTTTTATTTCTTCCTTTTTTTTCCAAGGCACTTTCCTTCCTAGGCCTGTCTGCTTTGGCATCAGTAGTGTCAGCTGCTGAAGGGACCATGCAAAGAAGTTTCTCTGATCTTCTTAGCTGAGTTCAGCTAATGTGAGGCTGCGTTTGCAGCGATATGCAAAAACTACAAAATATAAGGACATCTGAAAATATTTCCTTTCTTTGTCTTGTCAGGGCATTTCCATCTTGACAGTCAGTGCATTTGCTTGACACATTTTAAGAGCTAGAAATATGCTTAGAACCAAAATAGATGTGACTTATCCCTGAAAAATTCAGCTTTTGGTCCTCCAGTGCAGCAAGGTTTTGGTTTTTTTTGCATCCTAGGCAACTTGAATTAATACATGGATTAGGGGTTTTTTTTTAGTCATAGTTTTGTCCAGCTGTTCCATTTTACTTTTCAACTTTTTATGATGCCTTAGTGTTGTAAATTAGAGAACACTATAGACTTTGGTTGTGGATTTCATTTAGCATAAGTTCTGGGGTTTTTTGGGGTTTGGGGTTTTTTTTTTTTGACAAGTAATGCAGACTTGAGAAGATTTTTTTTCTTTTGATTCTCATCTGTTTTTTTTAATAAAATACTGATTTATTTTTTTTAACGTGACTGATGAAGTGGCAGACCTGCCATTCCACCCTCACCATGCACAGAGCTTTTACATATCTTGCAACAAATAGGATGAAAGAACCCCAAATTTCTCTCTAGCCTCTCTTACTGTGTCCCTTCTTAGAGCTTTGCTTTCTGGATTTCTAATGAAATATAGAAACAAAAAGTAGAAACTAAAAGCAAAACGGAACAGTCCCCATAGGTTCATCCACTGTATACCACATCTTGAATGCAGGTGCTGGCTGGACAAGCTAATTTCCTGACATATGTCTCATCATTGTAATTTGTGTAGTGTTTTCCATCTTAAAGATAGGTAGTCTTTGTTCACTTACTATGATTTGCTGGGCTTTGTTTTACTCATAAGCTATCCCTTTATTTAAAAAACCAAACAAGCAAACAACTTATTCAAACAACGTTTGAAATCACGTGCAGTTGTTGATTAATTGCAATAATTTTTGAAAGCAAGTTTTCAGGCACTGTTATAAAAGCAAGGCATTGAATGAACTACTTAGTGTTTTATATTTAAGTAAAAAACCCCCATTCTTCTTCTACTGCAGAAGATGAGTGTAAAAAGAGTATTAAAGAAATACTCCTTTTTCTTGAGTGGTGGAAAACAGATAAACTATAGTTTCCCTTAAACATTTTTTTAAATTTCTGGTTTGAATTCTCACAGAAACAAAGTGAGCACATGTTCAAGCTTCTTGCTGTCCCGGCTTGACAGGAAGACTTGAGTGCCTCCTCTTCCCTTGCCTCTGGCTTGAAAGCTTCCTGATGAAAGGAGTAGCTTCAAAAAATGGCATTGGCCGAAAAGGGCAGCAGAAGAGAAGAGGGAATTGGAGTGATAGTAGGAACAGGGAAATATTTCAGGATTTATTGACGGCAGATTCTCCTCTGGCTTTCCTGTTAGCAGCTCTACAACAGCCTTTGGGGGGTGTTTTTATTAGTGAGAAAATGCCTGTAAAAGAGAAATGGAAAGAGTGGTTTGGTGCCGTAAAATGAGATGGAAACAGGCTTATCTGAGAAACAAAAGTTGATACTGGGTACACACCTAGTGAAATAAGAAATTTTCTGTAGGTGAGCTACAAGGAATACCCTTAGTCCTCGCTTCCTTCTGTGAAGGTGTTCCAAAGTCTGAGAGATGATGGTTCCCACTTTCCATTCCCTGGTCCTCAGCTGAGAACATCTAAACCACGTGAGCTCCACCACACCAGCTACAGAACAGGAGTCTGGTGTAGTTTCAGGGAAGGGCTGCTGCCAGGAGGGTCGAGTGGAATAATGCTGGTGTGGAGCTGGACATCGCCCACATCCAAAGCAGTGTCCCTGCAGAAGTATTTGGGTTTTGGAATAAACTGGATGTGGAAAGGCTTAGGGGCAGGAGGCTGGGTGTTTGTTTTGCGGGTGGAGGGTATTGTGTTGGTGGTATCTGTAGCACTTGCTTATGTAGTCATGGGCCGTGACCTGTTGTGCCAAAAAAGCAGTCTCTGCCCAAAGGAATTCATGGTCCAAGACAATAGTTGGCTTGAGACAGGCTGGGGTTATAAACAGACTGGGGAGCAGTTTTGGTCAGAGGGACAGAGTGCTGTCAGTGCATCAGCATCGTTACAGCTGTGAAGATGGCTGTCACGTTAGAAATGGTTTTTAAAAGTACTTACTTAGTGTCATCTGTCTCTTGAAACTCTGAGTTGTTTATTATTTCTGCAGTGACCTGGTTCTGTGAAACCACTTACCTTAGAGGATACTTAGGACAGAGCACTGCGTCTGCACAGGAGCTGTTTCTTAATAAATCTACATGTGTGTATTTGTTACACTAAACTAAAACCACCTTTGAAAGAAGATAAAGATCAAACAAGAAGAAAGTTCCTCTAATATATTTTTCTTACTTCTTTTGTAAGTGTCCTCTTGTAGAGCTAGTGAGGAATATCTGTTGCATTTTGGATTCAGACTCTAGCTCAGCCTGAATTATTTTTCTGCTCTAAAAAGCCTGAGAGTTGTTGGTACATGTGGGTATTTTGATTGTGTTTTTTCTTCTCTCCTGCCTTGCTTTGCTTGTTTAGACTTAGAGGCAGGATGGGAAGCCAGGGCTTCCCAAAAATCGTGTCATACTGTCTTTCCCACTGGATGCAGCGTGTTGGGGAAGAGCACGAGCACATCAGCCTCCTAGGGAAAGTGTTTGGAAAGCCCTCTGCTCCTCCAGCCCAGAAGCAGGAGCTGCTATACTCTTCTCTAGTTTGCCCACAGTTTCCAAAACCAGCCTAGCCTGTCCGTCAACCAGGTTGTCTTCCTGACTGGGTTGATCATTTCGTTCTTAATGTAAAAAAAAAAAAATAAAAAAAAATTCCCATGACTATCTCTCTTTTCCCGCATGAGTTTTGCAATTTAAATAATCTGGCCTATAAAAAGCCCTCAGCAAAACATAAATTTAAACTCTGCTCTGTTCGCCCTCCATCTCAATTCTTTAAATGTTAATCTTGGCCTGCTCTGCGCACAGTGTAAGAAAGTGGGATCAGAGTGGTGAAGTTGTAGGTGTTGGAAGGGAATGGAATTTGCACCACAGACTCTGGGCAAGCCACAGAAGCAGAGCCTGGGAGAGGCCTCGGTGCAGACAACATCCTCAGCTTCTAGTCTGAATATTGTGTTAAGAAGGGTCAGTGTAGCTCATGAAACTTTCAAAAAGAAAGAACTTTTTTTTGCACTGTTCTATTGGATTTTTGTAATATAAAATGAAAATAAACATTAATCTTGGGGAAAAAAGGAAGAAGAAAGAAATAGATGTACTTCTCTTTTCTCAACCCTTAAAAAATAATGCTTTTGCTACGTTTTTTCTGGATTTTTTTTTTTTTAATGTTTTAAAAAGGTTTTATTTTATCTTGGCTTGAGTTTTCCATTTGGATTACTTTAGCCATTACTACAGAAGAGATAAGGAGAGAGTCTTTATTCTTCAGATGGAATCACAGGCTTCGGTTAGTTAGATTAAGAGATCTGTCCTCACTATTATGAATAGCCCTTTATTTATTAGATGACAAAATCTTACCCAGAGCCAGTTCATTATGTTATCAGATTCCTTCATTTTTTTTTCTTTTTGAATAAACAAGGAACCAGTAAATCTTTCTTCTTCTCATCCTTCAAAGTGCCGAAATGCCTGTTTCAAGTCAGGCAGCTGCAGCAGGGTGCTGTTCACCAGCAATATGCAGAGATGGTACCAGTTGGCCAATAAATTTTGTCTGTACCATATTGGAGGTGTTGATCATTTAAAATGTGGAGTGCCTTGGTCATGTTCCTTATATTGCTATAGTATAAACTGATAGTTTGGGTGAGTTGAAATAGTTGGGAGGTATTTGAGCAGAAGACTTAATACCCTCCTTCCAAATCTCTTTAATCAAGGAAGCTTGGGCTCATTCCTTAAAATGAAAGGGTTTTTTTTACTACTTCTTTTTTTACTCCTTCAGAGTCGAAAGAGCTCCCAAGGAGAGCTGGGCTCCATCCTGGCTCATGCCATCAGCAGAATTTTAATTGGGTTCGAGCTGCAGAGCCTTTTATTTCTGGTGAATATGCGTGAGCCAGAACAGAGTTTGACTCAGAGAATCCTGGGTCAGATTTGTACATCTGGAGAGTTAGAGAATGTCTTTACTTGTAAAATAAACACATTCGCTTTCTGATGTTGTTTCTGGGGAACACTAAAGTATCTTCATGATGATTATTTTTAATGGAGGTACTTGCCAGAGAAGAACGGCAGTATGTGTTGCCCAGAAAATTAAACTTTTCTCTTTTTGCAGGGTGAGAACCGTGAGGTCTGCAGCTCAATAAATGTAATGCTAAAGAAGAGGACTGTAAGAAACTCTTTTATAATGAGCAATTATGTTCAGTAGTTCCTTTTTTTTTCCCACTGACTGTGCTGTTCTTTGAAGATTAATTAGTTAATGATTTGACTAGGCTTTGAAGATGTAAAGTGGTATCTAGAAGTGCTAAGTGTTATCATATCGCATTCCCTTTGAAGTTTTATAAACTGTCACATAGGGCTTTCTTTCTAAAAGTCCTTTTTGCCTTGTGAGATACTTATAATTAGAGAGAATGATCATTTCAACTACTCTCGTGTTAATACTTCCCAACTTTTTCCGTCTGCAGCAGAATTTGGGGTCAGATAGTGCTGCATTGTAAGTGGAGGTGACAGAGGTTTCAGAGTGATCTGGCAATGCCAGCTCATGGGCAGCTCCCAGTTGGCCATTTATATCCCCAGTCTGTGTCTGAAATGAAGGGATTCTACTAAGATTTCTGCGTTTATAAGACTTCGACTCTTGGCTTGCTCCAAGTAGTGTGATATCAAGGCTTGGTCTTTATTTAGTGGCGATGCTCACTTAGGAAAGCAAAATCATTACATGTACTCAGTAATACAAAATACTTTGTAATTTGTATTGGAACAGGGAGATGAGTACCTTCTTACACTTGCGAAAATCACTTGAACCTGACCAGAAAATGAAAAAAAAAGTAAATTACTTTTGGAGTTAAAATGGGAACCACAGGTCAAGCATATGGAGCCTAGAAAGTGAATACCAGTGAGATGTCCCGCACACGCTTCTGCTGGTGCTGCCAAGGGTGTAATTTTGACAGATTTATCCTTTAACTATAGGGTAGGCAGGCAACTCGTCTTACAGTATGTTTTTTGTTGGGGTCTTTTGATTGTGTAACCTGTCTAGAGGCTGGCTTTGCTGGAAGGAGAAGGTGAGAAGAAAGTACAGGCAAGCAGCTGAGGGAGTGGACAGTTTGGGGTAAGTGAGATTAGGCTAAAAAAGAGCTGGGTGGCCTGGCAGGGACCAAGAAATGAGGAAATAACTGCAGGGCACTCTTACAGCTTTAGTGGATGGAAAATAAGAGTGCACTTAAAGAGAAAAAGTATGTCTTTTTCAGCCATGGCTTATCTGCTGGGAGATTGTCTACTGTGGTCACAGGAAAAAAAAAAAGGGCAAAAAAAAAAAAAGAGAGTTACAATAAAATTGGTAGTCTCTGGGGAAGGCACTATTGAACTAACATACTAGCTGAAGGAAAACATGAGCAGAAGTTTGTGAAAAGGAAGAATAGCAGAGAGAGGCACTGAGGCTGTAAGGAGTTTGTTTGAGGTTCAAAACCAATTGTTTTATGGGGAAAGTGAACATTTTTAAATCCAGATACTCTCATGGGGAAAGAAATACAAATCATGGTCTTGTGGGAATGAGAAGTTTATCTTTAAATAGCAGTGATTAAAAAAAAGAAGACCTTTTAATTATAAACGCCTTTATTTTAATGCTGTTGGTGAAATTAATCTGGACAAGTTGTTTTATCCAGGCATTAACTGAGTGTTCACATGTCTGATTTTGAAAGTACATTTTTCAAGTTCTGTAACCCATAACAAAAACTTAAATACCAGAAATTCATCCTCTTTATACAAAACAAAACAGTTGCCGTACTTCACCCCCAGAACTCTGAAATCCTGATGGCTAGACATTAAAAAGAAGGATTTAAATATTAGATAGTCTCATGTCCCTCCCTGCCCCAGTGCAATCATGTGAACCAGCAGTTCAGCTGTAGCGGTCTTGCTGAAAACTGGGGTGTCCAAAAGAAGCCCTCAGTGTGCGTGACGGACTCTTTCATAGGTAACGCCATGCCTGAACCTAAATAAATAACGAAAAAAATTTAGGAGTCATTTGCTAACTTGCTGCGTTACGCCCACCGCATGATAATGCTGTGAGGTTCTCCTCTGGCACCTGGATCTGGACATCAGGGAAACCAGGAATAACCTGCACATCCCAAGTGGTCTGCTGCATGGTGGTGGTGGGCCTGGACTTTGGTGACCTTATTTATGTCAAAGTGTAATCGTATTAGCTTTTTCTAAGTTTTTTTTGTATTACAGTAAAATGGATAATGTTGTTTATCATACACTGCTGAAAGACAATGTTGTTTAAAAAAACTTTTTTTAAAGAGTTATGATTTTCGGGGGTTGCGGTTTTTTTGTGGGTGGTTTTGTTTTTTTTTTCCCATAAGGTTTTGATACTTTTCAAGGACTTTTTCCTCAGGTTTCTCTTCGCAGCTTAATAAAGGTTATCAAATATTTTCCTGGATTCCCACAGCTGTGGCCGTGCAATGTGCTCCCATGCTGGAGAGCTTGTGTGGGCTGTGAGCACCAGTGCTGTACGTTGTGCGAGGGGTGAGGCTACCAAACCTTCAGTGAGTTCAGAAATGAATCTGGGTTTTTCCCGCACAAGATTTCAGAGAGGAAAAGAGGATGGGTGCTTTGGAGGGGGATGAGGAGAGGAATTTCTGGTAATCTTAGCTATAAACGCAAGAAGCTCTGTGTGGGTTAGGTTTATTTGGTTTATCATAGAATCACAGAAGGGCTTGGGCTGGAAGGGGCCGTCAAAGGCCCGTCCAGTCCCACCCCGCCGCGGTGAGCAGGGAC
>JAVKLA010000090.1:2669728-2721681 GCA_034782735.1 Sagittarius serpentarius | reverse complement strand
CAATTAGCTCCCTCGCGTTGGTGACCATCAGGTCCAGTATCGCCTCCCCTCTGGTGGGGGTGTCTATCACCTGGCTGCGGAAGTGATCATCCATGCACTCCAGGAGTCTCCTGGATTGCCTGCAGCTCGCCGTGCTGCTTTTCCAGCAGATGTCGGGGTGGTTGAAATGCCCCAGCAGGACGAGAGCCTGGGAGCGCGACACCTCCCATAGCTGGAGTAAGAAGGCTTCGTCAATAGGCTCCCCTTGATCAAGCGGTCTGTAGTAGACACCAACCACAAGGCTCCCTTCGTTGCCTTGGTCTCCCAATTCTTACCCATAAGCTTTCAACCTGTTTGTGGCTATTCTTCAGAGCCAGCTCTTCACACTCTATCCACCTCTTGACCTAGAGGGCAACGCCTCTGCCCCTCCTTCCCCGCCTTTCCCTTCTGAACAGCCTGTAGCCGTCAATAGCCACACTGCAGTTGTGGGATTCATCCCACCAAGTTTCAGTGATGGCAGCCAGGTCATAGCTTTCTAGCAGCATTTAATTAAAACTGATTTTTGCCTGAAGTTTTTCACGGTACCTGAATTTGGCACTATTAAAATTTCAGATTTCTTTTTGTCCCTGCTACACAGAAACCGTTGTCTGTGACCGAAGAAACTTGCTCTTTGTATAAATCAGAAGTGGCGCCGCTAAACTGGTATCCTGTCAGGTGTAAAAACGAACCAAGGACTTAAGAGAAATTTAGGGGGAACTTGATTAAAACAAACAATATTCGCAAATTTGTTTGACATTTCATTGCAAGATCACAGGTGCTTTCTTTGAAAGTGTGAAAATTCATGAGACAACAGATTCCTGCTCCCAAGAGCACAACCAGTCTGATTTTACCTGTGCATAGGGGAGAGAGAAACAAGCTTTGGCATCTTTGTTGGAGTTGAATTGGTATTTTTTTGGAGAAGGATGAGGAAGTGAGAAGTGTGAGCAGAGTGTAGTTCTGGTTCCCAATTCAGTCATTAACGCACTGGGAAAACCCTCATCAACCATTTCATGTCTTGTTTCTTCCTCGGTCCATTGAGGCACCAAATTCTTCAAAGCCGCAATTGTGCAAAGCTGCATCTTTGTACAGAGTCCAGCAGGGTGCAGACAGCACTGCCACTGGGACTTTTAGGCACTGTGGAAATATAAAAAATCTCTGGCAAAAAGGAGGGAAAAAAAACCCCAAGATAGTGGTTTTTACAGGGTAATTACGCTGAGCTGAATGTGGAGAGAACATCGTGGCCGCAGCCAGTCTGGGAAACTTGAGTAAGTGCTAAACTGTTGAGGATGTTGAACTTAAACTATACTCTGTGTGGATATTTTGTTGTAGAATGTCTGGCTAAGGTTTGAAGTGTGCCCTGCAGTGATTTCCAACCCAAATACTGGCATATTTGATAATGAATGAGATCCAGGAGATGAAACTGTCTGGCCTATTTTCAGTGTCAATCCTAAGGGAAATGCTGAAAGGAAATACTCAGCAAAAGGTGAAGCACTGTAAATCAGAGCTCCCCTCTGCCAGTTCTGGCTAGTTTCACAAAGAAGGAACATGAAAGAAGAAATGGCACGGAAATACCTTTTTTTTTGTTTTTTTTTTAGCTGATATGATTCATTTTAACTGTTCGGTAAAAACTAAAGAATTCAAACATTCACGTTTTATTTTCAGTTTGCTGTAAGCAGAGGTGATTACTTGCCCCGAGTGGAATATAATTGTGTTACTGCCATGGTGATGAGAGGGTTTGTGCCTCCCACGCTAATGACTTTCCGTTCCCTCTCTCCTGGGAGTGTTTTTCCTCTTGCTTTAAGGGACTCAACAAGCCGGTGGCTGCCTAATGTCACTGGCGTGGCAAAGCTGGTGATTGCATGGGATGAGCACTGATCCCTTCATCTCTCCAAGCTTGCAGGGAGAGCAGTCGAGGTTCGTGCTCCGGATGGCAGCTAGAACATTTTCATTGCACTTCAAGATAGAAATCCCAGTGCCGCCTCTGCCTCAGGTGATTCAAACACGATTGTCCCCACCTAGGCTCCAAGTGCTCGGGATTTCCGCAATATCTGTACACTGTTTGTTTAGCTTGGTGTATTAAATATCTTTCTAAATTATTAGTGCAAACAGTCTCGGCCCTGGGGTAGCTGCTTTATTTGGTTGTTGGTTTTGGTGGTGTTTTGTGTTTTTACTAATGTAGTCAGTTTTGTTAATATCTCAAAGCTGTAGCTTTCGAATTGCTTTTATTGTTAGTGTTAAGTAGTGCTTCCTTAGAGATTACTTTAATAAGCAAGCAAGCACATTTTAAAGAGAATGAATGTGGCCTATAAACTACAGGAGGGTTTGAGATCTGTACCCTACGGTTATATTCTGAGCTTAGTTCCTGCTTGACTACATGACTTGGGAACATTTCATTTACCTTCTTTGTTCTTCACTTTTTGTCCATGCAATAGTAACTAATAATCACCTGCCACAGAGGAGTTTCTGAGAGACTTGGAGGAAAGTTGCGGTATAGCTGCTAAGAGCTGTTACCATCCTTTGAGTTTTATGATCTTGAAAACAGGAACGTGGTGGAGATGCTTATGGTGAGGATGGGTGGAACCAGCATGGAGCCACCACCCACCAGCTGGCACTTGGAGAGTGTGGCCACTGCATAACCCTTTGAGGGAAGATGCTGTGTTTTTTCTGGAAAGTGGCTATTTCTCCTAATGAGCAATACTTGAGGGACCCACAGCCTTGTTAATTATGGCACAGGGATAATGAGAAACTTGGAGGATTCTTGAGTCCCAAGAGTGGGAGCTGTACCTGTCTACCCTTACACAAATAGGTGAGCATCATGAACAAAGAGGAAGGACTCTCCCTTTTTTTTTGAACCTTTTCAACTGTTCCTGTACGGTGAATTTTTCCTTGACCCATATTTGCATGTAAAACTATTTTTGCTAAATGTTCATGTAGGTATTTTTAAACAGATGTCAGAATAGGTAATGTTAACAGATTGGGTTACAGAGCTGTAAGCAGGAAGCCTATTTAATATTTTGGAATTATTTCAGTATAAAGAACACGTGGGGTTTTTTTTTAACATTCAGGTTTTTTCTTTATGAAAAGTATATGGACAATGTATTTATCATCAGATGTAAATGTTTGTATACATATTATATGTAATTGCCTTAATCTCTTCCTTCCTTGCTCCTGCTTTGGCTTCTTGAGACCCATTTATACCTCAGAGATTCAGGAATTGTCATCACATGTTAAACAAAATCTGTCAAATCCAGTGTTAAGTTACCACAAGACTTCAGCTGTTTGCAAGTCAGACGTGAAGCTCTATCAATCCTCAAACACAGCTACTAGTATTTCGTGTTGGGACCCTGGTTATTCTTCTCCGCACACATACGAGAGAGGCCTTGAATAAGCATACCTCCAAGCTTGACATCCCTTTGTAACTCTATTTCATTTTTCCTCTCCAACCTTCAGTTCTTGCTGATAATCTGAAGTCTAACCCAGGAATTAAATGGCAGTATTTCAGCTCGGAAGAAGGCATTTTCACTGTTTTCCCAGCCCACAAGTTCCGGTGCAAAGGCAGCTATGAACACCGCAGCAGGTATGATTTGTCTCCTTACAATTTACTGGGCAGAGCACTAAAATTGAATTTCTCAAGCACTGATTTCATTTCAGCGTTATGCTTTGCCAAGACGACGCATTCATGAGTATCTTTTAATGGAGTCCCTTAGGTTTTCTTAGGTTTGTTATTTAAAGCACCAGTTTTCACTTTTAAGAAACTTGGAAGTAAAATAAAATTACTACAGGTTCCTCACCTCTCCCAAATCAACTAAGCTGTAAAAAGCAGTAAGTTGCAGGTCCACCCATAGGCAAAATTTGACTTATATTTGACTCATACTTGACCCCTGTTAATAAAGTAGTGAACAGATATTCTACTGATTTGGCAGGTGGATCGCTTTGGGGAGGGGCGTGGAAGGATGAGAGACTTGAAAGGGTGTAGGTAGGAGCATTTCTCCAGTCTACCCAAGGTGTACATCGTGGATAGTAAGGAAGCAGCAACAGTGGAAACTTTCTTTTTCTACTAAAAAAAACTGTAGAAAAAAGGATCAAATGGTGACAGGGTTTTCCTGCACAGGGGAATATTTCTATTCTGCAGCTGTGAGGCAAAGCGGTTGCAGTGCAGTATTTTTTTTCCCTAGCTTTTGCTGTCACTACTGTGGGACTGATAAAGACTCAAGGGTGGAATCTTCTCAGAGAGTGCAGTGGCTTTAGTATCTCTGGTCACACATTTGCTAATTGTACCAGTTAATCAATCTATGCGGAGTAAGTATCAGCACATCCAGGTACATACCCATGTAGCTGAGTGCACAGAGACGAAGTGTTTTGGTTACCTGTCAGTGCTGAGCAATCAAATGTTTACAGATGTTATCTTGTATATGTCATCAAAGCATGAAGCGTCTGGGCTTGATTAAGTTTTCTGTGGTCTTGGAAAGGTGTGGTTTGAAGACGTGAGAGCTGGGGGTACCCTGGTCTTGATCAGAATTTTGACACTAAAACCACTGGCGATTTAATCTGAGTCACTTAGTCGGGGTCACAACTTCTCCATGGCTAAATAAGGGATATCTTTTTGCTAATATTTGCTTCGGAGGGTAGTTTGGATGGGTTAATTAGTTAATACTTAAGTGCTTTGAAGATCAAAGGCCCTATTTGAGTTCTAGGTATTAATACCAGAATAGAGCTGCGGGCTGTTTTACAATTAAGAACTGATTCGTGCCAGTCGTTTATTGCAGTGCCTTGTCTAAAGTCTTCTGCATTTCCTTTACTCTTAATAAGATTTCTGTGGCTGTCTTTGTTAGAATAAAATTTAGATCCCAAAACTCACACTTGACTACCTAGTTTTGGGTCTAGACTAAAGAGCGAAGAGAGTCTTGTCTTTTTTTTATCCTTCCTCCTTGTTGAAGATCTCTTAATGTGTTCCAGGTTGAAACCTTGGCACGAGAGCTTGTGAAATCTTTCACACATCTCTCGCAGTATTCAACTGGATCTGAGCACCGCTTCACTGAAAATACGTTTTTTGATGTTAGCACAGACACATGGCAGCACCAAGAGCCTTCACCAGACTTAACTCAGATTGGCCGTCAGGTTTAAAACTGCACACACCCAAGGGTTTGTGGAGCACGACCCATGTGAAATGCATTCCAGGGCACCAAGAGAAGACCCTTTCTTGGCCAGAAGCGTACCATTATTACAGTAAACCAAACACCCTATGCTAATGCTAATGCAACTCTGCACAGTTGCACAGGTTTTTACTTGTCACGTAATGAGCAAATACCCACTCTTGCACTTACTTTTACATGTGAGTAAGGTTCCCGGCACCCAGCATTTATCATGAGGCATTTCTTGCTTCTCAACACTTAATCCAAACCTTGATGTGAGCTGCTGCAGACAGTAATCCCAAACACTGCTGCTGCATCAGCAAAGTTGTTTATTCCTAGCTGAAAGTGGTTGCTGTGACAGAGGGAGAAGGATCCGACACCTGATTTAGGTTAAAAAATCAGAAGAGAGTGGAAGCGAGGGCCTTTTCTGTATGTTCAGATTCTCAGCTGGTCTTTCCTAGTAGAAGTTTTCATAATGGCAAAAATTCCTGTTATAATTCATTGTTTCTTCATGGGGTGTTTTTGTTTTTAATTCTCAACTATTCTCACTTGTAAACGTTTCAGCGGAAATTACAAGATGACTCATGACAGTGGTTTGCGTTTTGTTCTTCTTCAGGCCCGTCTATGTTTCTACTGTTCGACCTCAGTCCAAGCATATCGTTGTCATTGTGGACCATGGGGCTTCGGTCACAGAGACGCAGCTTCAGATTGCCAAAGATGCTGCTCAGGTTATTCTGAGCTCTATAGATGAACACGATAAGGTAAGCTTTCTCCAAGCAATGAGCATATTTTCATTGGTTTCAACCACGCTCGGTGTTTTCAGTTTTCCTCCAAAGCGTTGTTTTTAACTTGTGGTCCGTGGACTCACGGGGGTCTGCATCTCATGGGTGATGAAGACTTGAACTCACTTTCCGAAGCCTATATTACTGCAGGGGAAACATTTTGGGATCCACAAGCTGGATGAAAAAAAAGTGAAAACCACTGATCTAAGGCAAAATCTTGTTTCTGAGTAATCTTTAAAGGCTCCTTCATCTTAGCAGAGACTTTAGGTGATGGTCAGCAGTGTGGTACAGCATGCAATTAGGAGAACCGTGCTCCGAGCCTGATGTCTTCTGAAGTACTAGATTTCTTTGAGCAACTCATTTTACCTCTGAGGCTGTCTTTTTTTGCTTGTGAAAATGGAAATGATTTATTCTACTGCTATGCTGGGGTGAGCTGAAATATAATTAGTGTTTGGAAGATTCCCAGACAACCATGATACCAGCAAGGAAAGGATAAAGCAAAGGGCCAAGAAGTCTGGATTTTATTTCTTGCTCTGCCACAGATAATCTACTTGACAATGAGAAAGTCACTCAACTTGTAATTTTTTTCTAAGTATGGATTACAACCAGGGGCCCATAAGGTGCTTCTGTAGCACCACAAGCAGTCCCCAGTTTGGTCTTTACTTTTAGTAATTCTCGCCAGTGGGACCTTGATCATTCATTCTGTTTGGGTTTGGTTTTTTTTTAGTAGGAAGGGACTTTCAGTCAAATGAAGTTGAAGACCAACTGATTATAATCTTTGCCTTAAGTCTTCTCACTAATAGGACGGGAGAAACATAACTTCTCTGCTTTTAGAGAGTTTTAATACTGAAAAATAATGCTTATAGTTTAGCAGAATTAATAGTACTTAAATTTAAGTGTCAGAAGTATTTGTCTTAATGTAGACCTATAATGAAGAAAATACATTTATGACACATATTACTTGTTCAGTAGCTCAGTGGTTATGAAACCTGTTATACGGGTATATAATTACTGCTTAATTCTGTGACTGTCTTGCATCAGTTGTAATTTATAATGAAGTATGTCACTCATTTAATGACTGGTATGTTATATGTATATTAATGCAAGTGTTACCACTACACGCCTTAACTTATTTATAGGATAAAAATTGATGGTAGATTTGACTTGCTTTGACTGAAACGTTAAAACAACATAATGCTTAGCCTATGGAAAGTTCTTAGAGTTGGATTTTTTTTTATTTTCTGTATGCACTCCGCGTTTCTGTAGGCACTCAAGGCTTTTCTGAAAAATGCTCTCTGCTGATTTTGTTTCAAGTTATCTCTAGTTCACTTAGGCTTCTGCCCAGAACAGTGTACTAACTATTATGTAGGAGCAGAGTGAAGCTGACTTCGTCTGAGAAACAAAGGCTGAAGTCTCTTTTCTTGAAATCACCATAAGTCTAATCCTTTTCAAATTTGATGGATTTATGCCTCAAGCATTTATTTTTTAACAATTGAATTTTAAATCCACGGAATCTCTTCAGTTGGCTTATCATTGTGTTTTCTGTATCGGTGTGTAAAGAATTATAAATGGTAAGGTAATCCAATATAGTTTCTTCTCTTTCAAGATCTCTGTGTTAACCGTGGCAGACACAGTAAGAACCTGCTCGCTGGATCAGTGCTATAAGACGTTTCTGTCTCCTGCCACTAGTGAGACAAAAAGGAAGATGTCCACCTTCGTTAGCACTATAAAGTCATCTGACAGCCCTACGCAGCATGCAGTGGGATTTCAAAAGGCTTTCCAGTTGATACGAAATACAAACAATGGCACAAAACTCCAAGGAAGTAAGTCCCTTGTGCAATCCTGATTATTTCTGAGGCTTGCAAATGTTTTCTTATTTGAGATTCTGACTTTGACAGAAACCAAAGTAGTGTAGTCTGTCAAATATTTTTTTTTTTTAAAAAGCACATTTTTATTAAGTAGCATTTACTTGATCTGGAATCTGCATGAGTGACTGTTGAATATGGCCATTCCCTTTTAATTTATTTCACTTGCTGACTTTCTTTTGAACTATTATATGAAATTCCAGGGTTGAATTGCCCGATAGCTGAATTATTTTCCAAATGTGTGCAGGGGGGTCCTTTTAATGAAAATTGCTGGTGCTGCAGGTTCATTGACTTATTGCTAAAACATACTTTTATGGATAATGTGCCTAACTGGAATCCTATGGAAGTGGCCCTTGCTTCTCAGGGAAAAGGGTTTTTTGAGAATACAAATTATGGGTGATATTTTATGGAATGAGAGGTTGGCCTGGCTAAATTTTCCTTCATCTAAGAATATCCTCCTGAATTTTGGTGTATGCATTATGGACTTTCTCCTTCCCATTCCCAAGACTGGGGGATTTTGGTGTGTTTTTTTTGTAACGAGGACGTGGTGAACGATGTGGAAAAGATGGATGTGAAATTGAGTGGCACGCTTGCCTGCCAGGAAGCCGTGGAAAGTAAATTCTTGAAGCTCTGCTCTGAGCGCTCGTTGGAGTAGAGAACATTGCCAATGCCGTGGCAGGGTGGAGAAAGCAGACTAATTTCTACCGGTTTAGTCATTTTATGTAAGGCAGAGCCCATAGCTTGGTCCTGTGCCTGCTCCAGTGAGTGCAAATCCTTCATTGTCCTGAAGGGCACCAGCTCAGAACAGAAGAAGGTGAAAAAGAAAAGTCCAGGAGGGAAGGTGCTTTGGAAAGACTAAGGAAATGTGCTCCTACTTCATGTGACTCCTTCAGTTTATAAAATAGTGCTTTTGCTATTAAAGGTTCAGCCAACTTCTGAACTTCAGGCCATAGATACAGTGAAACATTTATCTGACTGTACACTGCTTAGCTGAAAGACACAGTTGTCAAGGGCAGGTTTTTAGCATCCTCTGGCAAAATGATGAAAGCGGTGTAACTTTCTAGAAAGTAAAAAGTAAAAATAAAAAATCCAGTGCTGCTGAAGCTGGCTGGGATAAGATGCATTAGTCATCAGTAGTTACTCCAAGAACATTAGCTGTAGAGTCTCGCAGCATCCTGCTGCATATCTTCTATGTTTGGCACTGTTTGTATATTAGGATTAGAAGGTTTTGGCATGTTCTTCATTAATGTGAAAACACATACTTTTACAAGGTTTCATACCAAACAATTATTTTGGGGCACAAGTACAGAAAGTTAAAAGGCAAATGCTTTGGATTTAAGTTTTCTCTTAAGTGTGAAAGATTTTGAAGACCTAATGTGTCTATAGCAAATTTCAGAATTCACAGGGTGAGACACAATAGGTTTGAGAAGAGGATGTTTATAAAACATGTTTCATTTTCTTGTAAATAATCTTTTCATCTTTTTAAAAAAGAAAAATAAATGTAGAAAAAAATAGCATTCATTTCACTGCTAATTTTCTAACATCCTGTTCCCGGAGAACAATGTAAGGGTGTGTCGGGGAAGCTGTTGAGATACAGCCTCGCTCCTGAATTTGCACTGGAAAAGTTAGAAGGGAACTACTGGTATGAGATGGAAGAATTGTGCGGTTGAACACGTCTGAATTTCCTGCTTTATGCCGGCTCCAATTGCAGTCATGCTCAGCAGACCCTCATCCCAAAGTGTAAGAAAATGCTCTGCCAGTGAGTGCCAGCATTCCCTGAAAACTCTAGGTAAATAGGTAGGGTGGGTGTGTCTGTGTGTGTGTATATGTGAAACTGCAGTGTAGATATATGTATTATATACACACACATGCTATAGATAGATAAATGTAGTAATGGTACACTGAATATAAGGGCCTTTTCCAGCTATCAGAAGTGTAGTGTATCGAATAGCGTAGGATGATCAGCTATTGACAAGGTACCCTGTTTAGCACTGGTCCCTAATGCAGGCTTAGGACTGTCTTATGTTACTCCTGCTAGCAAAGCTTTTAGACTGCAGCATCATGTCTGGCTGCAGTATATAATAGCTATGCTATAGCCTAGGAAACACATTAACAATTTTCCTTAAACTACAGCCAAAGCTGTATTAATACTGGCTTTGCTTTTTTCCTAGTTTTAGCTTCCAAAAAAAACCCAGCAGAAATTCCCCCAAAATTAACAGCTCCTCTTACTTGTTTGTATCAAAAGCCAATTCTGGCTGAAATTCTTTTCACGTCACGATGACAAAATGTACAAGATAAAGCATTCATACCTATTTAAAAAAAAAAACACAAAAAACACTAGATGAGGCAACAAAGTTGGTATATAACCAACTAACCTCATGTGCTTCAGATTATATGGTATTGTATACAAGTGTCTTAATTATATGCATAAAATACTTTTAATACTGAGATACAATATGATGAAACAGGTTGGTGTGTTAAGCAGTGATTTGAATTTACGTGTTCAAAGGCTCTGAGGCAGGCCTTTTGCCAAGAACATACTGAGCTTGAAAAACGTGTTCAACTTCATGCGAAACGAGTCGATGATGAATGGCGGTGTGCCGTGTCACATTTCTCAAGCATTACGCTCTAACCTACACCGCAGGAAAGCATCAGGTGCCTTTCATCCCGTGGCGTCCTCCAGCTATCGCGCTGCAAGTCAGGCGCTAAATTGCGGCAATGCTAATGCAGGCACGAAGGAAGAGTAGTGGGTGAAAAGGGTCTTGTACAGGGATTTTGTCTTTCTCTCCTACGACTGTTGGGGTGCCCGCCACTGTGCTACAGGAGGGGCTGATCGCACTGCCAGACCTTACTGGAAGGGAGGATGAGGAGGGCCCCGTGACCAGCAGCAACAGCGCTGCCGAGCCCCCTGCACAGCTCTTGCAGCAGCAACGGCTGGGAAAGCACCGTGCACTTTTCATGTAGGAAATACAATCAGATGCTCCCCTGGGATGCAGCCCAGCTCCGCTCTATAGAATTGCGGGACGGGAGAAAAACAGTGGGTGGGGAGACGAAACTTGGAAGTTTTTTACTTTTGTTAAGCCCTCTGCATTAGAGCAGCTTCTGCAGCACGCTGCGTGCTGGTCTTACGTGCTTCTGCCCGGCTGCAGCCAAGCCAGAAGGTGCCTGTGGGGTCTGCTCAGGAAAAACAAGCCACAGTGCTTCTGGGTGGCTGGTGGGCACTGAATCAAACAGTTGTTCGTTAAATGCTGTGAATGGAAGTTTAATAACAAATAATATAATTCATAAGACTGCAGCGTGTTTATCCACTGTAGATTCCTGTGAATCTCACAAATGAAGCTGTTGGCAGTGTATGGTTGTAAACAGATATAAGGGCTCTTATCACGTGACTTTCCCGAGTTAAAAATCTAATGCACTTTCTGCTATATATATGTAATTCTTTTTAGATACCGATATGGTCGTAATTTATCTCTCGGCTGGGATTACATCAAAAGATTCCTCCGAAGATGATAAAAAAGCTACTCTACGTGTCATTAATGAAGAAAATAGTTTCCTCAATAACTCAGTAATGATTCTTACTTACGCGCTTATGAATGGTGAGAACTGGTTTTGTATTTCCAGTGGATGAAAATTCCCTTTCATTGAAGAGCTAGTTTATTAAGCTCATCCAAATGTAATTCCACGCCTTATTGGGAGCAGTTTGTTAAGGGATTTTGGCCCATGTAATCCAGAGGCTGCATCCAGATGTCACTTCTTTGTTGTATAAAACTGTGTGCCGCTACATGCTTACAGATCACAGTGCAGCTACTCAGGTTATAAAGTATTGTTGCCTGAATTGTCTAGTGGCAACCAGACAGAATTAGATTTGATAACTATTGCAACTGTAAACCTTCCTGACACTGCCCGTGTTTCCTGGTGTGGCAAAATGAGAGTATACGTGACTTCTGTTTCAGTCATTAGCCAAGGAGCATGAATGTAACATCAAACGTAATCTGAATTGCTTTGATACCTTAGGACCCAGCATAAGAGTGAAGTTAAATTTGAAGATCACACACACAGTAGTTTAGCATCCTGTGCTTTTTCCAACAAAGCATTTTCAGTAAGAAGGCTGTATGTTGTATTACTAAATACCGCACACGGACTCTATCCAAGGAAACTAATGCTTAAGCTAATGTATCATTTGACTGTAAATTTAGATACTCATTTGAGACCTAATATGTACAAAAGTCTTTGATTTGTCTGCAGGAATTGAGCCTGGGACTTGTGTAAAATGTGAAACTTCTTTAATGTTTAAGCTAAAGAACAAAGCTTGTTATCTCCAAGGGCGTATAATATGCTCCTGGTCCTTTATGCGGACTAGCCACCAGTGGAGAACAAAGAGCTGTCCTGTGGATTTATGGGTCACATAAGTCTTTGTTAAAAGATCTTTGTTTAAAGTGGTGATGTGAACAGCGTGTTAAATTTTTGCACCGTGCAACAGTATGTGAGAGGCAGTCTTCCTAAATTTTTGTACTAGTTAATTACTTTTCCTAAAGCTGTACTAGTCTTTCAGCATTTTACTTTATCGCTTAAATAAGCCTATAGTATATTCAGGCCTACAGTATAGCGTATGTATCGTTTTTCTTTTATTTACAGTACTTTGGAGTAGGATACGGAAATCTTGATGGAAATTAAGCTTCTGTTACCTTCTTCCTTCCATTTCTTGCATCTCCGTTTCAGAGGGGGTAACAGGTTTGAAGGAACTGGCCTTTCTGCGAGACCTGGCAGAGCAGAACTCGGTGAAGTACGGAGTGCCGGACCGAACAGCCCTACCTGTGACCAAGGGAAGCATGATGGTCCTAAACCAGCTGAGTAACCTGGAAACTACGGTTGGCCGATTCTATACAAACCTCCCCAACCGAATGATCGACGAGGCAGTCTTCAGTCTGCCTTTCTCAGATGAAATGGGAGACGGTAAGTGCTTATGTTGAATTTAGGTATAAAAACTTAAGAGATTAGGTTCCCTTTGCTTACTTATTCCCAAATATACTGTAGTCTTACAAGATCATGATTTTAGGTGTGTTTCCAAGGCAAATATAAAATTAGCCTATCACGCCAGTAGGTTTTTTATCTGCAGACGGTCTAGTTATGAAAAAAGTGGTAATAAGACATGGAGTAGATAGACTTAGGTTGGATTCTCGGGGGTGAAATTTGTTCTCGTGTATGTGTACGTATATAGCATCCATAATTTAATTTGTGGAGAAAAGTTCTTTGTAGTTGAGGGAAGCAGTCTTGTCACATTGAAGTGACAGCCCTCGCCACGCTGCACCGTTACAGGGTTCATTAGTTCAGTACTTCTGCATGTCTTGAGGTCTCACAGGTAGACTCAGGGGATTGCATAGGTCCCCACAGTGGAAGACAGAGAAAGTTACTATCGTTAGAGCCTCCCTTTCCTGTGGAACCATGGACGTGACTTTTGAGTCATCCTTCCTGCTGGAGTTCCCTTTATTCTGTCTTTGCACCCCAAGCAGTGGCTCTTCACAACTCGTTTGACATCCATTCCCCGCTGC
Organism: Sagittarius serpentarius; assembly: GCA_034782735.1. NCBI lineage: Eukaryota > Metazoa > Chordata > Aves > Accipitriformes > Sagittariidae > Sagittarius > Sagittarius serpentarius. The sequence goes on along the minus strand of JAVKLA010000090.1, from coordinate 2,708,335 downwards.
CGGGCTGTGGATGATGGGGCTGCTGGCAGTCAGACCTCTGTGAGAGGGGGAAGGCAACCAGCTTAGCAAATGGCACAACAAGAGATTATTAATTATTGTCCAAAATCCGCTATCCTTAGTTCTTCCTTTAGCTTCAGCACACTTGGTCAGCCCCCAGCACTAAGCAGAAGAGGAAGCCAGAGCTGGCTGGTGATTGCCTGGCCAGTCTGGAGCGAGTGATGCACTGAATTTAGTAGAGGCCTGGTGACAGTTTTTCCGGACTGTGAATGCATCCTGAAGAATACCTTAACGCAGCGGATGTCTGCAGTCTGGTTCTCCCATCAGTTTCTAATTTGTGCTGACATGGTGGGTAGGTGCCTGGATCTTCCCTTTTACCTTAAAATTAGATGCCATGTTAAGAAAAACTGTGCGTTCAACTTGATCTGATCTCACCACTACATCCAGAAATGGAGAGACTGAAGGTGTAGATATCGATAGAGACTTCTGGGAGCATACCAGCACGGGTGTGAGATGACACATGTAAGAAATGCAGGAATCAGACAGTTTCATTTGTGCTCAGGGTGAGCATGTGCTGCAGGGTGATCCTCTTTGGGCTCTTGCCAGGGGGAGGTTCAGGAGGTGGGGAGTGGGCTTAGCCTGCTCCCCTAGTGCGGGCAGAGCTCCCCTGGCTGGACACACCCCCAGCCGTGGGTCCTGAGCTCTGCCTGAGCTAACACTTGCTTAAGTGTCGTTAGTTATAAGCTGCAGCGCTGCTGCTCCTTTTACCTTGGGAATCTGGTGGCCTTCCTAAAGCTCAGTGTACGCGCTTGGAATGTCAGAGTTGTAGGGTTTACCCCTGCTAGTTCTTGGGCGGCTCACCTGACATTTCTCTAGCACTGCTGTAGTGCTGTGTAAAGAGATGTGACCATCACAGTGATGTTAGGAAGTACATTGGTGATTTTATATTGCTTTGACAATTGAGCAAATTCTCTATTTCTTCACTCAGGACTTTGCGTATTATTAGTCTCAGCTAGTACGTAGGACTAGTTGAGGGTTATGCTGAGTAGTTTTCAAGGGCTGCTGAGTTCAGGTTGCATGTTTGCCTTGTGTGTTGAGTCCCAAAACAAATTTAAGACTATTCCTGAGCACATCTCCTCTGAGTCAGAATGCTTGCTACTTTCTGCATTTCCTAACCTTGGTAATTAAGCTGTATTATTACTCTCTCACAAAGCCATATCCAAGCATAATGGAAAATGTGAGCAACAGAAGGATTAGAAATGGTGCAATAGAGAAGGTTAGTCTTACTTAAATTTCAAAGTGTACTTAAAGGCTTATACATGCAAATGAATTTTATATTGGTTTGAAGGAAAAGAGTCACTGAGTTTCTAAATAGCAGTGGTGTAGAAAGTAAGAGAAATAAGGTATGACCGAGAGTTCTTACCTCAGGCACAAGATGCATCCCAAACCATTGTGTAATTAGTGGTATGATTCCTAGTACAAGTGGCCATCTTGGGATTTAGTTAAGCAGAGGAGGCTTAATATTCTGAATATGCAATTAGATGAGCAATAATTCATCCCTGTTGTTGCTTTACAAGTACAAATTCTCTTCCTCCCTCCTCCCCCTATTTTTTAAATTGCCTTAAATGATGTTAAAGGAACAAAATGCTATCTTGGCTTTTCATGCAAATGCATTTCTTATCTGTAAGGCATCCACTTGTAGACTGGCAAAACTCCCAAAACATTAATTGTGGTGTGTATTTTAATAAATTGATTAAATGTACCTTAGGTCACTACTATCAGAAACATAGAAATTAACTAATTAGGGAGAGTGGCTAACAACAGCCAGACGTGACACATAACCTGCTCAGTTTCCCTGTAGGTGTGCCAATTTTTGTCCTTATTCCAGCAGGGAATACAGTGTAAAATTTAACTGTATAACATTTTGAAATGATAAGGCCCATGCTCTGTTTCCACTAAAAATAATTAACTAGATACTATTGCTGATGGTTTGATGTTATTTCTCTCATTCTAAGGCCTGATAATGACTGTAAGTAAACCATGTTACTTTGGAAACCTGCTGCTAGGGATTGTTGGAGTAGATGTTAATCTCGCATATATTTTGGAAGATGTCACCTATTATCAAGACTCCTTGGGTTCCTACACTTTCCTCATTGATAATAAAGGTAACTTTTGGGCTCAGTTAATCTCTTCTAGTCCCACTGAGATCATAACCATCAAAAGGAAACTCTTAATCCTCATATCTCTAAATAGTCTATAAGTAATAAATGATAATATTTATTAAAAGATTAATTGCATGTTGTGTGGTTAGTTTTGCCTGAGAGTTGCTAGAGGCTGTAGATGGGTTCATGACTTGAAATGTCTGTACTGGAGTTTGATGTGGAAATGTTTACTTGCTGCTGAGATTTTCTACAGGGGTAACACCCGAGGTTTTCTATGTGTAGGGCAAGAGGCGAAACTGGTGTTGTACGTGTGTTCAGCTCTTTCCCTCTGATCCCAGCCTCTTTTTATTGCTTGGTTTCTTGAGCTGTCTTTCATTTGCAACTTACCAAGTTCTTAGTTTGCAACTTCTTTGATGATAATACTGCTTGTTCACTTTTGTTGAGCCTTTGTAAAAATTGCATGTAGTTACTGTATTCTTCTTTTTCTGTAAATATTCACCCTGGACTCAGTTGTTACAATGCATTCAATGTCTGGTTTTGTGTCTTTATTTTTTAGGATACACTCTTATGCACCCATCCCTTACCAGGCCCTACTTGCTGTCTGAACCACCGCTCCACACAGATATTATCCATTATGAGAACATTCCTAGATTTGAGCTGGTGCGCCAGAACATCCTTAGGTAAGGAATCAGGATGCATGTCCAAAAATTAGCACTCCTTAGGGCACTAGAAGTATTTCTAGAGGAGTTTCAAGAGAATATACGGTGAAGTTCCTTTTCCTGCGGTATCTGGGTACTCAGATAGATTTATTTTTTTTTTCTCCCCCGCCCACAAATGCAGAACAGTTCTGGTTTGTTTTTTCCTCCAGCTTTCTTCATTTTATCATTTGGTGTGCTGAGAGGTGGTTTTCACAGCTGAACTGGGGGATGCGCTTTCTGATGTCTCTCTTCCATGTCAGCAAGATTTTCCACTGTTTGGTCTGGGTTTTTCTTTAGCCTTTGTCTTATCTGAGTATGTGTTTTAACTCAAAGCGTGCCGTTACACAAGTGCATTTTCAGCATACATACACTTTTTTTTCACCTGAGACAGATAACAGTTAATCTCTTCATAGCGTATGATTTTTTTTTTCTAAGTGTGCAGTAAATGGGTTTTTCTTAAGAGCTTTCTCAGTGTTTAATAAAATTCTGTATATCTGCCAATATAGCATTCCCCTGGGCAGCCAGATCATTACGGTTCCTGTGAACTCCTCGCTGTCTTGGCATGTAAACAAACTGAGAGAAGTTGGAAAAGAAGCCTACAATGTCAGCTATGCCTGGAAAATGGTAAGGACTTAGTGACGCTGTTGCAGGATGGCATAGAATAAGTTCATATATTGAAGAGTACATTAATGTATTGAATATAGCGAAGCATGAAGTATTGCTATATATTGAAGTATGAAAGGTTTGGTTTACTCAGAAACTGCATGAATGTGGAGATTTTTTGTTACAGTGAAGAACCAATGAAATTACCATTTCAGGTTTGTTAGCATGTCATCTTCAGAGACATATCTGTATGGAATACTTGTGTGCTCTTGCTTCACGAAGGCACTCATTTCATAAGACATACGTAATGTACAGTTACATGGAGATTATACTCGTGCTTTCCCAATGGAAGTAAATCTATGCTGGTCTGGATGTCATACTGCAAGCCAGGTGACACGTAAATACCTACCAGAGACCACATTTGCATACAGTGCTGAGGCAGTGTTTAGTATTAAGTCATTCTTTTGCTTAATACTGTTGTTGTGTTTGGGGCAGAGTAGTACGATCCGTTAATTAATACAGTTGGGAAAATGTGAGCTTCTCATTCTGATCCTATCTTGTTGCAGAACTGTATCAGTAGCCAGTGATGATGTTTCCTGTAATTTAACACTTTTCTTGCAAGCACTAGTTATATAGAAGCTTTCATTGAAACCGAGTACAATGTGTATGCAACAGGCTATATTACCAGTTGTGAGAGCTTCAAGAGAGCTTCTAGCAGCTGTCTTCCTTTCTTCAGTTTTGAACATATCTGAACACTAATCTTGACCCAGGGATTAAAGTGGAATCTAAGGTTAAATATAATCCAGGTGAGTTTCACTGGTGCCAGAAATAATTGGCTACTTCTTTGTGCCAACAAACTCAAGAGGGTACTTGTGGATCATTTCACAGTATTAAGTTAAATCCAACCTAAAAGATTAAGCTGAGCAGTTTTAAGAGATTAAATCTGTCGTTGTGTAACAGAAATTCACATAGGAGGGTGTCTGGAGCTAATTGTCTAATGTTGTAATACTGCATTAAAGATCAAACACCCTTGCAGAGCAGCTGGGCAGCTCCAAGTTTTGCTAGTCTGATGTACTATAGGATACTTAAAATATACAAACCAGTAAAGCATGTGACACATGCAGCACACAATTAAGAGTGGTAATGATAAAATCTTATTTTCAAGAGTTAATTTGTCTGTTTTCTTTATAAAGGGAACACTAGTGTGTTTTTATCAACTGTGAACCTGAAGCCTCTCCTCTGTTAATGGCACTTCGAAAAGTATCCACAAAAGAGTGTTAGAAATTATTGCAAATTGGGCAACAAAATGAAGGTCTTAATGTAAGCTTTTTTCCTGAAAACGAAGTATTTTTATTTTGTGCATAGACTGTGGAAAAGTATTTTTTGTACCACTTAGTGACTCCTATAGATACAAGGTGATTACAGAGTGGAATGTGGCTGTATGGGACTGAGCTGCAGTCATCGGACCACTGAAGACAAGTGTCTCTATCCTGCACGGATACCACTATGGCTTGAGCACAGTCCTCCTCTCTGTTTTCTGTAGGATCAAGTCCATATTAGCTGCTTTGAGAAGGAGTTGTCTGTTTGCAGAGAGAGTGGGAACTGTAATCCTTGAGAGTATGGCGAAGTGTGGTGCTGCCTTCCCGGACTGGACGAGATGAGCAATTAAAGAAAAGAGAATGAATGCTAAATAGAAAATAAGTTCTGTAACTCCTCCACTTTTTTGTTTCTGCCTGATGACTTGCCCACGTTTTTCAGGTCCAGGACACATCCTTTATTCTGTGTGTCGTGGTAATACAGCCAGAAATACCTGTTAAACAGCTGAAGAATCTCAACACTGTCCCCAGCAGCAAGCTCCTGTATCATCGACTGGACCTGCTGGGCCAGCCGAACGCCTGCCTGCACTTCAAGCAGCTGGCTACCTTAGGTAAAGCTTTCTTGCAGCTCGTCTTGACCACCTCGTGCGTGTTTCTGTAGAGTGTGGCAGCAGAAAGTAAAACTCTTCTCACCAAACACTGGAAATACTCTCTCCTTGAGAGGCTTTTATTTCCAAGGCTGATTTTCTAATCAGCTGTTACTTTCTTATCGCTCTTCATTGATCATAGCTACCCTGCTCAATGGCAAGCACTTGCCTGGATGAACGCAGTGGGACTGCTCGTCAGAGTACGAGATAGATGCATCGTGAGTCTTGCTCGACGAGTTCCTAGAAAGTGGAGTGGGGAGAGTGAGAGATCTCGCCAAGCTTAAAACAAAGTTCTGTTCTCTTGGCTGTAAAGCAGCTTATTGACAAATAACATAAGTAGGATGAAGTCCTGGCCAGTCGTGTAGGACTCCTATTGTTTTGACTTTGGATTTATGCAAGTTTTTCTCTGCCATAAGAATTTAATACCATCGATCCCTGTGAAGTCAGAAGTTAAGTCTGTTGGGGGAAACTGAGAACTTTGGTGGTCTGATGGTTTCCAGACCCTCCTTACCTACTTAAAAATTCTCAGGTTACTGACGCACTCCTGCTTTTGATAAGCTAAACTGATTCTCCTCTGCCTGACTAGTTTCAGTAGTTGCTCAAACATTTCTGGAAAGAGGGAGTCTCCACGGCAGTATAAGTCCTAGTGTCTGGAAAGGACAGAGAACTTAAAACACATAATATATCCTAAGAACATAGAGGTTTTTTTATATAGGCATCATGAGTTGCAAGCTTTCATATTTCAGTATTATCTTGGGGGTTTTGCTAAAATCTCTGCTATATTATAAGAAGTTCTGAATTAAGTGCTTTTCTTTTGTAGCAAGGTTTGAAGGTCTCATGGTGGATTAGCAGCACAGTTGTGAAATTTTCTTAGCTATATTGCAGTTCCACAAATAGCTGAGTGAGATTAGACTGGAGGAGTTATGGAGGAACTTGACAAATCTATGGAAATTGCCTTGGCAATTGTTTAAAATACAGGGGTTTTTCTTTCTTTAATGTGGTGCCTAGTCTTGATTATCTTATATCCAGAAAGACAAGATACAAATGGAGAATATCCAAAAAATGCAGTACTAAGCTGACAAGTGGAAAGACTTCATGCAAAGCAAAATGCAATCACATCAGAAAATTTGGTCTGGGAAGCAGATGAAGGACTATAATAGAAGTTCATAAGTGATGACTGCAGTACATATGGTTGCTGGATGTATGGTGATGTGTTTTAGAGGAATGTGAATAAAAGCAGAACGCTTCACATACTCCAGTGAAATTTTTCCTCTGGAGACCATTACACATGGGGAAATCGGGTTCCATGGGTCAGATATTCAGAAAAGGCATTCTTCTTAACCTGCAGCCCTGCATCGTCATAATGGTTTTTCTGTTTAAAAAGAAAAAGCTGTCTGGTATTGCAGTTTCTGCCCACTGAAAGTTTACTTTCTAGTCTGTTCTGAAAATCACCCCAGACAGTCCCACTTCTATTTGGTAAGCTCCCTCTTCTGTGCTTGTAATTCTCCATTTGTTCATTATCTGTAACTGAAAGTGCTCGTTTTTGTTTTCCTCTGCTGTATCTAACCGAAACGTGGATAATAAATTTCTTCTTCTTCAGCACAAAATCTTTTCTTAAGGGAAAACAGCTTCTGTAATCTTTCAAAAAGTAGTAATTCAGAAATTGTTTAGACTTTTGAGAACAGGGGCAATGAAGTCTACCAGATAACACACAGAAACACACACAGATCAGAGTAAGGGGACTAACTTTCAGTCTTGTGTATTTTGAAGCAAGAAAGGTAGTTCTTGTGCAGGCTAAGTTTTGTCAGTGCCTGGGGAGGCCAGTTGTGCTGGTAAGTGCTCTGGTTTGGGTGGAAAACTTCATGTTTCCTGCCCTCGCTCAGGTCCACCCATGACCTGAAGGAGCTGTGCACTTTGCGTACTGAAGTGTGGGAGAGTGGAGGAACAGGCAGAGGAGTGAAGAGTGCATCAGTGTAATTCCTTCCACGTATCCTTAGCTAGGACACCGTGTCAGATACAATGTACAGGTACAAATGTATTTACTATGCAATATGTGCTATTCATTGTCCTTACCTTTCTCATATTTTGCTCTTTTTAGAAAGCCCTACGGTAATGCTCTCTGCGGGCAGCTTCTCTTCTCCATACGAACACCTCAGCCAGCCCGAGACGAAGCGGATGGTGGAGCATTACACAGCGTACCTCAGCGACAACACGCGCCTGATTGCCAATCCTGGCCTTAAGGTATGTCCTCGGTGCTGGCGGCTCTGGTCAGCCCTGGAGACCCTGGTTTCCTCACGTCCCGCGCCTTCATCCAGGAGGGCAGTACCTGAAACATTGATCTCCTGATGCTCATAGGGTTACAGAGCGGTGGCTTGGAGTGGTGCTCCCATGCCTGGAGAGATGGCCATGGGCTTCAAGGCCCAGAAGAGTGGAGAGAGCGGGGAGAGGGCTTCCTCCCCAAGAGGCAGGGAAAAAGGTTGATAAGCAGCTATTGAAATAAACACTAGAAAAATGAAAGCTGCGGTGAATTCTTCGCAGAAATATCTTTGTGTTCTTAGGCATATAAATGAGAAATTTTTATTTTGCGTGCAAGTGGAGCAGTATTTATATTTACGTGAAGTAAAACAGCAAACTCTAAAAGCCGCAGAGATAACCACAACAGTATTTCATTATAATAAGCTTTTTCTTTGCTTGGAATGTGCCAGATCCGTCTGGTGTGAGAAGACTTTAAACAAGTAATTGAGTTTAGATGATCTCCGATCGCTCTTTAGGAAACCCCGCGAGCAGCTTATTATCTTTTCATGCAAGTCTTAGAGGAACCCCGCTAGGTCTGCCTTTGTTTTGCAGTTCTCTGTCAGAAATGAAGTAATGGCTACCAGTCACGTCACAGATGAATGGATGACACAAATGGAAATGAGTAGCCTGAACAGTTATATTGTGCGCCGTTACATAGCAACCCCCAATGGGGTGCTCCGAATTTACCCCGGTTCCCTCATGGACAAAGCATTTGATCCCACCAGGAGACAATGGTGAGTTTTTAGGGTCCTGTTATCAAAGCTTTGGATAATCTTGGAGGGCAATAAGGAAAATATTTGGTATCAATTTTATAGCCTGTGTTTTTTTACGACCAGCTAATAAACTATTTTAACTAGAAATGTTTTCATCGTGGGTAAAAGACTTGGTGCTTAAATACAGCTAGTTAAAACCTTTATTGGTTCTAATTTCAACCCTTTTTATTTTAAGTGATCGTTTCTGTTTCATATCCCTGCTATGGCAGATGGGAATATAAATATTCAGAAAATGAGCATCTCCTCTAGGGATTAGCTAATTCTGGAGTGTTTTCAGGTCCTTGTGCCATTTTTGGTACTTAATGTTTTAGTCTTTTTGTTTACAGCAGATTTCCTCACTAATTTAAAGTAGGAATTTGCTGGCTCAACTTGGCACTATTAATTATGCACTAGCCTCTGATTTGGGAAAATATTTGTATACATTACAAATGAGGGCCTGAGACATGAGAGCGCTCTGGAGTGTGTTTTGACGTGTGTGCTTTGTTGAAAGGGGCCAGCCAGGTGCTGCCGCACTGTGATGCTGGGAGAGGCTCGAGCCAGCGCCAGGTCCCAAACCTCCAGCTGTACGGGGGGGAGGCTCTGAATTGCTCCTGGCATTGGCCGTGCTGTAGCTCTCCTGACCCATGTTTTCCCTGAAAAAAATGATTACCATAGCTACTGATTAGCTTTTCTTCAGGTTTTCTTCATTTTTGTTGTTATTTATGTGTTGCTGACATAAGATGATGGAATTTTGCTCTCTTTTTTGTAGTGAGATAAACAGGGTGCATTCATGTTGTAAATTAACTGAATGCACTTCTGCGCTCCCTTGTCTCCATTTTAAAAGCCCTCAAATTATTTTCATTATTGTTTTGGGAAGGTTTTTTGGGCTTTTTTTTTTTTGCTTTTACACTTCACTGGTTTTTCTCAAACCATGGTTCTGAAGAAGCTTCCATATGCAGCGTGCCATAGTGTCTTGTTTTTTATATAAAGCCAAATGGCAGTGTTTCGGAAAGAAGATGCAAGCAAAGCAGTAGTAGTAAAGTAGAATTCAGTCTTTGCAGAAGTTCTGTCAAAATTGCACAGTGCGGTCCAGACTCGTAGGTTAGTGTGTATACTGGGGTGGAGGAAGCACAGTAATAAGATTTTTCATACACAAAAGTGTTCCCAACATTTGGAATGTTTCATGAACTTTCTTAGGACAGTAGGAAGAGATCGTAATTTGTAATCACTTTCTGACATCTTTCCAGATTTTCATGTGTGAATTCTGCCTATAGGATGTCCTTTCTTCTGCGTTTGCAACATCATCATTTTGCCAGTGTTTGCTTTGAGTTTGAGACTCTGCTGGCACTAAGTCATATGTTGTTCTGGGGAAAAATGTCTAAAACTACATTAAAATTATTCTATGTGGAAGTAAATTGAGTTTTTTTTAATGCGGTTGTATGTACTGAGGAACGTTTGTTGAGGCAGTGTCATTTTGGTCTGGGTCCTAATCATGCTTAGGTACTTGTTTAATGCTAAGAAACATTAATTTGGTAGCATGTTGTTCACAGCGTGCAGAATTCAGCGTTGCCTTAAAGTTTACAGTAACCCTTTTTCACTAATTATGAGGGTTTGTTTTGGCTTCCCTTAGGTACTTGCATGCCGTGGCTAATCCAGGACTAATTACCTTTACTGGTCCCTACTTAGATGTTGGAGGGGCAGGCTACGTCGTTACAATCAGTCACACAGTTCATTCTTCCAAGTAAGTTGTGTTTTGAGGTTTGTGGCAAGCAAGAATACTCTCGATTATCAAGATGTGCTTTGGGTAAGAGAGAGAGAATGCTGAGCGACTCCTATGTGTTCAAGAACTGAAAACTAAACCTGTTTTTAAAGTGCTTTTGATGAAATGTCATATACCCTTGTGTAGATTCAGTGGAAACGGTACATTGAAATACTGTGAAAAATCCACGTTACATGAATAGGTTTATATTCTGTGGCTTTATTGATATATGAATAATAACAGCATATAGAAAAAAGATTGATTGGTGAGAATGTGCTCCTGGATGAACATTTCCTGAAGTTACTCACATTTCCAAAGTTGTATGTTGTACCAGGGTGATGTTTGGAAGGGAGTAAGAGATGAAAGCAGATCTACCAAATTGCAAATGGAGCTCAGTCCAGAAGACTGTTTTAATTAAAGCTCTGTCCGTACTCCAGGCATTGGGGGAGCTCCTCGCCTGGGCTGTTTAAATTCAGCACTCGGGAGGAAGAAGAACTTGAGAAGCCTGTAAACCTTCAACTGCCCTTACAGGGTTGCAGAAAACAAATTGCGTGGAAAGAGCGGCCTGTGCCTTTGGGATCAAAACCAAAATGAATATCATAGCCATATAGGAAGAAGCATTTTCTTTATTAATGAGGCTTCTGTGGCTTAAAAAAAGGAAAGGAGAAATTCTAATATATCTTCATTCAAAGCTGATGAAGAGAATCTCGGTGTTTCCTTTATTCTCAGTACAGTTATTATAACCACCAGGAGAAGTGGAGTCAGTCTCTCTATGAACATCTTGTCAGTACTGGAATGACCTTCTCCTCCAGGACCAGGCTTGGTTTTTGTTTCAGCTCCCTCCTGGCCATGCCCCCAGCCTAAGGCTGAGGTTTGATTTGAGATGTAGGCTGTTTCAGGGAGGTCAGTGTATAGAGTATGTACTGAACCTTTCTAGCATAAGCTTTCCCAAGCTTCAGAAATGGTAGTTACCGTTTTGTTTTTTACACTGAGTCTTTTCCAAGACTTTCACTGAGCATGTGGCTTCTGTGCACGCTCCATCTAATAGCCCACGAGTACAAAGGTGACTTCTAACGTTGAGCTGGTAAATACAGATCACAAAGCCAGCAGAGCTCGGGACACTGCTTTTCTACTCTTCTCGGAGACATCTCGGCTTCGTTTGGGCTTTCCCACCACAGGACATCTGCCTGTCTTTATTTGGCAGGAGTATTATCAGGCGTAATGCCTGCGTGGTGCTTCTCGCCGAGGAATTTACTTAAGGGAAATAAGCACTTTTGTAAGAAGAGAAGTGCAATTAATCAAAATCCTGATTTTTATCTAGTAAGAGATGGTTTAGTTAGCTTTAAGAAGGTAAAGCTCACGTGGGTTTTTAGAACATGATTAAGGAATGGTTAAACAAAGTTTGGCAGATATAAGTGTGATTCCTGGGTAAATATGACCTCTAAAGCTTATAGTCACATGCGGTTATAATCCCCAAAGAGGTCTTAGTTAAAAAAAACCCACAGAGGGATGGGGGAGGAATCAGTAGAGTTGACAGGCATACTCGCATTAGGAACTGCTGTGTGGGTTTAAATAACAACATTAGTTTATCTGGAAATGACGTTTATCTCTCATTCCCATTTTATGTATATCTTATTTCTTGTTTGGAAGCTGAGAATAGAAGGTTCATGCAAGAAGTTATTTAATACAGCTTGCATCAGCAAACCAGAAGGATTTAATGCGTAAAACTGAAGCTAAAATATTTACAGCATTCCTAACGGCTCTTTGTCTGGTAGGACAGAGCAGTAACTTCATAGCTTGATGCCTTGTCACGTACAGTTAAATGTATCTGTGCTGCTTCACTGTCATCTTTTTTCCCTTTCCTTCTCCGTGAAATGGGTAATGGTAAAAATAAAGTAAATGCAGGTTTTTAGAATCTGTATTTATAAATCTACAAATTAGATTTGACTACATCTTCACTGTACCTCTTTAAAAGCAAACAAACCTCAGTCCAGTAAACAGAGTTGGTTTTATATGGATAGGGGGTTCCCAGCAGCCTCTGCTTTGTATGATCCAGCTGTGCTGTTCAGTTATCTTCTTTTTCTAAATGTTTTTATTCCTGTTTACAGGAATTAATTTTAAAAAGCAGCAAGTCAAACACATCTCCTTTGTCATCAGCATAAAGAACCCGCATAGGTGCAAAATAGCACGGCCCGTGATTTGAGGATGAGCTGATCGTTTTGTGTCCTTCAGGGGTGAGAGGTGGCTCGGTCTGGCCGTGCCGCCTCGGTGCCGCAGGGAGCAATCTTTGAGAAGAAGGAGTGACAGGGATTCCCTGGGCGTTCGGTCCAGCCTCAGGCTACTGCACACCACCGCGTCACATCATCATTTTCATAACCCCCCATAATAAATATTAGTTATTTTCCTCTATTATTATATTAGAAGGCTTTTGTTCCAGAACCTCGCTGCCCTGATGCCCAGCTGCCCAGTGGGGATTTGCGCCTTAGTTCAAGTGCCTTGATTCAGGAGGTCTTGAGTATCTGGATGTTTCTCCTGAGGGGAAGGTGGGAATTTGGCAGGACGGGAAGTTTTGGAAAGATAACAGCATACATAGAATACAATTTCTTTTTGGAGCTTTCAGCATCCAAATGGTCTCAGCAAATGTCAAGACTGTGCTTCTGCCAGGAGAGCTGTTGTAATTGCTTCACTGATGGTGAGGAAAGTTAAAACAATACGACTAAGTGAAAGTAACGCTTTTTTACATTTGTAGAGCTGTAAGGAAATACACTTCCATACATCAGCCTGAGACGGTTTTGTCAGTCTTTGATGTATCGGTTGCTAAGGCAACTGTGTATATTCCTGAACTGGTGTGTAAAAATAGGAACACAAGCACATTTTCAGCATGGGTGAAATATTGCAATTCACAGCAGCTCTTGCTGCCAGTGCTGGTGAGCATCCACAGAGACTTCAGGTTCTGCCCTTTCCCTAAATGTTTATTTTATGGTTGCCCTGCATTGGGAAAAGATACTGAATCAGAACATTTGTTAAGTGATAGGGTTTTAAATGTCACTTGGCACTCCATAGGCAGTGGGAGGCAGTGTCACGTTAACAGGAATTACTCCTGTTTAACTCCAGCTAGCATGGATAACTGTCCTGTTAGCGGGATGTGATTTACAGCATTTCACGCCGTGCTCATTAACCAGCACCTAAATACCACCTGGTTGCCTGGTGCAAGGTAACCTCATTCATGTCTGTGCCTTGGCCAGCTTTTTTTTTTTTCTGGCTGAAATTCATAATCACTCCTACACTTTGGAATTTTAGGGATTTAGCAAAATGTCTGTGGCAGCTTCATATTCAGGTCCTAACGCTGGGGACTGAGCACAGAGGAGCGGTACAGAATGTAAAAAACCGCCCCCCCCGGAGGCAGTGCGGATTCGGGTGCTAGAAATGCAGGAGCTGCATCCTGCGTTCATTTGTGCGGGTGGGGAATTTTTAATCCTAATTTATGTTGCTAAATAGTAAATCTGTATAGGTGGTAGGGGTGTATGTAAGAGCCGAGGGAGAACAGCCCGTGGGGAGAAGGGTCGGTTCCTGGGTGTGATGCAGTCCTTGCTGGGCTGTTTCCTGTCTCCTCCCTGTTCTGGTTGTGTGAGGAGCAATTTAAGTGAAGAGACTTCAGGATTTGCAGCGAATAATTAACACTGTTAAGACCCTGTTTTCTCCGTTTACAGCTGCTATAACTGTTCGTTTAAACACAAGCAGGGTGAACTGAGGTTCAGCGCGGAGGTGTGCATTTGAGCTGGTCATTTATATCCCAGGGAAGCCAGTCCCCTTTTCATGTAGGGAACTGAGTAATTAAAATATTAATTATTAATACAGCCATGAAAGCTTTCTTCCTTTTTTTCCTCCTCTCTGCAGTGCACAGATGTCCTCAGGACATTCGGTGGCAGTAATGGGCATCGACTTCACCCTGCGATACTTCTACAAAGTTCTCATGGACCTGCTGCCGGTTTGTAACCAAGACGGAGGAAACAAAATAAGGTAAGCCGTTCCTTCCAGGCAGTGTATAGCTAAAGCCTTTTTTTTCCCTTTAACCAGATGACCCAGAGGTACTTTCCAACTTGGATTATTCTAGGATTCTGTTACTTTCAATATGTGTTCTCTCATTTCCACTAAAATCTGTGCTTGTTCTTCTCATAAAGATTATGTGGGCTTCTTTTGTTATTCAGGATCAAACTGTCACCAGCTAAGTAAACAGGCTGCAGGAATAAAAAAAAATGGAGGATAACTGATTATTTTTGTTGGTTATATTTAGACTTCATTGAAATCCTGGGAAAAAAAACATTCTTTATTAAATGAACACACTTCCCATTCTCTTCTGTTTGTTTTCATTTTGCCTATTTAGTTACTGTGAGCATGTAATAATGATGTATTATCTCTCATTTTTAACTATGATTATTAAAATATACTTTTGTTATATTTTTCTCAGAAATACATAGCATAGCGCTAGTCAGAATACATCTGATTTCATCTGGAGTATCTAATTTTATTTAGACCTATGTGCATCTTAATTGTCCCTCTTTCCTTTATCCTTTTTTGAAAAAATCATGGGGAGGCGGGGATAGACTCTGGTTTGGATCTGGAGTAACTTGATAACATGGTTTGGCCATTGTTGTTGTTTCTTTGTTTGTTTTTAAACCTTAAATTTGGGAAGGGAAGTGGTTTTCTGTCATCCTCCCAGTTCTTTTCTGGTTTGGTTTGGGGTTTTTTTTAATGTATTTTATGGTGCATGGAAAAAAAAAATAATCAGGGTTTCTGGTTCGGTATTCCTTCCCCCAGTTAAAAACTATTGATCATCAAAGGGGTCAGATGCTTTACTCTGTTTGTACGTTCCCTAAATGAAGAATTTCAAGCATACTGTTAAATGCTTTGTTAGACCATTCTAACGTAGAAGCTGGATCTGGTGCTTACAGCCTCTATGTAAATGCACGCAGGTACTAAGGGACAACTATTCTAACTATCTGGCAGGCATTCGGGTTTTTTTAATGTATCCCTACTAAGCTTTTTCTCTCTGCAGTCATTCTGGGGTAATCACAAGCCTACTTGTTCTGTTTCCTGTAGCATCTTTCAGAAAAAAGAGAAAATGCAACATTGCTACATGAATTTCTAATGCAAAACCCAAACAGTTTGGGTCAGTAAAAAAAAAATCCAACTGCAAGTTTCCATGACTCTTTTGTATGGCCTATACAGTCCCATCTATTCCGTGCAGATTGCTTTAAACTATATCTGCTCTCTCCCTCTGTAAGCCGGTGGAGGTAGAGCTTTACATAGCAGACTGCCATGGGAATCGCAGACTTTAAAGCTGCCCGAAGTGTCCACCGGCCCCAGGCAGGAGGCCGGGGCTGCGCCGGGATGTGGCTGCTACCCCGCTGAGCTCTTCGGGAGCATTGAGCGGCCGCATTAACCTCCTCCCGTCTTCCTTCTGCGGCCACCGAGTCTCTTGATCTTGGCGCAGGCTGTGCCGTCCCCGGTGCCGCTTGCTCCTCTGCCTTCCCCAGCGCAGTTGTCTGCGGCTATGGAAACGGGAGATGCCGAAAACATTACGGATTAAAACCTCACAGCACGCTGGTTTCTGGATAGGGGCACAGATCCAACATCTTTTCCCTGAGATCACACAGGAAACTTAGGGGAAATGCTGAAAAGGGAGAGGGAAGGTTGGGAAGACTGGGAATGAAACAGCAGTGATTTATCTCCCCATTAAAATTGAATTCTAAAGCGGGAGGTCATTAAAGGAGAGTGTGAAATCTCTGTTTAATTAGGTAACATAGTAGATTAATAAACTGTTAAAGCTTCCCAAGTTCATTATGCTTCACTTATTTCTGGATCTTCCCTGATCAGACAAGACAACACAGTGATGAGTTTTCCTTTATGTTTCTAATCAGTTCCATTTTCAAGTCCTTGATGGTCCCGGCTTGCTGTAACAGGGAAATACCTGATAGATTCTTTAAAGACATTTTGCAGCAAATTTGTTCAGTGGCCCTGTTACTTTAATAAATTGAAACCTTTAAAAATTCTTCCCCTAGCTGTAAATTGAAGATCATGTTTTATTTCACCGTATTTCTCTAAACCCCGAGGAGGTCTAATGGGAGGCTCTCTGCTTTGTTTGTTGCGGGCAGGTGCTTTATCATGGAGGACAGAGGGTACCTTGTGGCACACCCAACCCTCATCGATCCCAAAGGACATGCACCGGTGGAGCAGCAGCACATTACGCACAAGGTCTGGCTCCTTCTTTCTTGGTTTATTCCTACCTTTTCTAGTCTCTGAGGTGGTAAGAACTGTAGAGAAGCTGCTGCTTGTGTCTGATTTCAAAGGCATAAACCACTACATTTTTCATTTAGGAGCCTCTGGTAGCAAATGACATTCTGAACCACCCAAACTTTGTCAAGAAAAACCTCTGCAACAGCTTCAGTGACAGAACAGTTCAGCGGTTTTATAAATTTAATACCAGCTTAGTGGTAAGTGTGTTTTTCTATTTTATTTTGCTTTTGAATGTACTTTGGTTGGGTTGGGTTTCTTTTGGTGGAAACGCAAATCCGTGCCAGGATCAGCAGACGAGGCTGGAAGCCAGCCTTCCGTGTGGATTGGCCTCCGTTCGCCCTCTCCAAACACAAAATCAGCGATCTGGACTGCACAAACTGTGCTCGCACGAGGAGTCAGTTGACATACAAGGGATTATGGATGCGATTGCTGGCCAACTGTGGTTGATGTATGCGAAGTCTCATCCAGCATCATGGAAATAAGAGCAGTTCTCTGTTGTTCGGTGATGTCTTTCCAGCAGCAGTTGGGATTTTTTGCTTTGGATCCTCTGACATGACCTCTGGCTTCCAACTTTGACCAGTGTCACGTCTTCCTGTGGCACGGGTAGTAAAGATCTCTAATAACTTATCCTCTAGTTAGGTGTCTACATAAATGCATTTACTGATGCAACGTACGTGAGCATTCAGAGGATCACTTGTCAGGCCGCAGTCTTTGGTGACCGGAATGCTCTGCGGTCCCCGCGGGTTGTGTGTGAGCTTCCTCTTGTGCTCAGCCGCGCTGAGAGGTCTAAGCCCGGGGCTGTCGTCTCTCACTGCGCCATGAATGCTGATTGCAGTGCCACAGATCCACCCTTGCAAGATCCCTGCAGAATTATTCAAAAGACGTTAAGCCCTGTGGGAGAAGCTGCTCTTTAAGTAATACTTTTCAGTTATTACTGGGAGGAGAAGGTGGTGGGAAACGAGTGTCAAAAATATTTGAAAATTACGTCAGAATACGTTGATTTATGTCAGGTAGGCTTAAACTTTTTCCCCACACTTGAAATGCAAAATAGAAAGTGTATTACTGTAAAGGAAATTGTATGGGACAGAGCAAAATCTTAAGATCATGGCATGCAAATAGGAATGAGGAATGAGTCTGCCTACCAAATAGATCACAGCTGCAGAGACCTGTGGTGTGGGGTTTTTTTATAGTACCTGTGCCAGGAAGTTTTCAACAAGTCGTGATGGTGCCTCCCCGTCAGAGCGGAGCCTCTTTGTGGAGGTCGCCGATGGCTGGCACAGTGGGGATGGGTCAGTGAGCGATGTGAAGGAGTGAAATGTAACCTGCTGTCGGTGGGTATCGGTTGGACTCAATGCTGCTGCCACATCTCGTAACGTTTACAAGCTAAGTGTATTTTTATTTCAGCGCCCTAAAACACCGGCTTTCTTTTTAGACCGTTGACGCAATTTGGTTTTTTTGTCCTAGGGTGATCTGACAAACCTTGTGCATGGCAGTCACTGCTCCAAGTACAGGCTGACGAGAATCCCAGGCACCAACGCCTTTGTGGGAATCGTCAATGAGACCTGCGATTCACTTGCTTTCTGTGCCTGCAGTATGGTAGACAGACTCTGCCTCAACTGCCACAGGTGAGCCGGAGATTGGAAATGAACGGGCTGGTCCGGGCATTTGCTTCTTCCCTCTTTCTTGGTTCAAGGTTTATAAAAACACATTTATTTTATAAGCCAAATGAAAACATGCAGTGCAAAACTGAAGTGAAAACAAAATAATTTCTTCACTTACGCTATTTGTAAGAGGCGTGGTGACTTAGGACGCCTCTAATCCTTTGCTACACTGTCAGTGTATAAAACACGGGGTAGCTGGTTCTTGACATGTTTGGGTAGGAGATGTTGAAAGACCATGACAGATTCAGTTTCTCAGGGGCAGTTATATCTGTGGGTCAGGCCCTTTGTTCTGGCATATTGATACCCAAGATTTTATGTGGATTGGCATAATTTTTCATTGAGGGCATCCTGGTGCTTGCAGGAGATTTTGCCTACACCAGCATCAGTACGTGTTTGTTGCACTGGCAAGAAGGATCCTTCCGTCTAGGTCTGAGACTCGCCAATGGGGTTGTCTGCTTTTTAAATTTCAAGGGGTGGGTAACAGATGAGAGAGGCTCTGTTACGACATTGTCCTCAGAGCAGAGCAATCCCTGTGTTCCTGGGGGAAGGAGAAGGGTTACCCAACAGCCTTCTCCGTGGTGAACTGCTGTTACGGAGCTGCACTGGAGGGTTAAAGTCATGGTGCAATGTCTGATGCGTTTTCTGTGTTTTCTGCCCCTGAAGAATGGAACAGAACGAATGTGAGTGCCCTTGCGAGTGCCCTCTGGAGGTAAATGAATGTACCGGCAACCTCACTAACGCCGAAAGCAGGTGAGGACAGACCTCCTCTGATGGAACAGCACGTCACAGCAGTTAATTAACAGAATTACTTGTTTGTTCATGCTAACTTGCAGGTGATACAGGATAGAATAGACAGTATTTTTAGAATAATTAAGCAGATGATACGTAATAGGTAAAAGTGATGTTTTTCATTGATTGTGCTTTCACTGCTTTTATAATACAAGGCTTTACTTTTTGTCCCAATGTAGGAATCCGAGTTGTGAAGTTCATCAGGAGCCAATGACTTTTGCAGCGATCGATCCGAGCCTACAGGATGCTCTCCCGCAGTGTATTAACACTCAGTGCAATCAGAGAACAGAGAGCGGGTAAAGTGGTGTTCTCCATCCCTCAAAATACACTGTGTTCTTGAAATAATTAAGTGAAAAAAGCTCTTCCTTACACGTTTTAAAGGGAAAAAAAGGAGAAGAAAACAAAAGTATAATGCCAGAATGAGGTATTACAGCACACACCAATGATGACATCATGCTGCAGTACAGAAAGAGGAGAGCTCAGTATTCCCATTTGAGTCACATAGCACCATTAATAGCAAACAAATGGCTTTCCCGTCACACTTTGTGACCCTGAGAACTGAGGGTTGTGCAAGTGGAAGATTTGCTGTTGAAAGGACAACGAATTCTTCCTCTTAGCGAAATGGACAGTGCTGCTATGTTTGTCTGCCTTCTGGAGAAATGCGTGGACTGAAGCGTTCACAGAAAGTAGACAGTACTTTTGGGGTGGTGACTTTGGAGCACATGAGAGATGGTAGCTGCCGCTCAGCTTCTAGTGTCCTGCTTCTCTGTCCCTACTCCTGACGTTATGTAGAGAAGCTTGAGGGCTTATTTTTTCCTAGTTATGAGCGGGCGGTCTCCAGGGAACTGAGATTGCTAGAACATAGCGTGCTGTGACCAGCCTTTCCAAATCCTTTCTTCCATCTTCCAAAAGACTGCAGGAAAAGGGTGGAACCATAGTCAGACCTCACCACGCTGAGAAATGCCTTATTGGAGGAGTTACAAGTAGGGAGTTCTCCCTTTGCTCAGGCTGAGTGATGGAAGGAAAAAACAAAGCAAACAGACCTGGAAGATGCATGCTGAAGATGCAGCTGCCTTGTGTAACTTCCCTTGTGGTACTTGAGCATTTTCATGAGAAGTTTTTTGTGGCCAAATGTTACGTATATGAGGGTTTACAGATGATTTCACCCTCCCTCTGACTCGCGATTCTAAAATAGACTGATGTTTGCCAAACGAGAAGTGTTGAACTTGAAAGTAAATATGGTCTTCTTTCGTTTTGAATTTTCAGGGATTGCTTTGGTGTGTTGGACTGCGAGTGGTGTATGGTAGACAGTGATGGGAAGACCCATCTGGATAAGTCCTATTGTGCCCCTCAGAAGGAATGCTTCGGTGGCATTGTGGGAGCGAAGAGCCCGTACGTGGATGACTTGGGAGCAATAGGTAACTCTGCCTTTCTGAACAGATGCTGCACTTAACTGTATTCAATAATGTGCACTTTCAGTGTCGGAGAGTACTTCACATAACATGTTTCTCTCTTATGCTAGTGGTAAATTAGCATAACCAGTGCATCAAGCAGTAAAGAAGTAGCATCAGGCCTGTTGTGGATGTTACATTTTTGAAAATATTGATGTGTAACTATACATTCTTGTCTTTAAGATGTACCCTCTCTGAATTTCTTCTTCTGTTTCAAGTGTGCTGTCCTCTGTGTGTGCAGTTAAGCACCTAGAAAACATTAAAGATCTTCTCTAATCTTCAGAGATGTTGATTTAAACCGTTCTGCGAAGCATTTATGGGGTTTTTTCCTCTGTTTTGTCCCTGTTGATTTAGGAGATGAGGTAATCACTCTGAACATGATCAAAAGTGCACCAGTTGGCCCAGTGGCGGGAGGCATTATGGGCTGCATTATGGTGCTTGTCCTAGCTGTATACGCGTATCGCCACCAGATACATCGGAGGAGTCACCAGCACATGTCACCTTTGGCCGCCCAGGGTGAGCTGATAACTCTTGAGAGAGAATAGTAGGGTGGGAATTAAAAAAAAGCAATAAGACAAAAACAAAACAACAACAACAACAACAGCAAAGCCCACAAAACCAAACAAAAAAAACCCAAAACAAAACCTCTTTCCTCGGTTTTGTTTTAGTGCTTCACCCTATTTTAATTTCCCTTTTGCCAACCCTTACGAAAGTCAGGTCTTGTCCAGGGTGATTGTGTATTGCTGCCCTCTTCTGGGTGCAGCCCGAAGAGAGTCTGCCCAAAAACCTTAACATGCAGTTCTTGACACTTTTTCTAGAGCTAAAACGATAAGCCCGGCTTCACAGCTTTCTGGACCTTGTCATAGCACACCGATCGCATATGTTTATTTCTGCACAAGAGTGGTGCTTTCAGGAGTGTTACAGTTTTCACACCCTTTCTACTTGCGCTGTTTGGGACGTGTCTTTTTTTACTTGGGTTCCCTGCTCCTGGTCAATGTGATGTTTATGGGATATCTATACATCGATAAAGCCACTGAAGTCTGAGAGACAGAACTGTGTTTGGGAGAAAGGATACTGGTAGGCAGATACAGAGGTGAGAAGTGTGATCAGGACTAATTACCTCTGTATTTGATTAGACCCTGGCTCTATTTTGATTCAGTTCACTTCAGAACTTTAAAGCCTGTTCCTTTCAGGGGGAGGTGGGGTGTATCGTTTTCCTAGTATCCCTAGCCCCATCTAGCTTGGAAAAAGAGCAGACCAAGCCCAGACTGCATCTCTTCACACAGTGACGCAGTGCTTCCACTATATTGCCAGGGTGACAGCCGTTAGTAAGGTGATCCAAAATTTTTTTCTTAACAGTTGCATTTTTCTGTTTGTAATGGTGTGTAGAAATGTCAGTGCGTATGTCGAACCTGGAAAACGACAGGGACGAGAGAGATGATGACAGCCACGAAGACAGAGGAATCAGTAAGTACCAAATCACTTGGCTGTAAAAAAAAGAGTTAGATTAAATGAGCCATTTGTTTTCTTAATATGTTAGAATTAAAAATACATGAGGAAGTACCGTGCTGATTAGCAGTAGAAAATGACAGAGCAGTGTTTCAACTTAAACTGTAACTTCCAGTGCAACTTTAGTCTCATGGTGAAATATTACATTTTTTTACTTTTAAAGACTAATCTTGATTATGTGTGGAGAAGGTTCGCCCCTTACACCCCCCCTTCATGACCACTTCCTGAAGTAGCTCTGATCAGCTTAAAAATTGCAATTGTGACAGTACAGGGTGTGGAAAACTCCTGTCTTTGTTTCAGTCTTGGAAAGCAGAGGCCAAGTCTGGCATGTACGTTCAACAAACGTGGCAGTAAATCTTATTTGCGTTGATTTGGGATGCTTGTACTTCTTTACCATTCAATAAAAATGGCACTTTGCATATGATCCTGGTGTACTGTAAGATGAGCTGCTGCACCTAAACTCTGGAACAGTGCCAGGGTCAGACCAGATCCCTGCCTCTGGGCCCTCACTAAAACAGAACTGAAACAATACCCAAGACTTGAAACTGTGTCAACACTGAAAGATTGACAAGTAAGTGTATCTGAGTTTCATGGCTTGCATCTACTGCTTCTCCAAGTCCTTTTGAGTTTCATTTTGAGTCAGCTTTCAGTGAAGCCGCAGGTTCTTTAGCATTGACATGGTAATCCTCTAACTTCTATTCATCCGAGCAGATGAGGTGAGTGAGTTTGACTAGATCGTGATCTATTCCACGTTTAAACATCATCTCTTTACTCCTACTCCGCTGTCGCTTTGACAGCCTTCTTCAAAGAAGTAGTATTTGAGAAGAATTAGTTTGCAGAAAGCCTGTTCCCCTGTGCCTGATTTATCCCACTCATATAATTCAGTAAAAGCACTTTCTTTAAAACCAATTCGGTTTCTTTCTCTCTCCCAGTTAGTAACACTCGATTTATAGCAGCGGTAATAGAGCGGCACGCCCACAGCCCAGAACGCAGACGCCGGTACTGGGGGCGATCAGGAACGGAAAGCGACCACGGTAAGACCTTGAATCACTGCCCTGGCCCCAGGTTAATGTTGCGTTTACTTGGTTTCCTTCAGATGTCTGGCACGTTGCAGATAAGGGTGCCAAAACCAAACCAAACCAAAAACCTTTGCTCCTTATTGCTTCACAGTTAAACAGTTCTGACACCCTTCAGCAGATGATACTGTACAGCGAGGGAGCTGGTTTTGCCAGAGCGGTACTGTAGCAGCAGCTAAATGCCGTGCCCCACCTCCCCCATCTCATTTTGGGTTCTGCCAGCTTCACTGGGTGACCAGAATTCAGACCGACAGAAACGGTACTACATTTACCACACTCTTTTTCCCTCGCCAGCCCCAACAATCTAGATGTTCAGTTGAGATAATGGACTGCTCCTACTTAACAAGAGAAAGCAAACCCCTTGCAGTCAAGTCAGCGTCTACTGCTCTGCGCTTTGCCATGACGTGCGCATCTCTCCTAAAAGTCTAGCAACGTGTGTGCATTTGCTGGGGTAAAGTAAGCATGGATTTAGAGACCAATGTGTCAGGTGCCTCCTTAGCCTTTCTGTTGCACATTCAGTCCATCCCATCACGCTAGAGGACCTTTTATGTCACCTTTAAGCAAATAACCATCAATGTTAACTGTGTACATGTACAGCAGTGAAGGGTATTCAGCCATGTGTGTTTGACACACACACACACACACACACGCTTCAACCCTGTTTAGGTTCAGGGAATTTTGATAGATCTCTCATGCCCTGAGACTAAGTCTTCTTAAATCTTGAAAGCTGGTAGAAGGGTTGTAATGCTGTTGACTCATGAGGAGGCTTAATATAAATTAAGAGGAGGGATAGACAAGGCAGTCTGCCACAGATGTCAGCTCTAGCCACGTGTTGTAGTGGCTGGGTATGTTACAGCAGAGCTGTTTGATTATTAAGACAGTGGTTGCACTGATGGAATTGCTGAGGGACAGGAAATCTGGAGGCCAAAGCCTTGGAACGTGCACAAGAGGAACAGATGTCTGAGAGACAGTCTTGCTGTAGGAGGAATTACCCTGGATTTGGGGCCAGATTACCTGTGCTGAGGCAGATTTGCTAGACTAATGCTCCTTTTGCTCCCATTTCTTGTAGTCCTAGCAAATCCTTCCCATCTTTCTAGTCAACATGTCAGGGTTAGCAGGGTAACTGTCTATTTCTGAAATGCGCACTTCTATTTTCAGTTTCTTTAGTAATTCCATCTTCTTCAAAGGGCTGCCCAGTCTTCTTCCCCAGTTCCTTTCTGCCAGCTAGAAACCATGACTCAGACCGTGGGAAATGGGAACCAGCTCCGAGTACTCAGCCTGATAACTTTTCATGCACTTCTTTTAGGTGTCTCAGGCTGAAAACCTGACTGAGATGCCCAGAACTGCTAGTGGTTTTTCAGCTTTTAGCCAAAGTTTTCTGAGAAGGATTATTTCTCTAATTAAAGCAAGACCTTTTTCCTTTCAAATATTGTTTGTGTTTTTGCATTTAGAAATAGCGAGGTGGTTTTGTTTGTACTGCAAACTGGTTTTGAGTGATAACAGCTGGTTTCAGTGGTAAATCCAAATCTCACAGTAACTACTAGCACCTGCTTCAAAAGAAAGGGACAGAAAATCTCTGAGGGACTTGTGACGAGACAGATTCCTCACTGAGAAAGCACGATCTTGTCTTGCAAAGGTTAGCTGCTAGCTAGCTTTCTAGTGAGATAATTTCCTTAGGATAATCGAGTGAATGCAGTGTCTCTATAGATGGCTGATCTGGTTTTTTTAACTTCTCAGACTCCAGTAGCAGATGTTTTAGCCAAAGGAGAGCCTCCAGTTAATTGCACTGTGTGCGCGTGCTTGGCTGGAAGTGTCAGTACTATTTGGCTTCATGGTCCTGCTGCGTGAACCGTTTCCCATGTGGATTCAGTAGATCTCTTTTAACTGTACGGAAAGCTCACCAGCATTAAAAACTTACGCTTGGTTTTTGCAAATAGAGCCTCACAGGTGAAAAGTGCGCTCTCCCTTTTAAAAATGTGATACTGTGATTATACAACACGATGACGTGAAGAAGTTTTGCTGCTTCCAGATAAAATAGCTGGCGATCCTTCCTAGGAAAGATGTAGTTTGATTTGAACAGAGATAATGGTAGTGGATCCCACCTATTTCTCATCTGGTTGTAAAAATCGAAGTAGTATCTTAAAAAGATAGCACACCAAAAAAAATTCTGTTACGTTTTGTTTTTAAAATCAGTGCTAGCAATTCTACCGTAACAAACTGTTGAACGCATGACTGTTTTTTACTGTTGGGGGTGGTACAGGACATAGGTCCCCAAAGTTTATAAACAAAGACGGTGACAGGGAAAGGGATCCAGTATGAATGTACAGGAGAGGATGGTTTTGTTTGGTTTTTTTTTACTTTTTTATTAATTAAAGAAGATTAATTGTTTTATTCTCTATAAAGCACTGACTGTGTCTGATTCCATGAAGGATGCAGCAGGCAGCACTGTGGAATATTGACCTTTCAGTCTTGCTTTTAATTCTTAGTCCTGCTGATTCATTTTCTAGGCTACAGTACTATGAGCCCTCAGGAAGACAGTGAAAACCCTCCATGCAATAATGACCCATTGTCGGCCGGTGTTGATGTTGGAAACCACGATGAAGACTTAGACCTGGACACACCACCTCAGACAGCTGCCCTGCTGAGTCACAAGTTTCACCACTACCGGTTGCACCACCCAACTCTTCACCACAGCCACCATTTACAGGCTGCAGTCACGGTACACACTGTGGATGCAGAATGCTAATGAACAACGACAAAAGCAACACAACTTGTGAACAATGATCCGTGCAGCAACGGGCAGCTTTGTTTCTGTGCTTTTCACCAGGAACGATATAACTAACTTCCTGAGTAAACTGTTAGGCATAAAAGCTTTACGTTTTTATAAATGTAAGGTTGGCTCTGAAATGGAAGGGAAATGTGCTTGATGAATGGACCTGCCATAACATTTAATAAAATGGAGCAGGAGGCACGTTAGACCTCCAGAAACAGGGACACAAGTTTATACAGCAGCTCAAGCTTTGGAAGCCCTGTTACGCTGAGCCAAGAGGAGAGAGCGAGCTTAAAAGAGCCAGAGATGATTTGGTTTCCTTAACTGGAAGAGCAGAAATCTGTGCAGCTGAAGACTAAAAAAGTGCCAGGGAGAGGCGGGGGGGGGGCCTGAAAGGCTGTTGGTTTCTCTGCAGTTTGTTTTGTGCATAGGAAGTTGACTGCTCCGAGAATTGCTGTATGGAACCTGGGACAATGCATCTCAAGATTTTTAAGTAAAGGATTATTTTTCTACTATTTATTGAACTTGAAACTTTGGGGGGAGGGAGGGGAGAAAACATCTTAGCAATTCTCAACAACTACCACATATATTCTGTGATGGTGAAGTGGTTCTTCCGAGGAAGACATCTGTTTCTTATTAGCTGATACTCATCCACTGCCCCACTCTGCAAAAGGGAAAATGAAGAAGTCGTTTCTGACGTGTTTACATTATGAATGCTTTCTTTTCCACAATTGTTTTCTGTAAATATTACAACCTGATTTATATTACAGTATTTTCTTCCTATTTGCAGAGGAGAAATCCTGTACTCCGTTACTAAAATTCTGAGAATTCTGCCCATAAGCCTTTCCATCTTTACCTCTTCTATCATCTGTAAAGGTTTCCTGTGTGGAAGTAATAAAGAATTTATTTAGCATTAGTTACCAGATGATTCCAAATGAAATCTGTGCCATTCTTCTGTTTCGTTAGGACATTGTCAAGATCAGAAGTAGGGATAAACCAGTGTTTTGTAAAACTTGGGTTACTGTGGAAGGTGTCTTTCTGAAATCGTAATTTTAAGCTGCTGCTGCTGCTGTTTGTCAGCAATTTAACATTGCTTGGTAATTCAAACGAAGATTAATCAATCTGTCTACAACACCGGGCATCATAATTATAAATTAGTTTTAAATCACAGTGTTGTATTTTAGATTCACATTTTGTGATTACAATGATATAAAAACATTCTTGCACTGTGCATATGATAAACATGCATTTATATGTAGGTTTTTTTTAAAAATCACTTGTTTTAATTAATATGGTACTTAATACTGTATTATGTAAAAAATTGGTTCTTAAACAGTACGGTAAAATAATTATATGTGTGATAATCAGGATACCCCTTTATACTATGTATAAAATTAAAATCTCTAGTGAAATAAACTGTATATAAAGTATAGATCTGTGGATAACTGGCTAGATTGAAATTATTCTGTCTCGGTTTCCTTTAATTTTCTGGCTGAATGAGTGCTATGACAGGAATGAAACATTTGGTCAGGTTCCTGTAGTTTTTATCAACAGTCTTGAAAGATCTAAACTTTACATATAAATGACAGTATTGACATATGTTTTAAAGCTTTTTTTTTTTTTTTAACATGTCGGTCATTATTTGGGAAGCGAGCATTTCTGGAAGTGGTCAGCCGCTGCATAGACTCACCAAGGCCAATAAATTGTGCTTTTTTTTTCTTAAGTGCTACTGAAAACTCGGTTGCACTGGATTTGCCATTCTGCTGTGTTCGTGTAGGATTGGGTTGTGGTTTTTTGCTGACCAGACAGCTGTAGAAATCTATGAAGCACTGCTTTACGCTCTCAAAGGGCTGAATCTGATGCCCTGTAACAGTTTGTGTGTCAATCAGTAGGCCCAACTTGCTAGAATTTCTAATTTTGAATCCAAAATAGTGCTGGTTGTTGGATAATGGACAAGCTGGCTGTTTTGTCAAGTATGCCTTTAGAAGAAAATGCATTATTTTAGTACTGCTGCTAGACCAAAGAAGAACGTACACAGCCAAGAAGCAGAATTGTTAAACATGAAGGGAAAACGGCTTTCAGTGTGGAAACTGTTCAACTATACGTAAGTTTTAATAACCGTTTGTGTGAAACGTCAAACAAGATGCTTTGTTGATTTTCTAGTCCTGTAGAACTCATAAAGGTGTTTTCACTAAAATTCAGAGGTAAATCAGATCTGAAGTTCTAGCTAGGACTTTATTTGTTCAACTCTGTGAATGGGACATAGAAGCTGGAATTCGGCCACAAGCTGTTACGACACGACACAAGTGTTTCTGGAAATTACCGACTTGCAAAGCGGAATGTGAAATGTCTTTTGCCCATCTACGTACACATCAAGGAATTGTGCCATGCAGCAGAAGGTCTTGAACTCGAGTATTTGCTCCCCTGTTGTAGTTTATGTCAAGTGACCTTAGAATAGTTTTCTTGCGTATAAAATAATATAAGCAGAAATAAAGAAAAGCACACCTTCGCCTGCCTGCTCTGGTGCTGATGTTAATTTAAACCAGATAAGGCTATGGAGCACATTGGTAGTGAGAAGCAAGTCATTAAGTGCAGCCCTAATTAAACTGCAGTGTTAAACACAGGTTGTATGTATACATGTACACTGTATACATGTATACATGTACACTGGCATATTCTGTATGATGTTTTTATAGTGGGAGAAATCATTTTTGTTCAAAAAGTATCAGAAAGTAACATGAATAAGCGCATACATTGTAAATGCAATAATATTCATTACTTTCTTGACTACAATACTGCTTCAGGAGAGATTGTTGTTCTTCACATTACATGCCTGGCAGAAACTGCTTGCAGTGTTCTGTTGCAGCCCTGCCAGAATTATAGCTAAGTGTCACAGAAGACCTCTCTGTAAACAGCTATCAAAAGTTGCAGCAATCAGCCCCCCTTGCTTTTACCTTTAAAAGCTTTTGGGAGAGCTGCACCTCACTGCTGCTTCATCACTTTTGCTCTAGGACATGCAAACTGTTCTTGATTTGTGGGGGCTGGACAACCTTGCTCATACTTGAAGTAATGAGAAGAGCCAAAGCTCTTGCTATTAAGGAATAATTACGGGAAAAACACAGATCTAGGGGTGTGCCAAATCACAACTTCAAAGGCTGACTGCTAACCTTGTCCCAGCAGGAATAAATGTGATGCTGGTAAAGATACTATTGTTGATTTAAAACAAAACCTGATAATGGATGTAATCAAGGTTTCGAAGACGCTGCATGATAGCTCTTCCATTTTTATTGCCCGTGTTGCTGCCATGGCCTTCCCTCCCCATTATTACTTTACTGTGTTGACTGAGGAGCAAGATCATAAAATGAGCAGTTAGCTGCCTGACTTGGACTCATATCCTCCTTACCTTCAACTGGTAAGACTTTATGGTCATTAACTTTCCACTTGATTCATTTTTGAAACTCAGTTGTATTAATTTCCTCTAGGTTTTCTTTCATTCTTCCAGAAGAAGTTCTTTTGAAAGGAAAATGAGCGTTGCCTTTGGTCTGTGTTCACTAATGTTAAATTGACTCAATGCTTTCAGGGTTTGAGCGCTGTGAAGTGTACTGATGTTTTGCCGGTAGGTAACAAGCAGGTCCTCCATCCAAGTAACCCAGCCGGCCTGCCCAGAGATAGAAGCTGTTCACATGTTCAAAGCAGATTGCTTGAAAATGAATTGAGATGATTTTTTTTATTTGTTTACGCTATTGCCTTGATAAAAAGTGATTTGGAAAGAAGAGTAGGTTACAATTCGCCCGTGAACATTTTATAAGGCCACTTAAGCCATGAAATATTATCTTTACCCTTGCCCTTGGCAATGAGAGAGAAGAGAGATGAGAATTTGTGAGATGTTCACGTGTGCAGCAGTAGTTGTGACTATAACTGGTCAAAATGAGAGCTCTAGCTTTCAAAGGCTTTATTCTGTAAAGTGACCCAGAAATGGTGATGAGGATAGGAAGTGTATTTGTCAGAGTACAAATTACAGTAGTAAGCTGGCAGCAAAGAGGGAAAAGGGAGAAAAAAGAAGATGCAGATGTTCTGGATCAAGTTAAGAGAGTGCAGGTAATCCAAAAGACTGTATGCAAGTGCAAAGATTAATTTGCAGTGTTTGTAGCTCTTAGCTATGCGTTTCATTTGTTTTTAAAAGAGAATTCCATCTATGGCTGAGGTTTTCAGAGGAGCCTGCCCTAGGCTTTCAGTGATGTTTGGAATATTAATTCCTACAACAGTTAATTTGGTAACAGTTGGGTTGGTTTGCTGTACAATCCCCCCCGCCTTTGCCATGGACCTAACTATGAAAAAGTAATGTAAAAGTGCTATAGAGTCTGTCATATTACTTATTTGCAGCACTTCCACGTGATGAGAGGTAATTATTTTCTCTACCTTATGTGCTCTGAACTGAGTCACGGAAGGACCTTGGCCCAGAAGGGCTTGCATTTCTGAAGCCAAGGCTACAGTGGAATTTAGACACTCAAGTCCAAGAGTGAAGTCCTCCAACCCCTGCCTCGTTAGTGAAATGCCAAACATAACTGGTATGTTTGCCAGTGTGTGCGCAGAAACGCTGCTAGTTTCCTCTCCGCCAAAGAGCCTGCTGCTTCCCTGCCTCTGCACCACTTCGATCGTCTGCTTTGGATGGTGCTTTTTGAGGTTGGGGTATGCAGATCCGCAGCCTGGCAACACAACGGAGCCTGAACTGGCAGAAATTCAGAGCGTGTCTAACGCTGTGTGTGAACAGGAGTTTCCGACATGAGTTACAGACTTTGCACGGCAGCCTGCACGAGAACATGCTCTTACTGGTTGCCTGCTGCGTTCCAGGCAAAGGCTTAATCACGTCTACCTCTCCAGTGAGATTTTCGGTAAACAGTTGATCTAATAATATATTAAAGGAAAATAAATATCTGAAGTACAAAAGAGTCCCCTTCAAATAATCAGATCTAGTCGGTTTAACCAAGGCTTTTGTTGTAAAGCAACGCAATTCTGTGCCCATCAGAGAGCGGCAGTCGCTACCAGTTAGCAATAGCGATGGCCTGAGCAGAAGGGAAGCACGGATTTGATGGCAGAGGCGGAATGTGTATTAGATCTGGAAGTTTCACCTTCAGCTCCAAGATGAATCATAGTGGCCTCGTCTAAATTCTGTGGAAAAAAATTTACTGTTGTTATCCCTGGGCTGGTTTCATTAGTGGTAGCAGTAGATGGTACTGTTCTCAGAAGCTGGGAGCCAGCAGTAACAATTATGTTTTGTTCTATTTTATTCTACATTTTTATAGCTGACACTGGCAAAACCACCAGCTTCTTGGAGCACTGCCTGGACAAGGGCTCTCCGCTGTTATTGCTGCTAATGGAACAAAAGCAGTGATAGCAAGGAAGGGGAACTGTTGGCCAAAAAGCATAGTGCAGGAACCTTTCTACCCCACCCTCCACCTGGCAACGAAACGTGAGGGCGCAAGTAGGACAGCTGCTCCACGGATCAAGGGAACAGCCTCAGTCTCCGAGACTGTCAAGTCAGCACTTTTTACAAGCAGTATGTCTGCATGAAAAAAATGCGCAGCAAGAGGTGGTGCCGTGCCACGCCGAAGTTCTTACAAAAGTGGCGGTTTCTCCTCTTTAAACCCAGGCACTATCACACCAGTTGAGCAATGGGCCAGCTATGGATTAGATTGCCAAATATTTCCAGTTTGGTCAACATTGATGGATTTTTCTCTAATTTTAAAACTCTTCAGCTGCACCTAGAGGTAATGAAATCAGACAGACACTCTGAGATAGGTTGGCACTGAGAACTGCAGGAAACTGGGAACTTGGTCAAATAGTTTTAGTCTACTTATTTTCAGTTATCCAACTTTCTGACACTTCAGCAATTAATTTGCTCCCAGTATCAATTCTCTTGGCATAATGTATGCAAATCACATGCAATTGGGAGAGATCAGAGGTTGAGTAATTAAACTACATGATCTAATTCCTGCAAAATAATAACTTCTTTAAGTGTGTTTATTTCCATTGCAGCCTAACCAAGGAAATCTCTATAAACAAGTCAAAATGTGTTACTGCTGTAACCTCAGCCAGAGAGCCTGGGTAACAGAAAGGGGATGGGTTTTTTTGCTCCTCATGGAAACAGAACGAACATGCAGAAATTAGACACTTCAGTAAGTGTGTTTATAGCAAAAAGTCATGTTGCATGACAGTTTCTATGGAAACCTTTTTTATAACTGATTGGCAGAACATTTTAAAGTCTCATAAATTTTTTTAAGAACACATTGGGAAAGTTTAGCTTGCATTACATCCTTTAGGCCAGTTTTCCATATTTAACAAGTTACAGCGTTTTTAAGGACAAAATATTGTGCGCGTGTTTCAAATTCCAACCACTGCTGGCAGGGATAAATCACTGACTGGTTTATCATATCAAAACAAATCACTGGTAAGACGCCTGTTCACTCTTAGTGCGTGCTAGCTATTCAGTTAATCACGTCAAAGATTTTCTTCAAGTTTATAGTTGGCCAGATCTGATGGGGCTGTAAATGAGATAGTAATGGAGATGTACCAATCTACCCTCGTGGATGCTTTAATTCAGTATTATGATTTCGCTATTTTTTGATGTGAAATTATTTCACAATTTCCTGTGAACTATCAGTATCAGTTTCCAGTTCCTAGGAAATAGGCCCTTATAGAGAATCTGAGACACAGTGATTTGAAACTATGATTTGCAGCACGTTAACAGGGTAGCCAATAAAAACGTTCTGTGTAGGAATGTGGGGTTGTACCTGCTTTTGCTAGAAACCCAGGGAACTTTTTTTTTTAAATCCTAAAATTGCCAAAATGTACTTTCTGCTAATAAGTTACTACTAAATTTGAAGTTGACTCTGAACGAGGAAAAGTAAATCCTATGCAGGGAAGAATGATGATTTAAAGCAGGCAAAGCATTGTTTCAGGAAAAAGTATTGCTGAGGTTCCTCTGTGAATATATTGGCCTTTAGGGCCATTTATTGAAGAGGACTGTACTTATAATATTTGTTTGATCCTATTTTCTTTTGTTCTCAGTTATTATTCAAGAAGCTGGATTTGTTTTGCGGTGGTTCGTTTTGAGATTTACTCTTTTTTTGCCGTCTTTAAATATAACCTTCACACGGATTTGTTAGGCAACAAAGGTTGTAAATTCTACTGCAAAGACCATGATTCCTAAAATAGACCATTACATTACGTTTCAGTGTAATGATTTCCTCAGAATAGTTACTCGCTTTATAAGTTACAGCTCTTACTTCTTTTATCTTTTTATTGTTCATTTGCAGACCACTGTGTTACAGAATGGAGACTGAGGAGAAGTTGCTAACCAGTCTGTTACTGAGAGAATCGATCATTCCTAACACACTTAGGAGCAGTGTTACACCAAGTTTAATAGCTATCAGATTCCACTTAAAAAGAAAATGTAAAATGTTTAGCTGTGGGCAAAGTCACTTGAAGCGTTTTTGTGTCTGTATGGAAGAACATTTCAGGAGTAAAGAAACATGCCATTTTTGGTCATACACAGCAGTACCTGACATATTCCAGTGCATGTGAGCTATGTACAGCACATACAAGGCTCCCGCAAAGGAGTGCGAGCAAAGTGAAAATAACTGTTTATTGGCAATGCAACTCTGAACGAAGCACGTGGCTGTTGTGGTCTCTGAGGCAATCTGTTGCCCATCTGGCATCTCTTCGACGAGATGGGCGCTGCTGTGATGTGACTTGATGGACCTGAAGTCTGAGCCTATATTACTGCAATTCCTAAGTGCTTGGAGAATGACACATTCATCAAAGTATCTCTGATATTAAAACGAGCTTAGCAGTTAATTGGGAGGACTTACCCTGTCACAATACCTGTCTCAACAAAATTGCAGTCTAGACATGCTGAGTTATTCTAATGGTTAATCAGTGAATTGTAACCCTGCAGAACAAGTGAAGCCTGAGACTATGCCGTAGCTGCAGAGAGGGGTCACGAAGTTTTTGCTTCATCAGAATACTGGAGGTATCAGTTGTTCACTGTGCTATTCTGGATTGGTAATTTGATATGAAATTCTATTTGTTTCTTAATGATCCCCACTACTGCTGCAGTACAGAATGGTACACTGAGAATGCAGAATGGATTTAAATTTGTTAGAAAATGGTGAAAGGAAGTTCTTTTGGCACCTCTCGTATATTTTGGAGGCAAGATGCATTTGTGAGATAAATGACTGAGCATCTAGATGATCATCACTGATCTAATTACTGATGTTGACAACTGAATCTACGTCTTTTGGTTTCAAAAATTCAGTTTCCTAACGAAACAAAAGGAGCAGCTAAGAGCTTGAAACAGTGGGCATAAGATAGACTAAAGAGAATGGTATTGATTGCATGAAGTGGTGCTAGCAATCATGGATTTTTATGGAAGCTTCAAATTTGCAGTAACTGATGGATTGCACACCCTCGTTGCAGGAAACGCACCAATCACATGGTTTCAGATTTTAGAAAATCATTCAGATTTCTCTTTCAAATAAGAAATCACTTATCTAAAGAGCTCACAGATACATGCTTGTATACCTGGGAACATCAGATGGGTCTTTTGAGATCCAGCAGCTGTTCTAAAACTTGGCTTTTATTTAATCTGCACAGATCTGAACCTGTTTGTACTTTTGAACATGGACAATTAAGCCTGAGTGCACCTTTAATTCAGAAAGAATGTTTGTGACACAATTCTCATCCCATAAAAATTAAAAAATACATATGGCTTGTATTACTTTAAAGCTGCAGGAGCATGGGTAAATTAATCTTCAGCTTAGAAGAGCTACAACAGCAACTGCTGTGGATGGGTACATTACTCTTAATTAACAAGGAATTTAGAGAACTAAATTAAATTACCGCAAAGTGGCTTATCTGTATAATAGCATCAAGTCAGCAGTGCAACCGAAGTTACACTTGCAGATCACTATACTTTTCTGCTATTTTTTAAATAGTGCTTTTTGCTTTTGCAGCAATTTTGAAACATAATGAAAGTGCATTAGAAAACTGGACTGTTCAGAGTGCAAAGCATAAACGTGTAGGGCTTTGTTTTGAAAGCAACATCAAGTGAGTAACAGTATGCTCATACTAACATATGCATACAATGTCTGCATATAGAAGGATGGTCTGTAATCAACAAGATGAAATTATTTAAGGAAAACACATACGTGCATTGGCTCACTGTCTTCTTCCTCTCCTAGGTACAGCTGGGTGGAGACTGTTACCACTGGCATTTCACCCCGAGTTGCACCAGCTCAGCATCTTCCCGAAGATGTTTCCCACTCCTGCAGAGCAGCACAGAGGCTTGTGAGTGGGTTCCCTAACCCATGTCAGTTCTGACAGCATGGGTTAGCAAGGACTGTTTAAGCTTACACATTTATTTTCACTGCTACAAATTAGTTAGTAGTTATAAAGAGCACTGCTGAGAGCAGTAATGGCTGACCTGAAGAAGAGCTGGCCAAAACCAGCACAGAGAACAGTAACCTGCGCTGCCAGCCCAGGGTTTTGGTACTTCTGGCAGAAACTGTACGGTAAAATGGGAGAATTCCTGAAGGCAGAAGATAAACTTGTCAAATGAGAGACCTGCATATCTAATGCGCTGATATGTTTGTGGGGGTTCAACGGAGGCTGGATTGTTGGCTTGCACAACCTCTATACTCTATTGATGTGCCCACAGATGCTCTGGGAGGGGCTCCAAAAGGACTCTGGTGTTTTACTTTAGCGGTGCCTAATTTTCATTGTTCTTTTATTTAAAATTATATTTTAATTCTCCAGGTACCTGCTTGAGGGTGTACTGTAGTCCAAAACAGGGATGACATTTGGGTTCAGGAGGGAATATTTCCTCAGGTGAGATGCGTTCTTGGTGCTGACGCCTGTTTGGCTGCTTTTGGTTGTCATACGAGGTGCTGCGTGGCCTACCTCCTTGTTCTTTTTGATGGACCACCTCCACGGACAATGGCAGTTATCTTTGAGCTTTCCTGCTCTCTTCCCGTAGGACTTTGTAGTTGCCTTTTAGTGCAGGCAGTTCCTTAATCTAGCTGTGCGATATCAACTACCTGTATACAGAATGGAATGTGAGCGTGGAGGGGGAAGAGAAAGATGAATACTTTTACCTACAAAATGCAATCTTTTAAATATCGTTCAGTATCTCTAAGCAAGAAAAATGCTTACGTTTCTCTGGAACTATTTACAGCTAATACCGCAGTAGTTTTATTTTTGCCACTAATACCAAACTATTCATTTCTGAACTATTTCTTTCAGCAATGCACTTCAACTTTCAGTGACTTTCATTCAGGTACACCTGCAGCCTATCCAAAAAAAAAAAAAAAAGGTAGGCAGCTTTTGAGAAGGGGATTGATGTAGGTAGGATTAATTATCAGTAGCATACAGGTGAACCAGAGTGTCCATCATCAAACTGGAGAAATTAATGGTATAATTAATCACCCTGCTTTCACTACTTCATTAGCTTCACTAAACTGTATAATGTTTGAGCAGATCCATAATTTCTACTGTAATAGCTTAATCTGGTAATTATTTCTGAGGAGATAGTTACGTGTTTCAGTGTTCCTAGCAGAGCAATCTTTTTCATGGTCCCAGAATAATTTACATCGCATAATCTATGATATACTTTGGACAGGTTTTTAGGAGACATTATTTAGTATCCTTACTTCAATTTCATAGCTTGACCTGAAAATCAGTTTGTAAATAGTCACTAGCAGACTTTTCACTCATAAATTTTTTTATCTTTTCCAAGGATAATTTTATAGGTAGCATGATTAATACTTTGTAAATCCTTAGGAATAAAAAGCCTATACCTATACCTCACAGCTTGTGCTGGAAAAGATATTTCATTGTTTTTAAACGCAAATCTTCATCTGAAATTTGAAAAAATAGCAGGTATATACTTATTTTCAGTTACATTCCTCAAAGAATGATGTCCTATGAAAATCTTGTTTTTCTAATAATATGAAATTTTCTTTACATCAGATCTCACACTAATAATTTGTTATAATAGTTTTTCCTGCTTCTTGGTTTAAGTATGAAGGCTAAGCTAATGCTGTTCTGACAGCCTGTCCTGACAGGCTGAATTTGGCAGTTCTCAAATTCTCCCATGACAAACAGATGAACCATATACAAATGTCCTTCACACCTCCGATTTCCAAAAGTTCCATTAAACATAATGCAAATATTGAAGGAGGATGAACATCACCTGTTTAAAAAAATTAGGGAAAAGGAAGCCCTTGAACAGGGCTTGAAAGGAAGCTTGTCAGCCCTGACATAATTTTTAATAATACACCAAAAAGAACAAAAAGTACTTTGATTATTGTTTGCTCGGTAGTTTTAAAATTAATTTTAGAAGTAACGAAGGTCCAAGATTCTTTGTAGTCTTAATTTGCTAGCTTTGGTTTGGACTAAAGCAATTTCTAAAAACACTATTTTTATTTGGTGTTTTTTTTTTTCTGTAACTCGTAATCCTGTCTCTAAAATGGCACTTTAAACCTAGTCAAGAATTATTATCCAGAATTAGATTTTCTTGATAAGAACTTAGTCACATATACCCAATTTAACTCAAAGTATGTTTCCAATTTCCTTTTTAAGACCACTGCTTTTCAGGTTCGGATTCTCTTTTGCCTGTTCTTTGTGGTGGGCCTCATATCTAAAAATGGATACAAATATTGAAATTATTCTTCATTCATTTATAGCAATAATGACAACGTTAAGAGCTAAATTTATTGTGTTGTAAATGACATTGCAAATAACTATGCTACAGAGAAATGAATTTTCCGAGAGAATAACCTATTTTATTTTTTTAAAGTAAGTGCCAACAGAGTGAAACGCTTTTACAGACGGAGGCTTCGTAGAAGGGAAAATTTCTTTTGTAGTGGCTCCCAGAAATACTTTCCTTCTATCGGGATGTTGCGCTCCTTTGCTTTGCATGACAGTCACAAGCCCCGTGTCTGCCCATCCACCATTACACGGTGCTTTGCCACAAGAGGGTGACTTTTGCCGCAAGCGTAGCACCCAGGCGTTGGTTTACCCATTTGGATGCTTTGTAATTTGTTTGGTATGTTTCTGATGAAGAATAAAATTAGAATGAGATCATCTTGGGCCATCGCGCCTGCTAACCTCTGATGGTGCGTTTGGGTTCGCTCAAGATCTGCTTTATTTTGTTGTCATTCTACATTTCAGTCTCTCCGGCTGGACTTCTACCTAAGGAAGGTAGCGAAAGCAGGACTTCGGGGAAACGATACCTTCTGGGTGTGATGAGCCACGTCGTGCCTCAGCGAGAGGGCCGGTGTCCAGGCCTTGGCCTCCTTGAGACACCTCCATCACGACGACTCTTGGGGCGATCGCCCTCATAACGGAGCCCCAAACTCTCCTCGAGAGTGCTCAAGATCTTCCCTAAAATCTGAGTCGAGATACGTTACTGTGGGGACGAAATTCACCCTCTGATGCCCGTTTATCCCCACACACCTCGAAGACGTTCGCAGCCTGAGGCCGTTACGGGCGCCACCAACTCCGCTCGGGTGTTCTCCCCTTCCCCGCCCCCCGCCCCCGTTCCGCTCCGCTCCGTTCCATTCCGTTGTCCTTCTCTCCTCGCAGGGGATTTGCGCCCATTTCTCCGCCTTTGTGCGGCACCGGGCCGGGGGCGGGGCGCCCCTTTGGGGCTGGCGCGGAGGCCGAGCCCGCTGCCTCCTGACGGGGCTCCGCGCTGGGGGCTCCGCAGATTTCAGCCTCGCCCGCGACGGGGAGGGAGAGGGCGGCGGGCGCGGCCAGTCAGCG
>JAVKLA010000090.1:2573751-2669526 GCA_034782735.1 Sagittarius serpentarius | reverse complement strand
TGGGCCCTGAGGAGGTGGCGAGGCGCCTGGCGAGCACCCGCCGGGAGCTGAGCAACAGGCGCAAGATCCTGCTGAGGAACCTGCCGGCCGAGAGCAGCAGCCAGGTACGGCCCCCGCCTCCCCTCAGGCGGCCGGCGGCGTGGCGCGCGGCCGCCGGCGCCTCAGGCGGGCCATGCCCGGGGGCGGGGGGCCCATCCCGGGGCGGGGGAGCGCCCGGAGGGGGGTGTTGGGGCAGCCGGTCCCCAGGACCGGCGTGAGGGAGGTGCGGGGCTCCCCGGCGGCCCGCGTTTGCCCTCGTCTCCGGGGGAGTTCGGGGGCCGCAGCTTCCCTTCCTCCCCGCCGCCGGTCCGCTCGGGCTTCTCCTCCTGACGCCTTCTTTGGCAGATGGCTTTGTTACCGCCGGTAGCCGCGGTGCCTGCGGAGAGCGGCTCCAGCTTGTCCTCCCCCTCCGCGGCGGGAACTCATCCGCGGGGGGTGACGCCGGGCTGGCCGGGCACGGCTCCACAGCAGCTTCGTGCTGGCGCCCGCTCTTACCTGCCCGCCCTTGGGAGCCGGCGTCGGGCCCCAGGGCGTGAGGGAGCAGCCCCCGTCCCGGGGCAAACCCGGGGGGCTGTGAGGGGCAGCGCGGTTTTTCTTTTTTGCACGCCGGCAGCAAGGTGTGCAAGTCAGCAAGTGCACTTGTGTCACGGCTCCTGAAGGGGAGCAACGGCCGGTCTGTGGCCCGTTAGCCGTACTCGTGAGGTGGCACCTACATACTCACTGCGTCCCGACAGGTAGGGCGACTTTACAGGCCTGCAACACATCCCGTTTCTGTGTCGAGTACAGCTAAAAAGCTTCCAGCCTGTTTTAGTTTTTCTGAGGTGAGCAGCGCGTAGTCAGTGAAAGTGGTTTTCTGCAACCTGTTGGTGGTTTAGGAAGATTCTGCTCAAACTACGGCACTTTGGAGGAGAAGATGGATGAACTCTTAAACCTAATGCGTGTGAGTCAGGTTTTGAGGTGATTTAGTTGCACACTTACCAGACACTCACCAGCTGCAGATATTCAGCTTGATGCACAAGTATTAAAAAAAAGTAATTACAGCTTTTGTTCTAAACCACTCCTTGTGTCTCTTCCCCTCTCTTTCTAAAGCACAGGCGATTTTACTACCTGCGGGTAAGTGCAGCGCGTATAGACTATCATTTTCTTCATAGCTCTGGTAGAAAGGGACCATTCATTTTGGAGACAATCCTTCAGCGATCAGTGTAATTTGATACAGAGTACCGAGCTTGCTTGCCACTGCACTTCATGGTTTGTTATCACTTGTACGGTGCCCTTCGGTCTGTTTGGGCGTGCTGTAGTGTGATTGTAGGTAGTTAGAATTTTAGATGTGACAGTTCTGCTATGATCCTGCACGGTGTTTTACACACAGAGCCTCACCCTAAGCAGTAGCAAACTCACAACTTGGAAGACCCTGCTAATCTTCATCGTCTCTTCAAGAAGCCATCTGGCGTGACTGTGTTGACAGAGAGGGCTTACTGGTGTATCACAAGATGCTTGCTGTGGATAGCCAGAACAGGA
This sequence comes from Sagittarius serpentarius, assembly GCA_034782735.1. Taxonomy (NCBI): domain Eukaryota; kingdom Metazoa; phylum Chordata; class Aves; order Accipitriformes; family Sagittariidae; genus Sagittarius; species Sagittarius serpentarius. The sequence goes on along the minus strand of JAVKLA010000090.1, from coordinate 2,667,969 downwards.
TCACTTTGTCTGACACTCAGAACAGTTGCGTTACTTCCTCCTGTTGCATGCAGCAGGTACTTCATGAATTCACATGTGGACTGGTTAAAAGCCCATCTCGCCTATGTGGAAGCCATCAAGTTTGGTGTTGCTTGGTCAGACAAAGAATGCTACAGGTGTAGGATACACTAGTGTGACGGTGCAGTTTGGCAGCCACACAGTATTTTGGAAGTTTGTCATTTGGTTTCGGTGACTTAAAAGTAGCACTTAGATGCCTTTTTCTCTGTATGTAAGGTTCTAATGTTCACCTGTTACTAGGCTAGAACAGTACCACCATGTACAGATCCTGAAATACCGTTTCAAAAGATGTTTTAATTTTAAGAGTGAGGCCAAGATTTGCCAAAACAGTTTTCAAGCAAGAAATGGCTCTTCTGCTGATAGAGATTGGTGGAGATGTTCAGTTTTGTGAGAAGGTTCATCATCTTCAAAATGAGAACAAAACTCCAATATTTTTCAGGTAAAATTAGGTAACGAGCATTTTCCGCTGCCAGTTGTAGCTACGTATTAACTTCTTTTATCTATTATTGTACTTGTAATCTTCTATTATGTTAGGAGTTCCACTTGTGTTAAACTGAATTAAAAAAAAAAATTACTCTTAAGGCAACAGAAGACACATACCTTAGCCGTGAAGTTTCTGAACCAGAAACAAGAGTACCACGGGTTGGTAAAACCAAACAAACAGAGGGATCTTTAAGTGTCAGAAGCATTCAGCACTTTAGGGACTGGGTGGCTATTGTTAAGGGGCAAATGTTGCCCACATTTGGCTCTTGGAAAGTGGGATTTTTCTCTAAATGCATTTGGCAGCATCTGTGTTCCTAAGGAAATCCAGAGTCTGTTTTCAGGAGGAGGGACAGCCTCAAGAAAGCACTTTGCAGTCTGTCATACCAAGTAAGTCAGCACTCTCTTACGAGCTTTTTTCATAGAGTGTCAGTATGAAACAAATCCAAAGGGGGAGCAAATTAAGTTGAAATTATGTCAAGAAGATTCTTTCTGCATTGGGCTTTGTAGCTCAACCTGCAAATATGTGCTTGCAGGACTAGTATTTCTTCGAGCAATTCTATCGCTACAGCCATGGAGAAAGGTATTTTTCTGACAGATCTGCAGTAAACATTTTTATTAGCACCTTCACTGTTCTTGAAGGCAAAATCTCCATTTACTGTTTAGTTGGCAAGTCAGTCGATTTTGGACTGACCTGTCATGGTGAAGTCTTCCAGAGTTGCCAGTTAGTTCCCCATATTTGTCCTCGTGAACCCTCCAGCACAGTACCTGAACTGTGCATGTTATCAAACGTGTGGTGTGATAATGACCTAAAAATGGACATACGCCATTGCTGTGACCTCTCTAAATCTTGAGGTGAAGCGCCATTGATATCTGTACAGCTATATTTTTGTTACTTTTTAGATTACTGAACCTATAAAATTAGATAGAAATGCATTTGTTACTGCTCTGACTGATTCCTGTTAGTTGGGTCAGTATTGTGAGTAAAACAGCTTGCCAGATCAACTCCTGTCTTAACTAATATTGTGTTTTCCCTCCCTCCCTCCCTCAATCTGATGTTTTTCTATCATTGTGGCTATATGCAAACTATATTAAAAATCTGCTCAGTATTTTGTGCTACTTGGGGGGCATTCCTTCTCCTTTCAATCTGCTCTTCTTGCTCTGAAGCTCTGGGAGAGGTGCACTGAGAATATGGAACCCCTAGGTGTTATTCTGAATGTACTTCAGATTTTGAGGTAATACTGTAGCAGTGACTACTGCCTTAAAAAGAGAATTCAGTGCCGAGCGTGGACCAGGCTGTATGGAGGGTCACAATGGGCCTACCTGTTTCTCTGTGGAGCTTCGCTGCTTACATCAAGAACATTGCGCTGCATACCAGCCTTCGCGTACAGGACGCGCTGTCCAGAGCAACGAGCCTCTCTCCTCCTGCAGCCTTTGCAGAACATACTCCTCTAACTTGCAATTCTTCTTGCAAGAGTGGAGGAGTGTCATCTGCACTTATCAGAGTAATCATTTTATGGCTTCATTAGGATGAAGGGCCATAAGCAGGATCCAAGGAATCCTAGCAGGGCAGTCATATGTGATGTTTTACAGTAAGAGAGGTGAGATTGTCCCATTGGTGTCGGTCTTTGTGAAAAATGTCAGATAGCGGGTCTGTTCTTCTTAGCGTTATATCTTCTGATGCAGTATTGTGGTAAGACTGATGTTTGTATCAAGAATCTGTGCAGAGAGACTTAAAGGTAAGCTTGGTGGTAGTTGTTCATTTTATTCAGGTCAGTGCTTGGCAATGAATCAGCAAACTCTTGGTTGGATGCCTCTTGCGATTGCCTTGTATATGCACCTCCCTGAACCATCAGAGATGAATCAACTAATCCATTTCAGTAGCAAAGAACACAATTGTAGATGATGTTGAAAGTGCAGTGTTCAAAGGCTTGCATCGCAAATTGAAGGTCCTTGGAACTATCATAAAACTGCTCCGGGTGCTGTGGGAGGCAGGAGGACTGCTCTTGGCAGAGGGAGGGAAGGAAATGATAACTTCTCCATTTCACTGGTAAAGAGATGCCAAGAACTTCAGGATGACTAGAGTGTAAGTGAAGCTGTACCTTACTGAATGGGAAGTTTTATTTTGCTAGAGTATTGTATGGCAAGTCAGCTTCTGTTTGTTTTGGTTTTTGTAATTACACCAATGGATTAGAAGAATTATTTTTTATTTCCCCCAAGTCATTGTTTTTTCACTGTTAGTGGTTCCTTATTTATGTCTGATTAACTTCCATAGGAGCAGCAGCTCATAACTGTGACGTAGTCAGCAGTCTGGTACCCTGGCGTACCAGTTTGTATCCCATGGAGTTCCTGTTGGGAAGAACAGACCTAGGGTTATCTTTCTTGATAATAATTCCCAAGATTTATAGCAAAATCTCCAGTCTTCACTGCTAAGATTAGCTGACCAACGAGGGCTGTTCACTTTTTGATTCCCGTCTTTGCAGCTAAGGAGCCAGTGCTGTGGAAAATGCACTTACTTTCAACCAGTTTTTTCTGTGCTTAATTATCTTTAAATGCCGCCATGTTACATTCACATTTCTGCTTTTCTTTAACATTTGAGGATAGAAAATAAATCTTACAGAGGGGATGCTCTACTTTAATGTAGGACATGAAGTAAAGTAGGGCTGATTAATTATTTTAATACCCTGTAGTTCTTTGGCATGACAGAATCTAAAGAAAGATGAAACATTTAGGTGTTGATAAGAAACTAGTGCAGTCCACCTGGGACAGGGATTTATTTTGTGTTTTGGGACCTGAAGTCCGGTCCAGTTTTTTTCACTGGTGTCTGTTCCTGGTCAAAAGACAAACAGCTACTTAACCACGATGCTATTTCTGGTGGGATTGTTTGGGTTTTTTTCTTCTTTCTCCCAGGGTTAGCCACAATTTTTACTTGTTCCTTTTTGATTGAAAGCCTTTAATGAACTGGATGATTTGAGGAAGTACTCTCTCCCCATGTGTTGTATGCCAGACGTGTAAGTAGAAGGGGCCTTTGTGTTTTAGTCAGTCCTCCGTCACACTGACTGAACATGAAAGGCGTACTTGCTGGATAGTGAGTAGCTCTCATGCCTTGGGATGTACGTGCTTTTTGATTTTTCTTTATTGCTTTTCTTTTGCTTTGTGCTCTTGCTCTCTCATGTTACCTCTTGTATGTCTTTTTCATCTTTCATTTAGCTTGCGTACTGCCCAGCATACCCAGGATGATGAAATTAATTTCTAGTCCCATAGTGTTCCTCTTATCAACACACTAACATGTCTCTGGAAGATCGGAGAAATACGTTTTTCATTCCATGTCCATCATAAGTTTATTGAGAAACTGTTGCTCTTCTGTCTTAATGTTTTCTTATATTATTTTACTAAAGGTCTTTGGAGGGTATGATCTTACAAAAGTGAGAGTCAATTCTCAAACAAAAAGGTTTGCCCCAAAGGCAATTTATGGCCTAGAGTTACAGGCTTGATTTTATTTCAAGTTTCATAGTTTGTGACTGTTTGGAAGTGACGAGGGAATGTGCTGAGCTTTAGGGCACACCTCAGTGCTCACTGTTCCTCAATGTCTGGGCTGGTAGACATCTGCTACACGTCTTAGATGAGCAATGGCTGTAGGATCGAGTCTAAGAAGTTTCTTTAATGCAACATTTCAAAAAACCTTGAAAATTTGTCGAAGAAGAGAACATACTATACGGTATGGTGAGCCCAATCTTTGTCTGAAATTTTGCTTGTTAGGAGCAAGGGAGGATTTATCTAGCAGTCGATGCCCACTTGGTGAAAACTTGAGGACCTCCCATCTCTGTGGTCATTAGTAGACAGGAGATGTTTAAAACTGCACTTTGCATCAGTCCTTGTGCTTTGTTATCTAACCCTCTTGTTGGTGCTGCGTACTCCGCTTCTTACTTTCCAACAGAGTCTCTGGGATTTTCCCTCAGTAACGGATTATTATTTTAAACTGTGTTGATCTTTTGCTTACTACCTTTTTTTCCCCCCACAGCAGACCTTTTTTTTTTTTTTTTTTAATATATCTGCAGTGAAATCCATGTGTCATGTCATGGACTCACAAGATTTAGTGGTGTGAAATTTGAATTAAATGAACATGCCGTTATATCATTTGTAAATACAAAGTTTTTTTCCTGAGAAGTCCTCCTCTTTCCTTCTCCCCCTGCACAAACGAAAACAAAGTCTCTTTTAGTTATGAGATGATTTAAGACTTCTTGGTTAGCCAAATACGTTATTTAGTTCAACTACTTAAAACATAATTGAGTCCCGTTTCAGGAATATGCGTGTGAAGTTTAGGCCTTCAGCTACTTAATGAGAGTGAAGTTACAGACCAGGCTTGTACAGTGTTTATATTGGAAACATCACTAAAGCTTACTGTAGAAATCTGGCCAGGCATCATTATAATTGTTAAATATTTTTGTTGCCAGAATAACACATTTCAGTATTACATCTAGAGAAAGAAAAATACTTGGGTTTAGGGTGCTGTAGGCTTTATATACATGGTATATTGTTCCAGGTGATGTGACTGAGTATTTCTTGCATATTTCTTTTCTTGCACTATGAGATCCTGGGCCTGAAAAGCTGATTTTATTAGAAATAATATATTGAGCTTTACTAATTTGATAAATAGGACAAATGTGCCTGTTAATGATTTCTTTTCTTGTTTGCATTTAAAACAATGCAGGTAATAAAGCATAAAGACAGATCTTCTCTAAGGCAGGCATTCTTTCCACCTGAGAGATGCAAATTTCAAATGGATAGTATGTGGTAAAAATCATGTTGCCAGTTTTTCTACCCAGGACAAGACAGTACAGGCCAAGAACTGAAGTATTTCAAGACCACATTTCTTACAGTGGCAAGTAATACATTTTTAAAGTACCTTCAGCCTGTGTTTACTAGTGGTTTCTCTTAAACTCCCTTTAATATGATTGGTTTTGCCTTTTCTGCTAATTTTAAAGCACGAACTGATTATTTTCTAGTTAGGATTTTAATTTTTACTGATGATAAGATTAACCAGCTTTCAAAGTCTGCTTCTAAGAACTTTGAAAGTTTAAGGAGCTGTCTAGTAGCTAAGCATTATTGGTTACATTTCTGTTCTAAGATGTTTAGTTAGAGCCACTGGCATAGCCCACTTGTTTATACAACTGCTGTTACTGTGAGCCAGATCTCTCCTCCGTTTCGCTCTCCTCTCCTCTGTTTCTGTGGCACGTATCATCCTTGCTTTGACCACAGACGCATCCCCCAGGAGCTGCCTGGTGGGGACTTTGCTCAGGTACAAACACACTTCGGTGCCCAAGAGTTGGTGCCGAGTTTTACATCTGGTTCAGGAGCCAACTACGAGTCGATCCTAGGGGTTCAATAATTAAGGGCCAAGATAGTCACCGGTATAAACAGTGTTTGTGTTGGAAACTTCGCGGGATCCACGAGTGCTGTATGTCTGCCAGGTAGCTTTATAACTGCTTACAATTTTTGTTGTCAAAATACCATAATCTAGCCTGATGTTCAGTGCGTGACACTCACGGCAGCTAGACCTTCAGCATGTTAGTGGGTGTTGCCATTTTGTTTAAACTTAATATGATGCAGTTAAATCATGATTATTGTGGTAATTGTCAGTCACTTTTTTTAGACAAGTAGATTCATTCATTTATAAAAAAGGAAAAAATCCTTTAGGAGAAGCAGTTTTGTAAAAGTTATGTGAAAAAATACTGATAGTGGCCAGGCTTGCCCAACAGATGGTTTGGATGTGGATATCGTGAGCATGGGCAACATGGTGCTACTGGGGATGGCAGCCAGTGCTCGCATGTGGTACCACCACTGGTTTTATTACTACTGCTTTGCTAAACCTTGTGTGATGATAAATGGTGAGCGCTTGTGTTGCCTTTCTCACGTGGCTGCCCAGCACAAGGCAGCGCCATGGTGAGGCTAACCCGGGGAGGGCGAAAGGTTTTCCTCCTGCGGAGTGTGGGTAGGGGCGTGACGACTTCTCCGTGGGTGTGCGCAGTGGTGGCAGTAGGTCCTGAGGTGGGGAGAGGGCTGGCATAGCTGGGCTGGGGGGTGTGGAGGCCAGGCTCCCTGGGTGCATGAGCCAGCAGGCCGCTGGGAAGTTGGGAACGGGGAAGGAGCTGTGGCTGTTTGTTTCTGCTGTGCTCAGGGAAACAGCCCTCTGCTTACATTCCTTGCAAGTTAATAGGCTCGCACCAGAGAATACACCTGACTTGGATGACCCATTTCTCCTCCCGGAATAAACATTCCTTCCTGGCCCAAATACTGGGTAACTGCTTACAACAAAAGGGCCAACTATGTTCAGTGCTGTTGGTGCACAGCTGAACCTGGTTAGGAACAGCAAGTTTCCCTGATAGTTCTGCTCCGAACTGTCAGGAATAGAAACTATTAACAACATTAAAATGGTAGTGTTTGTTCTTTTCTAACAGACCTATGTGTTGAAAGATGTTGAAGGTAAAGTTGAGAGAAGTGCCCAAGTTCAAAAGCCGGCTGTGTAATTCTGAAATTAATGTACACAGATACCTACATATCTGTTTAATTTGAAGGAGTATACATTTGCTTAAGAGCTGGCATGGTGTGTTTTATTTTTGTAAATTGTCACAAATGGTCTTTATGTGAAAAATGCTTTCAGTTACATACTACACAAACCCAATTTCACCTGTAAAGGTCTCGGCCCTGCCATTGGGGGCCATGAGAGCACAAGAACAAGCGCTTTCTTGGAAGAGTCCGTTGCGCAGACCTGGTAGTGTTTGCAACAACCAGTGGAAATCGGTGTTAAAATCTTTACTAAAATTACTTTGCTTAAATTAGGTTTTCATTTTAAATCCTTATGTTCTCATCATTTTTTACATGAGACCTCATAATTATTGCACAAAGATATGTTCCATACAGGCTGTTTTCCCCCTCAAAGTTTCAAACAGTTACTGGGAAATCATGTGGAATCATCTGATTCACAGATGACTTTCAAAAGAGTGTTCAGAGCTGTTTGAAATAATATTTCCAGCTACTTAATCATCATATAAAACTTTCAGTGTTACTCTTGTAAAAGAATATAGGAAATAAAAAAGCTGTTTCTAAGTGGGACAAAAATAACTTCTTTAGAGTCTTTAGTGCCACAATACAGCTGAGCTGTACAAAACCGTGCAGAAAGTGTCTTCTCAGTCTCCCATGACTGAGAATGAACCACCGTCTAATTCTTGTTAGAGAGATGTCCACAGTCAAATCGCCTGCCTGACTTGAATCTTTGAATTGTGCCTGGCGCATTTTGCTTTTCAGAAACCACATCCTTATGGCATCTGATTAGAGGGTGGCTTGTAGCTTGAGAAATGCTGCCATATTTTATTAATGTAGTATTTGACAGCTGTTAACTAGTGAAACTAGAGATTGGTGCTCGCTTGTCTAAAAGGTATGCACCTGATACCAGTCATGGAGAACCCAATTAACCCCTAGGCTATGTATATTGAATTAGCAAACTGGCAAGTAGACAAGGCTAATGGAAAGTGTCTGCAAGTGAACTTTCAAAGTTGTTTGATTATTTTGCTTGCTCAGATGGTATTTTGCTATCGTTTATGGGACTTATCCACGTGAAAGAATACAGGACGATGAACGGAATAAAGGATGATTAACATTCATCTCTGCATTCTCACCGCTGAACTAGTAATAGTTTGTGGTTTTTGTGGGGCACGTGCATACACCTTGCTCTTGTTGGGGCATAGCTACAGCAAACTGGTACACACCTCTTACACTTGCTTCTACCTTACCCCTCCCACAACCCTGTTCTCTCCCCATTAATTAGTGGGAGCAAATAATGCTCTTGGGATTGATTCTTTCTTGAGCATCTGTGCAGTAATTGATAGAGGATACTTTCCAGGGGATATGCTGGGCACAGTTATCTGCTGGTTGAAAGAATATTCATTATTAAAAGAGTGAAAAACTGTTAAAGTGAACTTGAGCAGTTATAGGAAATTAAACTAACTGTTGCATTTCATGACAGTGTTGCCTGCCCTCAGTAAACTTCATGATGTGATGTTGCTGGTATTTCTTGTCTGTGTGGTATTTTAACTATGCTAGCTGTACTTTGGAGAAATTGTGGGGGTTTTGCTATTTAATGAACTGTGATGTTATTCATCTTTATCGAAAGACAGTCAACGGGGCATCCTGTGACTTTATATAATGAAAAGTAAATTAATCAAATTCAGTAAGCCAATTTTATATATGAGAGAAAAACATTCCTGCAGTAGTACAACCAGCTCTTTTAAAAACAAAGATTTGACAGTGTTTCTACAGTGAGATTTTCTGTTTATTGGGAAAGATTTTTGGTGGTTTTTTTGGTGCGTTTTTTTTTTAATGACAATGAATTTATGCACTTACTTGGTCTGGTAAATTATCTGATGTTGCTGGTACTTTTCTCTTTCAGGAAATCCATGACTTATTTAAAGATTATGAAATCAAGTATTGTTATGTGGACAGAAATAAAAGAACAGGTAAGAACTTAAAATCTTCCAGTGTCATACTATTCAATTCTGATTAAACTAGGGAGGAGCATCAACTGCCACATACGACATCATCAAGTTCTCTGCTTTCACATAGTTTGATTGTTCCTCAGTGCCTTTTTCGGCTGCATAGTTTGTCACCTTCTGCTGAAGCCTGTGGAGAGTTGGAAACTTTACTGATGTCAGCCAGAAGTAGATTGGTCCACTATGGTATCTCTCAGGTGTATTCCCTTAGCGAGTGTCTCTTTGGGACAAAATTAACCTCAACTGTTTGATTTTCTTTGTAAAATAGAGTGTATAGATACGTGGGTCTTTGTGCATATATATAGTACTTATTCACATGTATTTTTGTATGTTTTGGTGCATGTGTCTGCAAATTTTCATGACTGGAGTACACTGTAGGTGGTTTATTTTTTCTTGGCTTCTTATTTGGATAGATTAAATTACTTTTTCTCCAGATTCATGAAGGCTTTAAAGCTGTATTCAGAGGCCCCAGTGTCACAGAATCTTGACATGTTACTATACAATCAACAAAGTTCTTGAGCATCTCAGCTCTTCCTACTCATATTGTTTATGTTGCAGATTATTTTTGGTGTTACTAGTTTTGCTGTGCAAAAAGCAAAAGTTCTGCTAGTGGTTTTGACTGTGTCTCTGGGTTTTTATGTGTGTTTATTCTGTCTTGTCCAAACAAGTACTGACACAACAGAACAGTCATCCACCCAAAAGATGGACATACATATTGTAGTGCGAACTGATTGTGTAAGGAACTCCATTTATATTGAGGGTTTTTTTGTGTTTTTTTTTTTTTTTGTTGGATTGTTTTTATTTTTCTTGTTAGATAGATTTAATGACTTTTTAGTTTAATGGACACAATCGGAACTCTGTAGAGTTCTGTAAATGTTTCCAATTAGATCTTCTAAAATTCTCCTGAGTTTTCACTTGATTGCACAAACTAATTTCAGATTAATGAGAAACTCAGGGAAGTAGCCCTAAACGACCTCAAAACACTGGGGAAAAAAACATTTTTATCTTAAAAAAGCTAACGGTATTTTTAAACTTCGTTGTTTTCTATCCACATCTTCTATGTAACTGTTCTTAGAATATGAAATAGTATCCTGTTAGAGAAATATGTGACTCTGTGTCAGAATACTGGAGAGCAAAATAATGTAGATTACCCACGCACATTTTAATCTATTTTAGAACCAGGTTGCCAATTTCCACGCCTTCTCGTCTTCATCTGATCACTGATACATCTCTTTGGTTATGAGAGATTGTAAAACCCGCTGCAAAGGCATTGTTTGTATGTTAGTACAAACTAATTGTTGCAGGACGCATAACAACATTTAATTTGACTAGAACAGCAAAACTGACATCTCAAATTTTATGTGTATGTCACCAAGATTATAATTCCTTCTTTTTCTGGGCTTAATAGACTGCTACACGATAGTCACAGACCTTGCTTTAAAACACCGTGTGGATTTTTATGTTTTAATTAGAAATCCTCATTTAGACTGTTGTAACTAACGATTATTATCACATCAAAGAAAATCTTAGCAATTTCTGGCTGGCTCTAGGACCATAAGGTGGTAAAGATAAGGTGGGTGGTACAGTACTCCCTTTGTCCAATGGCTGAACGAACCTTCATTTACCTGTGGTATGATGAGACAGTACAGATATGACAGGTGTTGCAACGCTGTCATTGTACACAGCTGTGTACTACTTCCAGCTGCTTGTGGAACCATGACATGGTACAGAGGTGGTGGATGTATCGGCATTCCCTTTGTCCAGGGCTGCTGGGAACATTCGAGCTGCCATGGGACCTGGACAGGATAGAGATATGGTGGGAGGTGCAGCTCTCCCATTGCCTACAAGGGTGGGCACCTTGTGGTTGTCTGTAGGATGAGGACAGGGTGCAGATGTGGTGGGTGTTACGGTGCTCCCTTTGTCCATGGTTGCGTGTTCCTCCACCCGCTTATAGGACCATGACATGGTACAGAAGCCTGCAGTTGGTGCTGCATCCAGGTGATCCCGCTTTCCCAGCAGTCAAATGAGAAGACACAGTTAAATAAACAATGAAATGAAATAGGAAAGAGGAATTGGTAGTGCCGTGGAAGGAAATGGTGTAGCTGTAGGATCAACGTAGAGAAGAGCAGCTCAGCAAAGGTTAAAAGAGAATTAAAAGCAGCAGGTCGTACCCAGTGCCCTGTTTTAAAGATTGGGGTGATACTTGCTCCTGCAGTTTGTGGGTTTGAAGGCTCTTCTGGAAGAAGGACGCTTGTTGAGTTTACTGAAGGTGATCTTTCACACCTTTGGCATTGAAGATGTGGCCCAGTGCCCCACCCTGCGTCCAGGAGCGGCTGGCAGCGCTGAGGGTGTTTCTGCGTGAAGTGTGAGACTTGTGTCTGTCTTTCTCCGAAGTGAGACTGAGCTTTTGCCCAGGACAGCTGTGTGCTGTGTACTTCAGTTGATTGCTGGAATGTAACACATGTATTAGCCTCCAGCTGCTTGGTTCAGTGCAGACTCTTACATCCCCTGTAACTGAGAAGTTATGAGGCAGCTGGTGGCAACTGAACCACAGGAGTTTCTCTCTGAACATCAGGAAATACTTTTTAATGTGAGGTTCACGAAGCACTGTTACAGGTTGCCGAGAAAGGTTATGGAGTCTCCATCCTTGCAGGTACTAAGAACCCATCGGGACGTGGTCTTGTGTAACCAGGTTTAGGTGGCCCTGCTTGAGCAGGACGTTGGAGAAGGTGACCTCCAGAGGCTCTTGCCAACCTCATCCTCACAGTCTGTCATTCTGTGATTGTGTTAAATGCTTGACGGACTGAAACCCCCAAAACGATCCGGTAACCCTGAAGTGAGAATTTATGGATGCTGTCATCAAAGAAATTCCGTAGAATCAGTAATTTGTTGATTTCGGTAGAAAATTTAATTGCTTTCTGTTTCCCAAATGTAAATTTCCGTTGTGTTTCCCAAATGTAAATTTCCGTTGTGTTACAGATAGTGAGGTTGTGTGTATCTGTGTTTCTGTAGTTACTCTTTGAGTTAATTACTCATGACATCGAGTTTATAATGTTAGATTTTAAAATATATTTTGTAGCATATCTCTACCTATTGCATCTTCAGGGTAAATCCCAAACTCTTGTTTTTCCTTTTGACTTACACTGGTGGGTTTTGAGGGTAGTTAGACATAATAGTAATTACCTCTGTTGCTGGAGAGAAGCAGTGGTAGGTGATGTAACTTTTTTTGGTCTCTTTCAGCATTCGTTACTCTGTTAAATGGAGAGCAGGCTCAAAACGCGATTCAGAAATTTCACCAGTATTCTCTTCGGGGAAAAGAAATATCTGTGCAGCTCCAACCAACAGATGCTTTGCTGTGCATTACTAATTTGCCCATTTCATTTACGTTAGAAGAATTTGAAGAACTTGTGCGTGCATATGGCAATGTCGAGAGGTGTTTTTTGGTCTATAACAAAGTTACTGGCCATTCAAAGGGCTATGGCTTTGTGGAATATATGAAGAAGGACTCTGCTGCAAAGGCGAGACTAGAACTTCTGGGGAAACAGTTAGACGAAAGTACTCTCTTTGCACAGTGGATGGATGTGAACCAGCTGACGACAAATCTTATTCACTCCAAGTGCCTTTGTGTAGATAAATTTCAAAAAGACCATGGTGATTCAAAAGAACTGATCCAGGCTTTCTCACTAAAGTATAAACCTGTTTTCTGCCAGGTATGTTGAATTTGTATCTTTTGGAAGATTATGGTCATGATTTTAAGTAGCTCTGTATTTGCATCTTCACTGCTTGCTGTCTTTTATTTCTCATTTAAGTAGTGAATGGTTATGCATCTGCAATGCAGTACACAATGTGGTAGAGATGCTTTATTGGTAGGCGTTTGCAGTGATTGGTCAATGTCATCTGGGAATTCAGCAGGAGAGCACTCCTGTGAAGCATGAATAAAATGTTTATAACACGTTCCTTCCTCATGTATTTTATTGAAAATAATTTTAGAAATATTTTAGAAAGCTTTTAAAGTAAATGTAGATGATAGTTTTATTGCTCAGTAAAGAAAGCCAGAGTGTATGAATGCCACAAGTGCAACAGTTGCCTTCGCAGGTGTAAAGGTTTCTTTCTCATCATCATGGCTTGTGAGATACTAGACCACAAATAAAATACTGCTCGTAGAAGCGGCACACGTCAGCGTACCATAAAGAGGCAGTGGAAAGCAAGCTTGCTTTATAGTCATACAGTTGGGTATGATTTCAGTTGTTTGTTTGTTTGTTTTTCCTTAAGTGTCTTGGAAGTCTGCTCAGGGATTAGCTTCAAGGATAAGTAACCAGAGATTCTCAGCATCTGAGACCGGAAGGTCCATCAGGCTGTCTAGTCTGACCACCTGCAGGCCATCACATTTTCCCTGGTGCTCTTTTTGAGCCCCAGTGCTTAGTAGTTGGCTAAAGTACATCCTTATACTTGCTTGATCCCACTATACCAGGAGAAATGTAAATTGGAAGTAACTTTACAGAAACTGCCCATCCCTTGTTATTTTGCACTTGTGTCTGTTTTCGGAGTAGAGTATGTCTGGCTTCAGCTTCACCTCACTGATGACTAGATTGGGGAGCCTTTGCTCTGCACTATTTTCTTCCTGTAAGGAAGTATTAAATGCTGTAATCAAGTTACTTGCTGAATCTTTGTTTAATTAGCTAACCAGATTGATCTTTTTAAAGTCTTTTACTTCAGGGTTTTTTTTCCAGCTGTCAGATAATTCAGAGGCTGTTATCAGCTCCCCCAACAATTTTTCAACATCCTTAAAAAATTCTGAAGTTCAAAGAGTAATAGGCTTCTTTGATAAAGATAGTAGAATACTGTTAGTGAAAACTGTGCAGTTAGAGGCAGTTAAAAATTGACTTTTACCTTCCTTCTTAAATTGTAATGATACATGCAATCACACCTCTTATAGGTGCGGAGGGTCTGTTTGTGTCTGCATTATATCAGTAAACAGCACTAAATACATGTTTCTGTAAAATACAGGAAATAAACAGTATGCTTTTGAACTAGGAAATAGGCACCCAGTCAAAATTATATCCAAGAAAATATTCTTGTCACCTTCTCATATTACCTATCACTTGTATAAACACACTGTGTAATAGACTAATAGGTAGATTGTAGAAGTATGATAATAGAAGAAAAATAGGTTTGCTTATGATAACTTACGATTTATTCTCAGAGAATAAACGCATGATACATTCTCAGTCATGCCTCATGTTTCCACTGGGCATCCAACGGATACTGACTGGTAAGGGAGGTTCCGCCTTGAGGGGTGGCGGGGAGAGGCAGCAGAGGTGCTGGTTTGCAGACGTGTAATGGGTGAGTGATGGAGGCAAACGCCATGGGCTAAAGGGGGAAGCAGCCCTCCGGAGAGGGAATATACGAGGATGGAGGTAGGTGAACGAGTAGTTCAAATTTGATAGATGAAAAAGGGAAGACAGTGGATAGATTCCCATCACAATAGTGCTCGTTAATTATGGTTTTATGAGTGCAATGACCTAAAAATTAAGTACAAAGAAAGGAGAAGAAGGAAGACCCAAGAAAGTGTGGAAAAAGCAAGGAGGGGGGTGTGACATAACGGGTAGAGATATGTGAGGAAAACTAGGAGAAGACAGAGTAGCAGAAACCTGGGTGGGGAGGGAATTTCAATAGAGAATGACTAGGAGAAGGGCCTTCGGAAAACTTCTCCCGGAAGTTTTAGAACAACAATTAAAATGTTCATTCGCACTCTTGTTGTTTTAAGTCTTTGTGACTACAGTCTCTCTCTTCCTTCCTTTTTCTAGTCTGGGCCAACGCAGCCTTGACACCACTCCTGCATTCAGATTGTCCCTCCAGTAGGGTCACTTTGATCATTTTGCCCATCTCCTGGTATTGCTGCTTTAACGTAGCTGTCTTGTGCTGCTTTCATGGCTTAGTTCTGCTGGTAGCTGATGCAGTATTTCGTCGTATAAATACGATCCTTTCCCTAAAATTCTCAGCTGAACTCGTGAAATAAACTCTGGTTTATTTCGTTTTATTCCAACGTTACCATTTTTTGAAGTCAATTTGAGTTCTCCTCTGTTAACAATAGAATTGTTCTGTCAGGAGGAGCTGAAGCCAGATACTTACAGACAGGTCTTAGAAAACTGGCTTTTCCTAGGACTTACAGGAATATGTTTTGTCCTTTGCTTAAACAAAATGGACCAGAAAACCTCATTCCTTTCTTATGTCAACTTTAAGTTGTCACTAGGAGGTCTCTACTGTTACCTAGATAGGGACAGAGGGCTTTTCTTCAGTACCCGTTTACCTAGGAAGTTTAAAAATTCCTGATCTGTTCACAATAATACTGATCACTGCACTTTGCATGTTAAGGGAGTTTTTAACTGCACAGAACTACAGTATGTTCCATAGCTGCAAACCGTTCTTTTTACCAAGTACTTCAGGTCTTTACCAGTGCAGCTAAACTTATGGCAGAATAGAATACAATGCTTCTCCACACAGACACACATATATATATGTATCTATGTGTGTATTTATGTATCAAAATGCATGTTCTCCAGAGCTCTTGCCAAAGGCCAGTCTTTGATAGTGGCAGATCTGACCACCCTCTTTTTCTTCAAAATCTTTGAGATTTATATTTCAATTGTTAGTGTAAGTTTGTGGGACCGAATAGTTGGGAGTAGGTTGTTTTTATCCAGTGGAATCTAGAGGAGATTTCCTCTCTTCCACATCAGAGCTAGTTATTCCCTCCCTTCTCACCCCCCTTTTGTGTTTGATTTAAATCTGCTCATTCTGCTATAAAACTCTGCGAACAAAGGACAGAGCATTGTTTGACATGTAAGCCTGTTTCCAGTCTGCTTGATTGATCAGTCTGGCAGCTTCTCTAGGCATTAAATACAGCCACAGACTTCATATTCTCCTAAAAGGCAGTATGTATCAGTGGAATTTGCATTGTTACATGTTTCAGCAACTATCATGTAGTCTGATGAATGACATTTTTATTACTGTAAGCTTAAAAACTGATCAATAATGAGTTTATAATTCTTATCGTGCAAAATAAAAATTATTGCCGCATGCAGCTGTATTTACCATTTCCTTCTTATTTCTTTCCTTATTCTGGAAGTATGTGTTAAATACGTTTCATAGCTCGGGTTCTCCATGAGATTAGATTGAAGTGAAGGTGGTAATTGAAGTAGATAGAGCATGCATGCCAGCTGTCATGAAGATACGATATTCAGCTTAAATCTGGCAAGTCTGAGAGAGAAGCATACGGATTTGAGTAGGCATTAACATAGGGTGTCAACTGTTTGTGAAGTACTTTGCAAGGGATAGGTGAAAATATTGCAAGGCAGTTCCTGAAATTCTCCATTTTATTCAGTGTATTGTGAAATGTTGTTTCAGTTTGCTCAGGATGAAGATAATTATATTGGTGACTTTGCGGTGGTTGAGTATGAAACTGCAGAGCAGGCTGAGGAAGTCCAAGAAGCTACCAATGGCATGACTATCAAAGGAAAGAGAATCCAGGTGTCATACTGTGCTCCGGGAGCACCAGGCAGAAGCACGTTAGCAGCACTTATAGCAGCGCAGAGGATGGTAAGATATTTGCAAGTCTGTTTTCAGAATGAGTTTGATACACCTTGAGCAGCCTGAGTTGGGTCAGAGGGATTCAGCTGCTTTGCATTAGGAAAACCAGCCAAGCTTTTGAAAGCATTAGCCTTTTTTTTTTAAACTAGTCAGTCCAATTCAGTCTCCTTCCGAGGAAAAGCATGGCCATATTCCGCAAGGAGGAAGGGTAAAATAAGGCCATAAGATACCAGGAAGTTGTACTTTGTGCAATAAAATAGCTCTGGGGTTTTATTAAATTTAATCTTCTGTAAGAGAAATTGTTCCAGTTCAAAACAAAAGTAACTGGAAGTGGAGTCATTTGGCAAGCTAAAACTTGGTTTAAAACAGAGAGGCAAGAATTTGTCAATTTTAAGATAAATTTCAAGGCAGGAGAAGTAATTTAATTTCATGCTCGATATGGAAGAAAGCTTTTTACACCCACATGTCTATATCAAATACAGAAGACTGGATGTGAGAAGTGTTAACGTGAAGCTGTCTTAAAAATAAAAGCAAAACAGTCTCATTACTTTGGCTAGCTTTAGTCCACATCTTTATAGAACAGATGAGTGATGATATTATAAGATAGTATGTGGTGTTCATGTTAACAGCGCCTTTCATATTCTCCTTTATTGATAACTCTGTCTTGGTTTAAGGGGAAAAAAAGGAATGTGTCTCAGGAAAAATAATACCCTTGAAGTTTTGGGGGAATATTTTGTAGGCATTTTATTTCAGGGTAAAGGAGCAGGACACAGGGAAGGAGATGCTGGGATTATTTTCTGTGTAAAGTGAAAAAATGTACATTACCATCACACAGATTTGAGGGATTTAAAAGTATTCTTTGTTTTCTCCTGATTCTAACATTTTTGTATCTCTTAATTGGAGATGAGGAACAATAGAAAAGGCTTGCTTCCAGAGCCAAATCCAGTGCAGATTATGAAAAGTTTTAATAATCCGGCAATGTTGCAAATGCTCCTGCAGCCCCAGTTGCGTGGACATGCTGTTAAACCTGGTAAGTTGTTTTCAAACTGAGTTTAAATAAAAGAAACCCTGTTCTTGGTGCTACAAGGTGTCGTGGTTGAAGCCTAGCCAGCAACTAGGCACCACGCAGCTGCTTGCTCACTGCCCACACCACCCCCGTGCCCCCAGTGGGATGAGGAGGAGAATGGGAGGAAAAAAGTAAAACTCGTGGGTTGAGATAAGAACAATTTAATAACTAAGGTAAAATAAAATGTAAGACTAACAACAATAATAGAATATAATAATAACAGTAGTAATGAAAAGGAATATAATAATTTAAAAAAAAAACCACACAAGAAAAAAAACAAGTGATGCACAACGCAGTTGCTCACCACCCACTGACTGATGCCCGAGCAGTGACTGTCCCTCCCAGCCAACTCCCCCCAGTTTATATACCGAGCATGATGTTCTATGGTATGGAATATCCCTCTGGCTAGTTCAGGTCAGCTGTCCTGGCCGTGCTCCCTCCCACCTTCTTGTACACCTGCTTGCTGGCAGAGCATGGGAAACTGAAAAATCCTTAACTTAAGATAAGCGCTGCTTAGCAACAGCTAAAACACCAGTGTGTTATCAGCATTATTCTCGCACTAAATCCAACACACAGTGCACCAGCTACTAAGAAGAAAATTAACTCTATCCCAGCCGAAACCAGGACACAAGGCTTTCAGCAAAGGAGAGAGGCAGGAATACATTTTTAAAATCTGTGCAGAGACTGTTTCACTGTGTCTGTGTAGACGCTTTTACGTTTTTTGAAAGCAAAAGCAAGAGGTGGATTGCTGCACTATTGTGTCTAGGTAAAATTTAGTGTTACTTAAAGATGTCCTCACATTAACTCTGTCGTCTCTGAGTGTTTATATTAGGAATGGGTTTAAAATGGGTTTAAAATGCAGTCATCATTAAAATGGCAAGTTTAAATCTGATTGCAGATATAAATTTTTGCAGCCTCAGTCTTTCTACCATTGTTTCCAATGTAAATCTTTATTCACTTGGATGCTACTGTAGTCATATACAGCGTTTCATAATGGCATTAGCCAAAAACATTTCTCTGCCTTCTCATTAGGGTGGATGTGAATAAACATATTAAAAACAATCTTACCACATTTCAAATGGTGAAAGTATTTAGAACAGGAATGAGAACAGATAATTTGACGAGTCAAGTGGGGGACAGCTAAGAATTTGTGACAGTTTACTGCCAGAAGATACATAGAGTCTGTGAGCACTTTAGTGAAGAATCAGTTTAGCTAATGCTGAAGCGTCAAAACACTTTAGATAATGCTGTGGTCTTGCAGTCAACTGTGGACATTTATGCATCTTTGAGCAAAACTGTCAGCTTTAGAGGAGCTCCATGAAAGTACATTTGATCTTTAAAACACTGTTAATTGCAGATGAAAGCTGGGTGTATTGAAAGGTTTCATTATAGTGACCTTTAGTATACTGGAAAGTTTAATGGAAACCAAATCTGAAAAATATAGAATAACTCTTCTAAAGATCTTTACTTGCCTAACTTATAAAACACTGCTACTTTGTCTTCTGTTTCTAAAACAGTTCTTGGAGCTTCTGCAGGTTTACCTCACCTTGTAAATTCAGCAGTTGGCCCACCTTTTTTACAGTTGAATAAAATTCATCAGGTATGTGACAAAAAAACTTCTGTCAAAATACATTTTTTTTGCAGATCTTAGCATGAAAAATACTCTCAAAGCTTTAAGAAATTACAACTAAAATCAAGTGTTCTCGTTAAAGCTATCTTTAAGAAAAGCACTCTATTATGAGATGCCTGTGGGGATATAAGAGCAGACTGTGCCTACTATCCACAAGTGAGTTATTTTGTCTTAACTCAGCTTTTGATTTGCTAACACCTGCTGATATAGAGACAACTTGCCATTACTGGCAAAAAAAAAATCCTCTTTAAATTAGCGCTCGAGGAGCATGGCACATCCATTTCTTCTGGAGCTGCTCATACACACTTCCTGTAGACACTTGATTGTTTTATCTTATTCAAACCAACAAGCTTAGCACCATTATCTTCATTTTAAAGCTTGCAGGGACCAAAATGTGCTCTATATGCTGTAAAAAAAACCAGTGATTTGCAGATGTTACTTCTTAGTCAAAAAAACCCCAAGGCTATAAGCTGTTTAAAGTGTTCTCGGAGTATCTGTCATTCACTGTAAAGTTGATACTACTTCCATATGGACACCAGAACTTCTGGAAGATACTATACCAGATATTTGGTATGAGTTTGCCCAAGAAATTGGTGATGAGAACATGCTAGAGTAGCACCCACAACCAGAACTCCTCCCTGTATCAGTGCACTTGGCCAGCAGCCTGCCTGGCTTCCGCCTTGCATTGAGGTTCTGTCAGAGATTTCTCCAGCTCTGCTAGGAGCCAAAATTCGCCTTTAATATTCATGGCAAGGATTTTCGTAAGTACCTATGAGGGACTGGAGTCAATCACTTTGACTTACTATTTCTGATGATTCAGAAATTCCCATTTAAAAAAAAATCCCCTTAAGTATTGGTTATTATTTCTGCTGTTCTTTTGGCAAACGCAGACTTAGAGATCTTAAAAAAGACCAAATTAAAATGCAGAGATACTCCTTGTGTTAAGTATATTTAGCTTTTCTGGTTTTTTTCTGCTAAAAACTTGTAGGTGAATATATTAATTTTGAATAAATACTACTTAATTTTGCCCCCTCAAATGAATTGCTTTTGACCTGTACAACGAAAAAAATACATTGTTCTTTGCTTGTGCTTCTTTTATTTAAATGATATTTTCAATTGGTATATTTAGTTACTGCTGCTCTCCCTCCAGCCTTGGAGAGTCTATGCTTCCTTGGAAGGCAATGTGAATGTTTTCTAATCACAGCTGGAGACAGGCATGTTTTACACAGTTAACAGTGTGATTGATGATGATCCAATGTTTTTTGGCTCAAGAGTGCTGCAGCCAAACAACTTAGTGTTTTCTCTTTAGAGAGACTTACAAGTCTAATTCTCTTCCAGGGAGCTTCCTGTCATTTAATTAGCTCCAAACCTGGTCTAATAGCCTGAATTTTATTGAGAATGATTTGATTATCCCAATTCCTTCTGTTAGGCACATTTTTCTGTTATTCAGTGACTTATTTCAGAGTATTCTCTAAAGCCAGAGAACCGGGTCACTATTTTTATTGTCTTGAAATTCAGTATTGTCACAAGATAGAGGAACGGACAGCGTCTTGGCTTGACTCTCTCCCCACCTCCCCAGTCGCACACTGATTCAGCTTCCTGTGTATGTTGGGTTTGCTATTGTATATTCAAGGTTTTTGTAAAATAATATAATTGGAAGAAACAGTATTTTTAGGGTGATTATGCCACAACATTATAAAATAATTTATAAGAAAAGATTCAACAGAGGGGAATTTGAACAAATGGGTTATTCATCTAGTAATCTTTCAACTCTGGAGGTAGCATGACTTTCAACTTCTTTTAATTTCTCTTAGTTACAGTTTTCATTTGCCAAAGTGATGCGTTTTAAACTTTCTCAATGATGTGTTTTCCTGAGTCATCCAGCAGTTTTTTATTAACCCAGAGACTTTCTTTTGAGGATTCTAACCAACCTGATTTTCCGCTCTTGTATTTCTGAAAGTTTTGCAATTGAACTAATACATTTTCTTTGTTGTTCAGAAGGAACAACCATTGGTAGTGGTTACAATAAACAGCCCTGGATAATTTCTGCTTGAAATCACTTAAGACGGTTAAAATGGCAGATGCGTAACTAATTGAGATATGGCACTTTTTTGTTTTAGATTGCACATTTCTGGGTCCAGAAGACCATATTATAGGCATAGAGGTTTTTTTCCTAGGGAATTTGACCCTACCACACAGAGACACAACTTAGGCTTGAAAATATTTCTGAGGTGTTTTGCAGGAGGCTGCAAAATCTGCAAAGCCATGCGTGGGGAGAGCTGCCTTCTTTTGAGGTTCCATCTTAATTACATGGTTTTGGTGATCTTTCCTATGTAGGAGATTTAAAAAAAAAAAAAAAATGAGGAAGGCTGTACTCATCGTGGTTTGACACAGTCAGTGTCCCATATATCTATTCTTGCACCGCTGTACAAAAAGATTTGTAGAGCAACCTATGTTTTGCCTGGCAAATTGTGCTCAGGAGTTGCTGCCAGAAAGACAGTTTCAAGCCTGTGTTCAGCCAGTGTGAATCATAATGTGGTTTTGTGATCCAGAGTGGGCATAAGGTTTCCTTTAAGCCACTGTGCTAGTCAGAGCACATAATGCTGAATATACCAGTAGCCAAGTCCGAACGTGGTGTGCCAAAGTTGCTGATTAAGTGGCTCAATTCTGGTGGCAAACTGATCCAGATTTTTTTTGAATGAAGAATATTAATACTTTATGGACTTGTCCGTCTGTAGGCACTGTGATTTGTGAGGTTTTTAATGGTTCTGGAATAGAGTTTCATGTAGGTAGTTGCCACTAAAAAGGAGCAAAAAACATACCTGGATATTCGTCTTTGAAAGTAAAGATATTATTTGGTAACTGTAAAGCAAGGGAGGAGAGTCCCTGCCAGTTACAACCGAGTCCTGTATATGGTATAGATATCTGGCAGAGATTATGTATTAGAATTGCAAGGCAAGGCACAACGCAAACATTAACAAACAACGAAGCCCTTATTCATAGAGCTCGTAATCCCCCGAAGTCCTTCTGTCTCTTCTTTCTTATTGGCACTGTAGGTAACTCTCCTATCTAGTCTGTCTGCAGAGGCTTCCAACACATTTAGCTTTCCCTGTTGGCTTAGACACAGGGACTGCAGTGGTGTCTGGATTGTATTTGGAGTACACTCTTGATCCTTTAAAAGCCATCAGAAAGCATACTTGTGGTTGTGAGGTGAAAAAAAGGGCTAGACGGAAGAGAGGTTAAAAGAACTTGAAATAACTTTCTATGAATGAAGCAAAAATACAGTTCTGTGGAAGAAATAGTTATTTTCCTTTGCTTGGAAACTAATTTGAATTTCTTTAAGCAGTATCATCTGAAAATGTTTCAAGAATGTACTGTTTTCCATGACTGTCAACTAACACTTCTTTTAATAATTTCACAGAATTCAATTCTGGGGAGTACATCTAACTTACTGCTGCAGAACCCTGCTCACCTACCATTGCCACAGCAGCAACTGATGAAGATTGAAAACATTCAGGCTAATAGTGTAAGGTCATCGCTTTAACTTCGACTGTCTTTGGACATTCTTATAACTACTAAAACAATTTCTTTCATCTAGTATAATTTAACAGTTTAGTGTATCTACAAAGATTAACTGAATGTGAAAGTTAAAAGAAATAGCAACAGACAGATTATTTCAGTCATTTACACAGTTTTCTATTCTTCCTTATAGAAACCGGGTTTGCTGGGAGAACCTCCAACAATGCTACTGCAGACAGTGCTGGGATTAGGGGTAATGCCGTCAGTGAGTTCAGGCCTGGGAACCCGTGGAGAAGCTCTTAAGAGTAAATCACATTTTATTTCATACCAAATCAGTAGAAATGCTCAGCTTGAAATCATGCACCTTATTTTCTCCCACTGTAGAAAAAGCAATAACGTGTTTCAGCCTTACCACTGCACAGTAAGGTAGGCAGAGAGCTGGACAATAAAGGATGTTATATGGCTATATAGTTAAGCAAGGTAACAGGTTACATAGCTGTATCACCAATTGTAACCTGCTGGTTTAAGCAGGAAACAAACTTGAGATGTCTTGCCTTGTTGCCAGGCTTCTCTCATCTACTTGTCAGGGAAGAAAGTGTACCCTGTGGCATTGGTTGAGTATTTGCAGGTTGTTAAATATTCTGCTTGCTCAGTTACTGCCATTTTTAGTACACTTGGAATATGTTTTTATTTAGGATCAAAATTCTGGGGTTTGTTGTTTCAAAGCAGATAATTCTGAGTAGCTGAAGAGGCACTGCAAATAGGTTTTTTGCATTCATTTCATTAAGGAATAGAGCTTTAACATGCAGTCTGTGACGGATGTCAATTTTGAATGCAAATTTCTGCACCAGTAATGCCCTCAGTATTCCTGAGGAAAGATCAACTGTGATACTGCTTGCTGCATCTTTTTTGTTTCCTCCACTGTGCGCCATGTATTCTGCCCTTCTAGGCATGGTCTGAGTAATGGTAGTAACCAGGAGCAAGGAAAAGCTTGGGGGGTGGGGGAGAAACCTATTCCGAATGGCTAGATTTTAATTTTGGAGAATACTTTCTAGTGCTCTTGTTTGTAAAAAGAATTTTACTAATGCCATTTGCAGTGGGGTTTTTCTCCTCTATTCCAACACAGGATCCTCTAGGATGTTGTTCATAGGTTTTTTTTGAAAGTGACAGGAAACACTAAGTAACTTGTTATCATAGTGAACATTTAGAGAAGTCGGAGTTTTCTTCTATTGTATTAGCTTTAAATAGAGTTGTTTGCTCCTGGGATGGTAAAAGAATAAAAACTATTGCCGGAATCCTGTGTTCTGGGACAGCTGTAAAATAGGTCTCTAAATGTTTTTCTCATCACTTAGTAAAAACCACAAACAAAATGTACTGATAAATTCTGTCTAACAGAAAAGTTTCTCCATTTATGGTTGACTGCAGCATCTAATCTGACTCCAATTCAAACAGCAGCAGGGATGGGCATGCTGCCATTCTTTCCGAATCAGCACATTGTTGGACAGGCTATACCAGGGCAAAATAACGTTCCAGATAAACAGTCGACTACTGAAGCAGTTGTCTCGGGATCGCAGCCTTATCATCAGACCTTAACAAATCCTTCTGCGGGAGCTTTGCGAGCTGGACATGCCAAACAAAAAAATCAACTAAAAAGTCCTGATACAAGTTTGGGGGTAAGGAACATTGAGTACAAATATTTTCTTTTTGTGTGTGTGTGTTTTCTCTCTTTTTTATTTTAACATGCTTAAGAGTTAACTGCAATGGCTTATTGCTGTTCTTCACTATAAAATTTGCTAGATCACAGGATCATTTGTGAGACATTTTAAGGTCATTTCAGTTATGAATAATAGGGAGAGAACAATAATGCTCTTTGGTGGTCCAGTTGAATTAACAAAGGAATCTTTTTACAGTGCTGGAGGGGGTTTTTTTCCATGTGTATGCCTCATAGTATTTGATGATGAAATTATCTCAAGGGCAGTGTCCCTTTTAAAGACTGAAAATTGAACTTGTGGTTGAATTTCGTGACTAATCAGGAGCAATCCTGGTGGTATGTCGCGCCTTTGGGTTTCCAAGTGGTGTGTGTGTATGTATATACGTGTACATAAATTTTCCACTTCTAATCCGTACCCTCTTAGCCATAGCTGACTTATTCGTAGTCTGTATCAGTTTTAATATTTATTCCCCTGAAGGCAGGAGGCGGGAGGATGGTGGGATGGGATCTAAGTTGAACCAGAATGGTCTAGTTTTGTGAGAAGTTTTTTCCTGTCATTAAGAGAGTTTACTTTTTTTATAATATCCATAAATACTTTGACATTTATGGGGAAACATGTTCTTAATTCAGATCAGATCTGTGTTTTCCTTACATATTTTCTGAAGCGTCTGAAATGATTAGATTATATACAGGATCGGCGACTGCCTTTGTTAGACAGCTTTGACAGATTTCGTCCTACTTCAGAAAGTACATGTTTCATTTTTTAAATCACTTTTTACTGTAATGAAGTGGAATTTTAGCTATGTATAGATACACATGGATAAAATACATAAGGTTTATGTGTATACATATATAAAGTCAGTGTTTTATTTCAGCATTTCATTTAATTAAAAGGAAATGTAATTAAACCATTGGACTAGATAATTCATGCATTTCTGTGAATATTGTTTATCAGGAAAAGTTCTTTTTTGAAATCCTGGCAGATGTTTTGATTGTTTCCTTTTCTGCATCAGTAGACAGAAGGGCCAGTTTGCAAAAATCACTTCCTTGACAAGACAACCACAGTCCGTATGCTGAGACTGAATGGTCACTCTGGGGTTTTTTGCCTGCTTTTGCATCCAGATGAAGATTTCCAGCACTATTGAAGCTTTTTGTGTTTAAAACCTGGTCCCTCTGTTTTTGAAAAGTTGTTGATTAATACTGTTTTACTGAAAATTTTATTAATCCATTAAAATAATGATTTTTTTTTTCCTTAATGGGCTTTGAAAAAATGAACAGAATAGATGTAGAGTAGAACACTGTGTAAACGTCTTTCAGCTATGTATTTCAGACAAGCTGTGTAGCTTGCTATGGCTACCTTTCCCTTATTTCTCGTGCTTTTTGTAACGTAAGCTGGGGAGACATAAGCTGGTGGTGTACCCTTCGCAGTCCCTCATAGGAAACACTTCTAGTGGTTTGGAAGAGTGAGTCAGTCCTGCTACTTCATTTGCACTCATAAACATTTATAAATAGAGTGATCGTTAAGATGTGTTAAGGGTCATCTCTCCAGTCCAGGGTTCGTTTGTCCTTTATTTGCTTGTGGCTCTGGGTGAAGAGAGTTGATTTTTGTCTTCGCCATGTGCTTAATGCTAACTCCCCCATGCATCTGGAGTCATTGTGGTGATTGTTACTCCTTTACTTGAACGTAAAAGGTTTTCGTTTGTTTGGTTGGTTTTTTTAATATCCTTTAGTAACTTAATTCCTAAAAAATTATTTGACAAGAAAAAAGTACGGGCCATATGTTCAGATAGTTGTCCCCGGTATTTATTTTAAAAGCTTTCCTGTTACATTTCATAGGGCTAAGCTTTTTTCAAAATCCTGCTGGGACACTTACCTTATTGCTGACAAATGTTACACGAGTATAATGCAAACTGACCTGTCCAATTGTTTTGCAGACTCCCTTGAAAAAACAGACTTCGCTGCTAGGAGAACCACCAAAAGAAATACGTCTTAGTACCAACCCCTACTTGAATTTGGCAAGTGTGCTGCCTGGTATATGTCTTCCAGGTAAGCAAACATGAAGTGGTTTTAGTTGCAAGTTTCCTTGACCAGAGTGTGGCAAATCGGTATTCTGTTTGGCAGGTAATTCCAGTGACCACAACATTTATCCTTAAGGAAATCTTGTAGTCTGTCTTAAAATTGCGATGTAATCTGTCCTCATAGTTAATATTTTATTTGGGAGGAACAAAATTTTCAGAGTTAATGGGTTTACTGATGTAGACAAACTTCTAGAAAGCCTTTCAGTTATTATTAGCACTGCTTAATTTTGAGGACAGCCTAATCTGAAGTAGCAAATCTCTGTTTTAATCTCAAAATATTGCTAAACAAGAGTGCAGCCTAATTTGTGCAGTTTATACAAACCGTGTATTCTTTGTGTTACGAACAGCAATTGCCAGCAAAGCCTCTAGTCCACCACAGCAGACCGGACTTTCGAACAACATTGTGGATGCTGCTGTGTCTCAGGGAACTACATCACAACACGCAGTGGAAAATTATTTTAATTACTCTCAACAGCATGGGGAATACACACAGGTACGTTGTTTTGCAGTGCTTTCTTCTGAAGCCTGGTTTGTCACTCAGAGCTCTGGTAGCAGGATTTTTGGCGGAGATCTGCTCAGAGACCCCTCCCTGAGTTGTTTTTCTCTGTGGACTCTTAATGCACTTCTTCGTACACATGTGGTCTGATAGCCCTGCGTGCAGTTGGACAGCATTGCCCAACATAATGAACCACTCTTCAGCAGTTCCTAGGCTTTCCTACAACCAAAGCCCACCCTCTTCTTCAGGTTGAACCTTGAAGGTCCTCTTCACTGATAGTTTCTCTCTTTCAGTGTACAGAATAGATGTAGCACAAAGTACACCTAATGCCAGTCAAAAAAAGCCTCAAAACATTCCCTGCTGCAGTGTCGTAACCATTGAAAGGTTGCTTCTTGAGAGCCTGAATTCAGTGCAGTCGGCGAAAAAAATGACTTCTTACAGCTTCTGGCTTGGCTTTTTTCTGTCTTCTAAACCATGACTTTTTTCTCTTTCTCTTCTCAAGAAATTTTAAAGTTTTCTTGAACTTTGGCTAGATCCCAGAGAAGAGTGTGTTCTGTCTACCAGAAGTTCCTGTATAGCGTGGGGAAATTTTTGCAGTCTCTGCCAGCTGGTTTCACTGCACGGGATTTCTTCACCATATGCCCCATTTGGTGATCAGAGCATGGCCATTAAGGTGGAGGGCTGCCCCTCGTCTAGAGAGTGTTGCAGTACTGAGAGCAAGTACTGGGTTTCACAGACATCGGGGGACTCTGTGAAATAACATTTCCACATTTTCATTAGCCGTCACTAGTCTGTGTAGAAATATAATTGTATACAAGTCAAATACAAGAACTGGATCGTAGTGCCATCAGGTAATCTGTATAAAAATCTTGGGTCTGCACTGAGACACCCACTCTGGCTCTGCTGTAGGTGTCTTCCTGCCCTGTCCCTGTCACCTCGTCCCAGAGTTGCCTGATCTCTCCTCCTGCGGCAGGGAGACAGAAACAAGCTGTGCTCCCCTCTCTCTCTTAGGCTGCTGGCAAGGAAAGCTGTGTTGCCCCAAAACCCCTGGGGTAGAGCAGGGCTGTTGTGGGAGTCACTTGGGTCTGGAGGACAGAGAGCAGGAGCATGGGTGGGCATGGGGGTTGTTTTGTATTAGGAGGGTCTCAGCCTGGCCAGGAGGGGTAGAGGGGACGGGTTTGCTGCACGGCGTTTGCTGCGGCAGGGAGCTTTGCCAGGGGCCCGACCCACCTCCTAGTCAGGTCAGATGTGGTGACAGTTGTGGGTTAGAGAAGCAAGAGTGATGTCCTGTGGGCCGTTGTGCTGTGTGCTTCATGTAAGCACTAACGTAGTCTTGAATATTTTGTTTGAATCTGATTATTGGCTTTACATTCATTTTGATGTCTCCTGGAGGTAGTTCCTAACCCCAAATCCTTCAAATACTGTCCAAAAAAATCAGTCGGACTGTAATATTAGTGTTGTTAGTATTATCTTTAGAAATGTGAAGGACTCGAATGATGTCACTCAGGTGCAGAGATGCCACATGTCATCATTCAGCTATATTTGTACTGTCTGTTCCTTCCATGTAACAGAAACGACTTGCTACTTGTGTCCTCTGCCAAGGCAGTGGTGCCTTGTGTATCTTTTCAAGCACTTAACGTAGTTTTAAATGTTCGGTTTGAGCTGTATCACTGGTGTTAAACATATTTTGATGCTTCTTGGAGAGCTTTGCCTTTTATTCATTCTCATGTCCTGCGAGGCCGTAAGAATTGTTTTCATTTAAAGTGATCTTAGTAGACAGCTAATGGGAAGAGGTTTTTTCCTCCTTTATAGGAGGCTGTTCAGCAGTGGTATCAGCATTATGCTCAGGCATATAACTCTACCCAGGCAAGAGTCGATGAATTTGAAAATGAAGCCTCTGAGGTGAGAAATAATTTTACTTTCTTCCTGTCTCCATTGGCTGTTTCTCCCATCAGCTGTAAGGGTGCTTTTGGAGTCTGGACACCTGCTTTGTTTGTTGATAGTGGCTGCTGCCGTCGGTACCGCAGAAGTAAGGGGCCGGAGAGCGTGGGACGAATGGCACTGCATGGTCACCTTCTGCAGGGCATCCCTGCACAGTTACTCTCCAGGGTTCATACTCACGCTTTTGATTATATCTGGCATAAATGTTCCTCTCTCTAAAAATCTCACAATCCAAAGTTACCTGCAAAGTTCAGGTGTGCATTAAAGTACCCCTACCAAGAAACATCGTACCATAACGTTATTTCCGGGTGAGTCTACTGAAGGATTGTCTCTCGCCCAGGCCATTATATAGCCCGAGGTTTCTGTGACCAATGAGAAGCACGCTTTTTTCTTTTTTTAAAGGAATTGTGGAAGGTAAACCATCCCCCAAATCCTACATTTTGCTGAAGAAACTGCTGCATGCCTGGGCTGCTGTGAATTGTACACTCCTTTTAGCAATTGAGTGTGACTCAGATATTTTCATATCTGCTGAGTGCTCATTAGTATATCAAGTGAAAATGAATTGTTAAACCTATTTTCTTTCATCTTCTGGTTGATCATGGATCCCATTCTGCATTTAGGAATCTACAGGTGGATCTTACCCAGACTACAGTACCTCCTTGCAGGTCATGCCTACACTTTACAGTGGAGCCCAGGGATCATACCAGCCAGGCAGCTTGCAGCTTCCTCCACAAAAGCCATTAAATAAGATGAGAGGAGAGACCAAGCAGAGTGGTTGCAGATGCAGCCCCAGCCAGCTGCTGGTGGAAGCGCTTCTTACTGGTCTTATGCTGCCACCGAGTGGACTTTGGACCCACAACAACCCAAGGCAGAGCTTTTCCACTCCATCCGTGCTCCTCAGGATCACACGCGGTTCCTGGTGGATGTGATAAACAAAAGGAGTGGCTCAGCAGGGCCTGCCAGCGCCAGACCCCCTCAGAGCCCTCCAGCGCCCTGGAGATGAGTGCTCCTCACTGCCCGCAAACCACCAAAACCCACAGGCAAGAAAGGCTGGATGTTTGTGAACAGACTTCTTGGAAAGATGGTATCTGTGAGGGTGAATGTGCAAAAATGCCTTGAAGGAGGCAAATGAAGTAGGAAGTGAACAGAGGAGGAGGAGGAGGTAGTTCACGCTGCGTTTAGGTGGGTTTTTTTGCCTGACTTGCAGATGTTTTGCCGTGAGTGCCACTGGGATAAAACCTCTGAAGTGGAGTTAGCAAGTCAAGGCAGCGTCCAGGTTACCTGCAGCCTCCGCTTTGTAATACTCTTAACTGGATCCTGGGAGGAAAACCATTTTAAATGAGGAATTTGTACCCTCATGCGATAGGTAAATCACATTGCTCCTGTTTTTATGGATGGGAGAGACCTTACAAGCCAGATTGTCATCTGTTTTGGAGCGGCTGCAGGCAAGTATGCCCATGAACGTAACAGGCTGCTGCCTTCGTGAGTCCAACCCCAGCCACGCAGCCACAAGAGCGATGATAATCTCTCTTGGGCGCTGCTGGAGGGATGCTGAGCTGGCTCTCCAGCCTCCGGCGCAGCTCGTGGCCCTTTGCACGGTGTCTGGGTGTGCTGAGAGGAGCCACAGCTGAAGTCAGCAGTCACATCTGGGAGAGCTTAGAGGCCCAGCCTCCGGTGCGGCTCTCCTCCATCACGGCATTAAATCCCTTTGCTGTGCAGAGGTTAGTAGCCGGATTCAGCACGTGTTGCTCTGGCATTCAGAAACTCGCATCTCAGACTTGGGATGAGATTCCCATTTTCTGGAGGAGATTTAGAAGGAACACACAACTGTAGCAATTTGTGACTCCTGGGTAGGAGAGAAGGCCTGGCTGGAGCTGGCTTTGACATGTCTTGGGATAAAGATGGCCGAGGCGTGAACATGTTGCCATGGGCTGTGCAATCTCTAGCTCTCTGCAGCAAAAGATAGCACTTACAGGTTCCCAACAGCTCTGATATGACTGGAAACAAGTGAAATTGTGACAAGAGAAGGAGATAGTCTGGGGTTTAAGCTAACTAATACCTTTCAGTTTATTTCCAGTCTAAAGAGGAAAGCTTGTCTGTGGAGGTGATGTTGAGCAGCTTGCTTGAAAGTTTGTCTTTCTGCCTCTTACGGCATCTGGCATTAAGAGAGCGGTTGGTCCCTTGGCATAGACGGAACAGAAGTACAGTTTGCTTCTGCAGCAAGGTACTTTTCTCGTTCCTGGAATCAGAAGATATTTATCTCAGTGAAAAGGGCACACAGACTGGTCCCTGAGGCGCTCTCTATCGGTTAAGAGTGTGTGCTCATGTGCGTGTGCTTGCTTTAACCCTGCAACGTGTTTTTCTCCTGCTTCTGTGGCCTGCATTTCAGAGGTTCAGAAGGAGCACGGTCGGAGGTTTGTACAAAGCGTGCAGTGGAGGTGCCGTACTCTGCCACACGAGCCAGGACGCAGTGGAGGGTTACAATACACGTGTGACATCCCCAGGGCTGTTAGAAGTGCAGGAGAGAGGACAGGGAGAAAACAAAGTCTTCCCTTGAGCAAGTTCCTATTTACGATAGGAGCGCATGCTAAAATGAAGTTGGACTTAGCAGAGGGTAATTTGAATTGTGAACGTGAATTAGCAAGGTGCTTCTGAGAACTGCTAGGAAGTGTTGAGCTTAGGGACATTGGGTCAGCACAGCTGTTCTTTTGAGTTAAGGAATTAGTGTCCTGGTTTGTGAAACATGTTAAGGTTTCTAAAATACTTACTCCAACATGAACCAAAACCCCGAATCTTCTGATCTAAGAGCCAGACTTAACCCGGGACGCGCAGTGTGGTTGAGCAGGATGTGGTGAGATCAGGTTCAGGTGGTTACAGGGCAGATGCTTCAGTCTTTTAGAACACGGTGATTGTTTAAGCCATTTGGTAATGAAATGAATGACATGTTGGGGGAAAGAGAGAGGTGACCAAGAGTCACGGATTAGGGCGGTGGGCTCTGATGTGTATGTACAGCTTCTAGTGCTGTAGGTGCGTGGATAGCGCAAGGTGCGGCTCTCATGGATCCCGAAGAGGAGCTGAACCTGAGCCTTGCGTACCCCAAGGAGCCCTTGGTGGTGCGGCAGCTTTAGGTCACCTGTGCCCTTACCAGGAACCCTCCTCTGGGACCCTCGGCACTTTCTGTGTATCGGCGTGAGGCATTTTAGTTGAATTGAAGTTTCGATGAAAGAACCGTTACTGCTCTCTCCTTCACTTTGGTAACACATGTGAACTCGTGCCTGCAAGAGGCAGACAGTTACCCATAATCCACAACACAAACCTGCTTTGGCATGGCTGGAAACCAAGTCCTTCAACATCTGACTTGCCGTGATAGCCGTGCCAGGGCAGTTTAACCCATTCAGGTCTCCAAGAGAAAAGACAGAGGAATGAAAGGTGGCCCACTGGTGCCTTACTTTAAAGGACGAAGGTGGCTGGAGCTGCTATGACACTGCAGGGTAATAGCACGGCCGGTACACTACTGCTTTTTAAACGTGCGCTGTGAAGCAGCCAGCCCTTTGCCCTCACAAAAACGCGTGTGTGGTGGGGCACCAATGCATTTACGATTGGCTTTTTTTTAAGGGAAAGGGCACAAAGACTGACTCATGAGCTGTGTATAGCCAGACCTTAAAGCTGAAGGAGTCGGGCCTTTGGAGTTGGTCACTGGCTCCTGGTCCTTGGTAATTCCCAGACTGGAGCTTTATTTATTGACACCGTTTGCTCTGGATCATATGTCACTTGTTTTCTTCTTGTCCTTAGGTGGCTCCAACGAGAAGCGAGAAGCGAGGCTCTTCGTACCTCATTTCCTCCCCAGAACCTGGCCCCATGGAGTACCTTGGCCAGCAGACTCAGGGCTCCGCAGTACGTTACGGAGAATCCTCTCTAAAAAAAAAGCGCGTTTATTGAGACCTAAATAATCACTCCTGCCTTTGGGTGTGAAGGCAGGCTTTTCGTACCGCTGCTATTTCTTGCTGCCTTAACTTCAGACAAATAATCCTTCTTTCTTTGTGGGTTATAAATATCCCAAGAGGAACAACCCTCTGTAACGGGCAAATTTGCCAAGGAAACGGTAGGTATTGCGATGAGGTTAGCCATTTCTCGGTAGTCTGACTTGCCTTCTGAAAGGATGGGATGGTGTTTCCTTTGTCGTCTGCCACTGAAGGTAACAGTGGGCTGAACTGACAAAGCAAAGTAACTTGGTGAGTTTTGGTAGCTTACCAGCCGAAAGCAATAAAAATACTGGGGAGGGAATGCTGATCCTTTCTCTAGTCCTCAGACCGAGGAAGTTAAAAGACAAAGTCTTGATAGTAATGTTTTCTTATTTTTTTAACTCAGAATGTGGGGTTTTTTTCGGTCTTACTTTCTCCAGGATTAAGAGTTCTGCATTTACAGCCTTTATATTTTTAATATTTCCTCTTAATCCTGGAATGGAGATATACCAAATGTATTACCAGAGCCTCTGTGATGTTTTCAATAAATGTTTGTTAAAAGTAAGATGCTATACTGTGTGCTGCCTTGCAGTGTTAAATTCAGTTTGGATAGGTGATACTTGGACACTGAAGTAACCTTTATCTGCTTTTAGTCCAAGAATCCACAGCTTTTCCTTGGAGTAAGTAATTTAGTTTGTGAATGAAACTGTGTAGAACGGTGTATGTGGCAAAGCACCGTCCTCCTTCCAGCAGGCACGCGTGTCAGCAAGGCACGGCCCGCTGGCAGCACTTTCAGGTGGTGGAGTGTTGTTAAAGATACCGGAAGGTGGAAGAAATCAACGGCCTGCTGTACTTTTTCTGACTTCTTCTGGGTCAGGAGGATTCAGAGGTAGAGCACAAGCAAGAGTGACGTGCTCTTCGGATGACATCTTTAATCCTCCCTTCCTGCGCTTCACTGTATTTATTTTTTCTTTTTTCCAAGCATCTTAACTTTTGAAATTTGCTGCACTCCAAAGCCTGCCAGAGCAGCGCATCCTGGCTCCGGTTTTCACTCCTCCTCCTTATGTATTACCTTTTGCATGAGGTAGTTCTCCCTAGAAGGAAACGGTATTTACTCAACTCACCTGTCCCAGGTGTAGGGTGCTGGCTCACACCCATACACTGTGAACCGCGGCAGCGACGGCACAGCCGGGGCTGCCTCTGCCCAGCACCCAGCTCCTCCGGGGCCTGGGGCCGAGCAGATGGCACTGAAACGGCGTTGCTGCCCTGCTCGATGGTATTTGTTCTGGTTTTTGTTTTTTTTTTTAAAAAGGCCTTGTGTTTTAGCTTATTCATTAAGCACCTCTTAAGGCTAGAGTCTGTCTTTTCTGCTGTTAGTCCGTGTAGCTGAAGACTTAGAAATCATTACTTTTGAAATGCGTGTTTGTGACAGATAAATTATGAGCCAGCCCTTGGTGAGGGACCGTGTGGTTTTGCTGCCTTGGAATCCTGATGCAAATTCAGTTGGACTGAACTCGCTGAGCACTGAGGCCAGAACCCAAGTCCTCCTTACTTGATCTTGCTAGCTAACACTGAAGCCATTCTTCAGTACTGATTTTTTTTTTTTATTAAAAAAAAAAAAAAAGGTCTTAAACTCCGCCTTTCAAGCTTTGTGATGTGACCAGGATCTGTATTTTTCAAGGCTTAGAAACAAAAACCCACAATCAAAATCACTCCTCCCTGGGCAGATGGGTTGTATCGCTAGTGCGCACAGGCAGTACCTGCTTATGCCAGCCAAACAGCAACGCAGGTTACAGGAGCTTTTTGGGGATTTGACACGTATGATGTCTTGATAAATTCACTTGTAATATTTTGGTCAAACTGTTTGTATATGCAACCTTCTCAACTTGTTACGCTTTTCAATGAAAATAAATTGTTGGTACACATTTAAAGTGGATCGCTGTGGGAAGATGACATCTCTGGACTGCTTTTAAAGTAATCGTTTAATGTAGGGAAAGGTTGTTTTGAAGACATGTTCTCATCACCATTCCTAGGAAAGGTACATCTAAAAAGCTTTCTCCGTTAAATTTATGATTAAAAAAAGATTCACATGGAGAAAGAAAAATCTTTATTAGACTTGTTTGTATAAAGAGTAACAAAGTGCTTACAGATTTAAATCAGGTTCGTAAGTGACATACAGAAAAAACAGGTAATACTGTAAAAATAAATCTGACCTCGTTGCAGCTCATAATTACAATTTTATATATATATAGATAGGTATTTAAAGACATCTTTCTGTTACTGCCAGAACTATCTCCTCAAAGCATTTTCAAAATCGGGGGGGGGGGGGGAGGGGGGAGCATTATCCACCAAGTTCAAGGCACTGGGTCAGCAAAAAGGTTCCAGTTCAACCCCCGTCTGGCAGAGCCTGGCAGGTTTAACAAAACGAGCGCCCAGTGCCCTCCCTTGACTTGCACTTTGAACGCCCAAGCTGGTCCTGACACTAAACCGGCCGTGGTCCCGGTGTGGTCCCACTGGTTTCCCTTTGGTTAACTGAACACTGCACAAGTGCATGGCGTGAGTCCCTAAGTCAAATTAAGAAAAGGCCAATGCTGTTACTTAAGGACTCGGCCTCTTAGGCCAAATAAATGAACGGCTTTAGAGAAGAACTGCTGAAATGAATTAACGTGCTGGCCAAAGAAATCATTGACCAAAAAAACTGAGTGGGACATGCACCCCCCGTGACAAGGAGACACCGGTCCGTGTGTTGGAGGGGGTGGTCTCTGCGCCTAGGGACGCTGCCCCAGGCACTCCCTCCTCTCTTCCAGGTAATCGTTCTCTTTTTTGTTTCTGTACATGGATTCATTTTCTTTTCTGCCCCGAAGAAGTGTGTAATTAATTTGCTATGCACATTTCACCACACTGTAGTTCACTTGCAGTACAAGCTGAGAAGCGTTTGCTTGTGTAACAGCTACATAAACGGTGGCAACTGCAGCAGGGAGAAATGTGTAATGCGGGAGGGGAGGGCTGAGTTAGGAAAAGCAAATCTGTTTGTATGCAGAAACTGGGTTTCTCAATGAAATGCCTAACTCTACATGCTGATCCAGGCTGCTCGCTTGTTTGTTTGTTTTTGTGAACATGACACTCAAGCAACTTTTTTTTTTTTTTTAAATCTATTTAAGAGCTCAGAACTGCAGCCTGGTGGAGCTCATTATTTTGTCTTCTCTGGCTTTTTATGCCAGAGTTGGCTTTTTGTTACTAAGATTTAAGTGCACATGAAGGATATGTCAGCCAAACTTTCTTTTTTTAAAACATCCTCAAAACCCCAGGAAAATTATTAAATTACTGTATCAAAAGTCCTCTTCTGTCCACTTCAGTTATTCAAGCAATAAGCGTGCACTTGTTTTAAACGCTACAGATTGCACTGAGAACTGCAGCAGTTTTTGACACGGCTCTTTCAGTTCGCGTTCATCAGGGTGGTTCAAATTGTGGCGAGACCATAATCGGATAAAGATAAAACTGCCTTGCAATAACAGCAGCAAAAATAGTTGAAGCTATTGTTTCTGCCATACCTTTTAATTAATTTGATCCAACTGTTGACTAAAATTAGAAAGGAAAACTGTTGGAAAAAGAATCCTTTAAACACATTAGCACAGTCAGAGTACAAATTACAGTAGTTAAAAAAAATGAAAGGTCTTGGGCATTTGTATTTTGACACACATTTAAAGTACTGACGGTATAAAAAAAAAAAATGAATTACATTTTACTCATAATTGTTTCAAATCCTTGAATCAAATTGTGAAAGGTGGTCCGTTCATCATGCTTGAATATCCAGCACTTCCTCATCAGCTGGTCCACCTAACAATAAAGAAAGAGACATTTTTAAAGGCGGAGGGAAACGTTTCGTTCGTTTTCCAGTAACTGTAACGGAGCGTGAAATGAGGAACACGGACAGAAACATGCCTCGGCTCTGGATCAGAATTAACAAGTATCTGTTACCACTGGGTTCTTTTGTTTAGGTAGAGGTATACGTTTGTCTGACAGCGCAAACAATTGATGCAGGAGTAGCGCAGGCAGCTTAAAACAACGCAACAGCTTCATCGCAGTTTCAGGAATGGATGTTTCATCAAAATGGCTGCTGCGTACCTCTGGGTAACGACCGGTCTAAGAGGTACCTGTTGGCTAGGGGCCGGGCACCCGCCGCCTGCTTCCCCTCAAAACACCGGTACCGGTTCGGGCACCGGGCGCCTGCGAGAGAGCCGCACAGGCAGCTCCTTCCTAGCTCTGCTCTGACCTTCCGACGCGGAGTTGTCCAGCCCTGCGCTGGGCCACACACGCAGGCAGAAATATCCCGCCCTACAGCCCTGCGCTGGGCTTGGGGGTCTGCAGCCCCTCCCCGGGGCAGGCTCTGGCTGCCTCCCGGCTCCTCCCAGGGCAGGCGAGGCGAGGCTGCGCGTCGGGGTCCGCTAACCGAGACCCTGCTGAGGTGCGTCTCGGTCTGGGGTGCTGCCCACCCAGGAACTCTGTATTTCAAAAATCAGAAGGATTCTGAATGAATTTTACACGGATCCAGATAGTAAAGCAAAGTTCTTAAGCCCTCTGAAGGGATGTCGCAATCTTGGGGAACCTCGGTGTCAAAAAAAAAATGTTTTAAAATAATGCTTAAAAAACTCAGAAATGCTTTTCTAGTAGCAAACCCGAAGGCTTTCCTACCGAGAGCAGCCAGGCCTATTCCACCACGAACTTCTGGTGGCGCTTTTGCTGCTCATTTAGGGTCAAAGGAAGGACACCATTATCAAAGCGTAGGTGCACCCATTACCTCCTCCGGGCAGTTGGGTGGACGTGGCAAACGCTTTTCTTCTTGCAAGACACGCACCAGCCGTGCTACCGTCATCTGTCCCTGCGTGGGGCCGATCATTTTCAAGAACTCCTGTGAAAAGAGCCGGCGTCAGCTGCACACCCGCTTACCCTGCGCAAATCCAGGCCCTTTCAATTTGACATTCAGATGACATTTGAATCTCAAAATGAAAACGAACAGTAGATGCTTATCGTACAGATACCGTGCGCCATCTGCTCACATTAGAAAACGGACAGTAACATGTATAAATACAGTTTCCTCACCAGGACATGCAGTCACCACAACTTATCTCTGTACAGGGTCTTTTGTGAAAGACAACCACGAGGGTTGTTTTCGCACGATAGGGCGATTCATTCCACTCCTTGTTTCCAAAAATAATAGTTCTTTTAAAAATCGGATTTAAGCAGCTTGAGCAGCAATTTCTTTCTCCGCCACTTACTGCCATGGGACTGGACTCCGAATCACAGTAGGTAAGCAGTTCATACAGCGTCACCCCGAACGACCAGACATCCGAGGCGATGTAAAATTTACTCTGAAGCAAGCACTCTGGAGCATACCTGTGGACACAACATGACAGCGTTAAACTTTATTCGCAGCTGCACAGATCTACTCGTACACGCACAACCCGGACGCCTTCAAAGTAAGCGAACTAACATTGGTAGAGTCCTTGTATATAAACTAAGGTGCCCACAGGGCTTGGGAAGCCACAGAAGTAGTAAATAAGGTGCAACTGTTACACAGCAAGTCACTGTGAAACTAAAAGGAGACCAAAAACAAAATCGTGGGAAAAAGGATCATTTAAGTGCAGGAGGACATAAATGGCACAAGAGCAGGTAAGTACAGTACACCAGGTGCCTTTTCCTTGCTCTGATGTTGTATCTTTATTTAGGCCTCTTATCAAAACAGGAAAAATCTTAAGGACGCCTAGAAGCCTAAGCCTGCAGCGGCAGACAAGTTACTCTGCTGCACAGTCTGGTTAAAGAAACTAAGTTACTACCAGAAAACAGGGCTGTCGAGGTCGTCTTTGACAGTGTAGTACTCCTTATCGGTCTCGATTGCTTTGGTGAGGCCAAAGTCTCCAATCTTCACTCTGTTCTCGCTTTCAACAAGGACGTTTCTTGCTGCTAAGTCACGGTGCACGTACTGGCAGGAGCCCAGATAGTCCATTCCCTAAGAAAGAAGAAAGCCTTTTATGCTGGTTTCTCCAACACTGAAGTCACTCCCTTGTTCACGCGGCAGTACTCCACCCAGGTGTCCCACGGCAGGTTCGCCGTCCGTCGGCACTTGCCGGGATCCTTTTCTGACCCCCCCCCCCCCCCCCGCCTTAATCTCTGCCTTTGCGTTCCTCATCTGCCGAGACCGTTATTTCTGCTTTGTGCTTTTTAATTTTCAGCTGAGCAGCCACCATCTTCAGACCCTTCTCTCTTTGTGCGCTGCGAAAACCGACAGATTGTCTCTACGCTTCTTGTAACTGCCCGGCCCACCGTAATCACAAAACCACAGTCTCTTGCAGCAAGCACACTGCTTCACGTGGCCTCACTGCACTCGCATCTCTTCCTCCCTTCAGCCTTGCACGTTGCTCCTTCCCTCTTGCCAACACACCCTTTCCAAATGCTGTCCTCCCTCCTAATACTTCCAGCTTTGCAGGGGGGACAACTTCTTCTCACAGTAAACTTTTACGCAAAGGGAACCTCGTAATTACTCCCTTGCTGATCTCTGTGCCAGCAGCACCTGAAGCACAGGAGAGACCGCTTTAAGGATGCGGGTCCCTGGGGACCAAGCAAGGAGAATGGGTTTGTTCAGCAAGCAAGCCTCTCCTCCTGTCCCGCCCTCACTCTATTAAATTAAATATTAAACTACTCAAACAGCAGAGTTGCAGGAAGGCTCTGGTGCCAGGCTCACCTTGCAGATCTGAACCGCATATCTGAGAAGCTGTTTGAGGTTTATTTTGTTCTTGTTCCGGGGGAGATACTCCTTTAAGCTCCCAGAAGGAAGAAATTCCATGATGAGTTTAATCCCGCTTCCTCCTAAGAACAGAGTGTGTGTTTAATTTGCAGACCTTTCTCCTGTCATTAACACCTATAACTTTTGTAACAGTATCGCGTGACCACGGCCAGACTATGGGCTAACTCCCACCATCAGTCACTGAACCACTCCAGAGGAGAATCTAGTTACTGAACTTCAAGTTCTTGAAGTTCTTCAATGGTGGCTTAAAACAATCACTATTGCAAATGCAAAAAATATAAGGCAATAGAGCTTTTTTCTATGAATAGTAACGTAAGCTTCTAATAGTGGCCTCTGGGTTTACGGGGTTATGACCCAGCAGCAAGGCTCAGCTCGCTCCTGCAACACAGACACCACCAGCCTGCCCAGGTGCTCTTATTTTTTAACAGATTTGGTGAGAACAGCAGCCACATTGCTCACATCCAGGTTAGCCTAGCACAAAAATGGGCAGGAGGAAGACTTCAGAGATAAGTTGCTGCTTTTTCCATGAAGAAAGAGATCTAAAGCCCTAAGATGGAACTAAGACTGTTTTGCCTTTTAAAGTGCTTCATTTTTACAGGAAAACCCTTATACTTTTAGTGTATACTTTTAATATTCCACACGATTTACCATCTTCTGTGCAAATTCCCTTATATTTGACAATGTTCTCATGGTAAAGATTCCTCAAGATTTCTATTTCCTTCTTGAGATCAGCGATGTGATTCCCTCCACTCTCCGGCTTTAGAGATTTAACCGCCACTTGCTCCCCTGTATTGTCGCCTTCTGGGTCGTATCTGCAGAGTTCAACCTTTCCAAAGTGACCCTAATTGTAAAAGAAGACATAGCGTTATTTAACGTAACACTGACTAACCATAGTGTCACTGATGCACTATTTTAGGCATTTACGATTCACGTCTTCCTGTTGCGACACAGAAAGCACGCACAGCTGTGTATACATGCACAGGAACACTTATCTGCGTTCTGTACCTGACATTCCCTCTTACCTCTCCCAAATCACGGATTCTTTTCAAGAATCGTTTTTCAAAGAGCGTGGGATCGACCTCTGTAAAGGGCTTCTTCTCCGAGACGATATCGGGATCTGGGAGGGGAAAAAAAAAGTCCCAGGTCAGACAGATTCCTGCAAGAGTATCTTGGTCTTGACACTTCACGGTATCCTTGCTCACTTCCAATCTGCCGCTGTTGGGAGTGTGCCTATCCCTACTGTCACAGCTTTTCTTATTTAAATCCTGCCTGCTTCTTGACAGGTTATTCCTTCCCTTCGTAAGCGCCAGTCTATCACTTGCTGATCTTCCTCGCTTTGTGGGTTGCTCACTGGGTCTTCTTCCAGATTCTCATTCAGTTTTCTCTTGACATACTTCCCACCCTGCAGTAGGTATTCAGCTTCTACGATTATTTATACGAGGTATGAGAAGTCAAGTTTTACCTTTACTACACACTGATCGTCTGTTAGTTGCTCTGTCGTAATTTCAGCCAAAAATGAATGAGGAACCGGAGTTATCTGTGTTAACGCTATGCTTCGGTCAAGAGAGTCCTATGGGGAGCTCAAAGATTGTCTTGAAACTAACGTAAGCTGTTGTATAAAATAGGGACCATCGAATGAAATGGCAGTAACACCAACACAACTTAAGCCACACACTCAGTAGGAATTAAAGACTCGCATCCTATTTGCACTCATCTATAGAAAGGGTTAGTTCCACTGCTGTAGGGACACAACACGCTCCTGTCAGTACAACCACACACGCAGAAGAACGCTGCTGCAAGGTGCCCAACTTAGCCAAATAAACCAGCCTTCCTTATCCCTCCCCTCCAGCTGACAAGCAAGACCGTGCCCCTCACTTTGTTCCTCCAGTTTGTTGATGTCTCTCATGATGGCTCTGAAGAAGGGTCTCTGGTGGGGGTCGTAGTTCATGCACTGTTTCATCAGGTCAGCTAGTTCCTTGCACGATGGTGTTGCCAACACAAAATGCCCCTCGTAGAACCTCTCCTTCTGTAAGGCACAAATGGAAACTCCGGCATGAATTTTAGCTTTTAACTGAACAAACCCATGTTCTGCATCGGAAGATGTGACCGTCGGGTCCTTAACTCGTTGTGAACTTTCACTTAACTTTGCCAAGGAAATCCTCCTTTTCAGCATCTCTAAACCAGCTCCTACCAGCAGAGAATTACTATTGTGCGGAATCTGGCGTGGTTCGGAGCAAGCACTTAGAACACATGACGTTTCTAAAACGTGCTGAAGATTTCACCTTTCCGAAGTTACTTTCCTGCCAGGTTCACCACGTTATTTATGCACTGGGACAAAAGGCCAAGTGGAAATGCTTGCCAAGGCAATAGCACAGTACTCGCTGCTCTTCACAGCCCCTGAGGAAGGTACCAGCTCCGGGGCAGCTGGGATGAGGGTGGGCTTGTGCATTTTCTAAGCTCTGCAGAACCACCCCGGCTGTCTGCCACATGCAGGAAGCGGACTGTAGCCAGGGCAGCAAGTTCCTTTCAGCTACCTCCTGTTAAAACAACTTGGGCAGTGACTCAAGTACTCAGTCATTTCCTTCAGACGAGCAGCAGCTGCCTTGCTCCATCGCCCTCCCAACACAGCAAAACTTCAAGAGAGAAAAGGCACATTTGGAACATACGCTGAGGGACTCCAGCAGTGATGAAGAGGAATTGCCAGCAGTAAGGCAGAATGAGATTTATTTAAGCGTGTTTTTTTAGATTTCAGAGTGAACAACAATGGTGTCCCACAGGAGACTAGTTCTGAACCAATGTCCAAGAGAAACAAGCAAGAACAGCAGAACCTAGATGCTTTTACGCAGAACCTCGGTCCGTTCTATAACTGGACATGGGGCTTAGAAAAGGACAGGTGTGAGAGCATCAGAAGTTCTGACTGATCAGTTACTACACTGAGTTTTGAAAATCCCCAGCAAGGTCAGGTGGAAGCAGTAATTAGCAATTTTTGTAGCAAGGACAAGAATTCCTGCTGCAACCTGTGGCAATTTAGAGGGATCAGCCCCTTATCAACTCCAGCTGAGCTGGTTTTCCTGTAAGGGGAAAGCAACTCAAATTGGGTACAGAAACTGAAGTGCCAAAGAGGATGTATGTGAGATGTCAAGGTAAAGTTTATGTAACATAGTTTTACCTCTGCTAACGTCTTGTCTTTCAGTGGTATTTCTCCATTATAGCAGATTTCCCACAGTGTTGTACCAAAACTCCACTTATCTGCTGCAACGCTTAAATTTTTGGAGTCTTCAACACATTCAGGTGCAATCCAGGGGATTCGCTCAACGCATTCTTAGATAAAACACAGAATCAATGCATTTCGGAGTTAATATCGAAGGACTAAAAAACCAGCCTTCTGACTCAATTATTCTTGTCTAACAGCTGCTTAGCTAAAATAAACTAAAGCTGCAGTATTTGCCCCGTTCCAGGGAAATCTTGATTCTCAAATCCCTGTTCTCAGAAGGATGTTTCTGTGGCTTTTACAAGCTCATGCCTTGAGCCATGCAGAAACTGAGATTCCTTCTATATTCTCTCACTAGACTTAACGTGACATTTGAGGAGAAATGAATACAATAAGCACCCACCGTCAGCAACACTCCTTTACTTCTGGGTAGTTTTCCGATTCATGAAAGCTGATCACTTCTATTCTAGAGGCAGGTCTAGCGGGTGCAAGTCGTATTTCTTCCTTTCCCCTCCCCCACCACGCTAAGAGAGAAATCTAATTCCTGTACCATACCTTGTCTGGACAGCACAGTTATTGGTATTCCCGGGTCGCTGAGCTTTATGAAAGGACCATATTCCGTGTCAATTCCCTCTCTCGCCAGTAGGATGTTTTTAGTACACACATTTCCATGTACCAAATCTTTGTCTTCCTACAGTAAGGGAGGAAAAGAATAGCGAGTGCAGTAAGCTAGCAATGCTCTGCAAGTGCTCTAACATACCGATAGCATAGGGGATCACTGTAAAAATACTCCAAGCTGAAAGCCAAATATACAGCTCGGAAGCGATTATCCTAGAGAAAAACAGGGAAAGCAGGAGCAGGGAAACAGACTGTTCACACTTAAGCATTTGCATTTGCAGAGCTGATGCATTTTGGAAAAAAGACCAACGTTATATTCCTTTTTCACCAAGGGCATAATTGCTCATTGCACAGTCCCACCACCTGAGAAAGGAAATTCATTAGTTGCTAACGCACGTGAAACCTCTGCACCGTTAAGACTGGAGCAGCTATAAGCAATGCTTTTGTCAAGACGCCTTCTTACCAAGTAGCTTAGCGCACTTGCAAGTTGCTTGGCAACTTTGAATTTCCAAGGAGTTGTCAGGACTTCACTTTTCCGATGCATAAACAGATCCAGAGGCCCGAATTCAACAAACTCTTCAACCATGATATCTACAAAGGCAGATGCGTAACATCAGTGTTGCAACAACCGGTGTCCAGAGTAATCCAATAGGCCTGTCACCATCCTCCCCCGCCCCAGGCAAGGTGGTTATAACGTGTCTTTGTAGTTCACCTTCCTCAAAGTTTCTTTCAGTGCTCAAAGTCCATATTAAAAGCCTGAGAAGAGTGGCTTTATGTAGTAAGTGAGCAGCAAACCTGCAACAAAGCATTTCAAAGACCACAGGGCAGAGCCTTCCCAGGGAAATAACTTCTGCCAGAAGGCTGGTTTGTATTGACACTATCGCTCTGGCATGCCGACCTCAAGGAACCATCCTGTAAGGCTCTTACTCAAAGAGAGCATTGGAAGAGGAAACTTCTTAGCAGAAAGGACTTTGCAGCTGCCTTGCTGTCCCAATTCCACTTCTCTCTGCACTGAAAAATCAAGAGGCAGCAGCTGCTAACCCCGTCTCCCCCCGTGCTGCCAGCACTGAACTGAACGGCTGCCCTGTCCCTACCAAGCCCGCCGCTTAAGCGCGCTGCCTGGACAGATGTTCACTGAACTCACTTTCTACATCACG
Organism: Sagittarius serpentarius; assembly: GCA_034782735.1. Classification (NCBI taxonomy): domain Eukaryota; kingdom Metazoa; phylum Chordata; class Aves; order Accipitriformes; family Sagittariidae; genus Sagittarius; species Sagittarius serpentarius. The sequence continues at coordinate 2,623,108 of JAVKLA010000090.1, read as the reverse complement.
GACGCAGACTCCATGGAGGAGGACAATGTGCTTGTGAGACACCTGCCTCATCATGCTTGCCGTTTCAAAGAATGCCTGTTAGAAAGCGAGAGAGGTTAGCCATTAAACTGCTGGTCACCGCGGCAGGCATCCAAGTGTTTAACAAATACAGAGCATCGAGTAACAAAACCATTTGCAAAAGATCACTGTGTTTTCTAGTAACGTAAAGGGTCAACAGTGGTAGGGATGCGCCATCCCACTGTAGTAATGGGGCACGGAGCGCTGTCAGGGCTGTGGTGTTGTTCACTGGGTCATGTAAGCAAGCAGTGCTCTTCTCTGCACTCTCGCAGACATGCAGATACTAGGTCTTGGCATCCCCTGCGTTGACGCGTTAGCCTCTCTTACTAGGTGATTAAGCAAAATGCAGATCAAGTAACTTGCCTGTGGCCGTGTCGATGACAGAACTGGTGACAGACTCACAGCCCAACGCACGGGGCGAACGCAATTTCTGGTAGGCAGCAGTACCCTCACTGAACTCCACGGCTCTCAAGCGACACAGCTGCGAGACCCGGGGTACGGGTATGACTGTGCGTTTCATACCACAGCAAGGTCTGGGTCTGTCTTCCTTGCGCTTATGGTCTGCACGCGTGCAGGCTGGAAGCGAGCCCTGGCATGCTCCAGCCAGACCCGATGCTGCTGCCTAATGAGATCAGCTTACCCAGTATCTCAAAAATGCCAGTCAATGATGGATTTGACTGCCTAAAATGGTGAGATATACCTTCAGCATTTTCCCGCTCCCTTACTATACACACAAGCCCTTTTTGCTAAAGGCTTTTCATAGTTAACCATGTACAATATGCTGAGGCCCAGTATTTGTAGTACAACAGACAAAAAGGAAAAAACTTGCCAGAGAAATGTCTCTGTGGCTGGGGTCCAAGACTTTGAGGAGGACTTTAATCTCTTTTTCATTTTGATAGCCTTCATTCTCATCATCTTTGTAGTTGAGAATCCCTGAGTAAATCTGTGTTCTCGTCCCTCTTCCAAGATGTTCGCCCTAAGACATAACACAACATACATTTTTCAAACCAAGACATGAAGCAAACAAGTGTAGATTTACACAAATACTTGAATCTGCACTCTATTCTGCCTCTCCAAGTGGAGAGCGGACTTCGCCCTCCACTTGATCTAGCTACATATAGACTTAAAATTATTACAGTGAGAAACCAACGACAGCGTGTTAGTTTTAGTGGTCTCTCTACGCATACTCACCACTGTAAACTCATTTGATACAAAAGGACTATTACGTCTCCATTAACATCAAACAGGTTCAGTGTGATTTAATGTTATTAGCCTAAACACCAAATGAATAAATAATAGCCAGCCTCTTATTTACAATAAGCTGCTATTGAGGCAATCTTTAATGTGTTTCCAAAAGTCAGAGGAAGTAATATTTCAAGGGAACACTTTGTTTAGGAAAGCAATTTCCTCCTAAATAACAGAGGATTCCGCCTTCAGATATTTTTGCAGGAAGCCCGCATGCTGACTGTAAATATACCAACCAAAAACCAATTAACATAATCTATATCTGTCCTCCCTGGTCAGTGACGCAATTTAAAATAAAAAAAAAAAAAAACCACAACCAAAACTTTTTATTTAACTGAAGAAGCTAACTGCATGATTTAAGAGCTCAGGTCTTTTAGAAACATCAAATGTGATTTGTGCATTCAAGCCACTGTTTGTTTTTTTGAAGTTTATTCAGGTCACCCGCATCACTAACTGCAAACAACTGTCAGAAAATTTGGGTGCTAAATCAGTTTGGACCACAAAATTTTAAATGCTAAGACTCTTCAGAGCTTTTGAATACTTCACCCTTTTTTTTTTTTACTGTAGGATATTATCTTAAACCTCAGGCTAGCTGCCTGTTTCTCTGATACATCAGGCTTTAAAGGATACAGCCACATTTAGCAACAAATTGGCTAGGAAAAACAGCTCTTCAAACTTCCATAATTTTTTAAGAATGACCTCAGAAGCACCTCTTTCCACAGACATGAGAAAATTGCTTCAAATATCACTTTGAATTCTAGTGAAAGGCATTACTTCCCAGCTTCTCTTCTTTTTCCATACAAGGACATATAAGCATTTAGATTCTGCAATAAGAGGCTTTAACACAAATAAAGATTCAAATTAAGTTTTGGTGAGGAGAAACGGGAGTGGAAGAACCAGCCGGAATGGGGTGATTTTGTATTACTTGACCGAGTACGGTGGGCTGCCACCCTTTGATTACAGGAGAGAAGCACAGTTCAGCAGCTACCTACCTGCATGATTTCTTCCTTGAGGATTCGATGGAAACTCAGCTGCCCTAGGTGATAAGCAGGCTGCCATTCCTGCGCCTTCTTGGTTGCAACCAGCAAGTTGGAGATTTCTGGAAGGCAGGGAGAGAAAATAGTTTTTAAGACTTTTCAAAGATAACTGCATTCACCCTTCTCAGTCAATAACATTACTGTATATGCTCAGTGCAAGGTAAATCCCGACATAAATGCGGAGGCAGGGAAGAAAAGAAGAAACTTTGATTTAACTTCTACTCAAGTAACTTCTATTCCATCATTCAACCGAGAATTCACTAAAGCAAAGCTACATATTTTATATTATATATACAAATGTAAACATTAACCATATTGGGGCTGATATTAAGAAACTCAACAGCGTTTACAGCACAGAGAAATACCCCAGACTGAAAGAGGCAATACCTCTGCTGTACATTAAGTAAAATAACACACGCTCCCTCCTGCCAAAAGGTACGTCTCCTTTCCAGTGTGCAGATGGGTAAGGGGGAGCTGGAGTCTCATCTCCTCTCTTTACCTGCTTGAAAATTTCTTGCACTCTGGGAAAAACTAACAGTCTGTTTCCAGAGCACTGGAATTAAAGCAGGGAATGGGAAAGGAACAGAAGGAAAAGACTCAAAAGGCCGGTGGTTCCTCCCCACTGCTTCTGGTCAGGGAGAGGCATGGTTAGATCCAGAAGTCCTGCACATGAATTTTGTCTTCCTATGTTTGACAGCAGGCGTTACTTATTACGATACGATGTTTTTTAGATGTCTGTGCGCATCGGGCCTTCCCATTACTGTGAGCAAAACGTGTGCATCAAGGCTAAACAGTGATCTAGCACTCTGAAAACCATCAGTAATGAACCATGCACTGGAAAAACTGCTTTAGTTCTGCATCCCCTAAACTTCTTTGTGAGTAACTGATTAAATAGATTCAAAAAGAAGGGAAAAAAAAACAAAACAGGGAAGAGACAGAACAAGGAACAGCATAGATAATACACTGGATCCCTCTGTAAGTAATGCCAATGAAAAGCTGAAGCGGGCAGTCAACTCCTTGACCCGTGTTATTTTCTTCCAAATACAGCTGTCAAAATGTAATCAAAATGTCAAAATGTATAATCTCTCCACGCTCCAGACAATTACCAATGTTCTTCAAAGTGCTGATAAGCTCAGTGTCTATCTAAAGAGTACTCTCCTCTAAAACCATCAGAACAAGCAGGTAATTAATGTAGCTCAGCTATTCCCCTTATTCTAACAGGAAACCATTATCTGATCAACACAATCACACCACTGTGTTTCCTCTGTCATACAAAATTCAGCTGCAAGACACTTGTAGTGTATAGCAAACAATTTTAGTAAGTGTTGGCATTAACAGTTTAACAAATGCACAATTGTCCCACCCCTCTAAAATCTGACCTTACTGACTGCAAGGCTGTTCTGCTTGCTAACAGTTCCAGACCAAGCCTTCCGTGCTGCTTCAGGAAGATTAATAGAGTAAACGACAGCACATGATGACAGCAAACAAGCTTCAAACCAAAGGTTGCCACCCAACCACTGCAGGTTGCAACCCTCCTTTGCTAGAGGAATGCAATGTGATGCATGGTGGCACTGCCTGGCATACGTGACTCAGTGGAGCAAAGGAAGAACCTTATACGGTCCCTGCTTCGCTGCAGCGTTTCAGCCCATGACTCTGAGTCAGCTGTGACATTTTCTTTTTAAACAAATCTAGAGCTCCACCTCTGTCGTTGATACTGCAGAGGGCCAGCTGTTTAGGTCAAAAAGGGAAACCAGAGCTTTTCTCACTGTCATTTGAAAAGTTCACACAAACACGGCCCATGAGAAGCACCAGCCCCGGAGCATCCTGTGCTGAGCTTGTAACATTGAAAGGAAACCCCTAAAACCTTGTTCACAGTGCTTGCTTTTGCTTTCTGGCAAGACGCCTCCTCCACAGAGAAGGAAGAAACTTCATATACGTATTTTTTTTGTAAGTGACAAAAGAGCTTCGTGTAAGAATACAGAACAAATCAAAGACACTAAGAAAGCCTCCTATTTCTGGAGCCTGTTTCCTTCCAACAACAAAGTTCGTTGCCTCTCTTAAAGCACAGACTACCTACCTCTTGGTTTTGGTTGGCAGCACCTCTTCAGTGTAAAGCTTATGTTGTCTGTCCGAAGTATTTGTCCTTTCAGATGATCCATCAGCTCTTTTAAGGATGAGAAAGGCTTGTTGGAACCATGTAGGAAGTACCCGCCTTTCTTCACCTCAATCTGGAAGTTCTTGTACTGGATTGAATTATTTATCATCTGCTATGAGGGGGGAGAGGGGAAAAAAATGAAAGCAAATTATAATCATTAAAAGGAAAGAAAGTTTTAAAGCCATAAAGCCTCTGAAATTACATGTAGTACCAGTTAACCGCTTGCTCCTAAGCTAGCGTCCTCTAATCAAACTCCAATGAAGTAGAAAAAGGCCCTAAAATTCCTACAACCTTCAGTTCCAGGAAGGCTCACAACAACAGAGTGGAAGAGCAGCAACATAAAGATGCAATCATCCATCAAGTCCAATTACGGCTTCTGTGTTTTGCAGAGCCTGAGAGTATGCAGAAGCCCTGACTCTTCAGAAGGAATTTTCTCTTCGCTTGGTCAAGAATTGCAGAATCTGGACCACGGTTTCAAAATCTCAACTTAAAAATAGCAAAACTCCCTTTCACAACCCAGACTGCTCAGCAAGTGAAACAAGATTTCAGGCTGTTGTTCAAACCTTCCAGTTTCAATGAAATGTACTGAGGAAGAATGACTGAACTTCTGTACTTCCCTATCTCAAGCCCATTCCCTTTCAAGTTCTACCCTCTACTCCTGCTTCCTCACCTCTACCATACCGCAGCTTCGCATCACCTCTGTCTTTCCTCTCCAAGCCTCGCAATGAGGCTGAATGATTTCCAAGACAAAATTAGTTACTTGTTTCAATGCCTCAGCTGCCCTGTCTGTTAGAAGACAGTGTTGAGCATGCAGTTTTTTCGCAAATGTCTACAGAAGATGAACCAAACATCAATGCTAAGAGATTACTATTATTTCCGAGAGGTTTTTTCATCATTTTGTCTTCTCTTGTTTCAAATGTCCCTTCTTGACCTCATCACTGACTCTATTAACTTTTTTTTCCAAGAGAAGGAAAACAGTTTATGTGCCTTTACGCTATTATTCTTGTGTGAACACTTTAAGTATCTCCCCAAAACTAGCAAGTCAGCTGCAGACTTCCAGCTGAGGTCAGTAAAATTCAAACTTCTGTGCAGTTGCTGCATTCTTCTTTCCTACTTCTAACTGGTTCTCTCACCTATCCTGCCTCATGAGCTTTTACTTATCACTCATCTTTCACAAAGTATGTTCCACCAGCTGACTGTGTATATGTCCCATCCTGTGGTGCTCTACACGTAAAGGCAACTGTCCTCATGCATTATTCTTTTACAGTGTGTCAGTAGAAAGACGTTCATATAATTAAATTCACGTTCAAGAAACGTGAGGTAAGTTGCAATGGCAAATTCTGTACGTCATTCTCACACCACACGAGTTTGAAGAGCTTAATTTCTATCATGTTCACGCACAGTTTTATTGCTATGAATGGAAATGTTCTGGATGTAATGAATCATATTTGTAGATATAGCATATTTGTAGAGATAGCACACGAGTCCAGGGAAAACGAAGCTATGAGTACAAGTATCTACCCTGTCCTGCATCAGCTACCAAACAAAGATAAGAATGTCTGCCCTAAAAACCATAAATATATCAACATGGATTACAGGGAGCTGCTCGTCTTTAGCTTATTATCAAACTACTGCCGGGAGTGCCACACCTGACGTACCTCTGAGCCTTCAAAACAAGTCACTGTCATGAGAATGTGGTTAAAGTTCGTGCAGCTCCATCTCAACACATACATTCCTGCTTCGTTCCCTTCCTGTCGCAGTTTGTTGATGGCATATTCCGTGCTGAAAGAGTCAATGTACAAATGAGGAAAGCCAACAAATGAGCAGTTGCATCCAAAATCTATCATTGCCAAATACAGAGGAGAGTAATCCTGTACTTGGAACAAAAATGTGCAACAGCAACTTTGAAATATTTATATTATTATTAAAACATGATTTAATTGTGTGTGTTACACACAGTCACACTTAGCTGCAAAAGAGCACAGGAAGAAAATTTTATTAAGCTCTTAGCATGCTTAATGGGGAAATTCCGCATGCAACACAGCGTGCGTGTAAGCTCTCAGTTTTCTATATGTATATTGTATCTTGAAACATAAAAGGAAAAGCCAAAAACGTGGACAGAAGGGAAAATAATTGCTTTAGCTATTTAAAAAAACCAAAAGCTTTGTGCCTCCATCCAAGGACTCCCAGGGTCAGTGTAGATACAGTTCAACTCTGTTTACCTAAAATATTCCCATCTGTTCAACTGACAATGATCTTTATAGCTATTAGTGAAGTAAGCCTCAAATACTCCGATAGTGAGGGAACACCGGTTTTATAGGTGATTAAGTTCATGTAGAGAGCATCAGTGATATTTTTTGCCATATACTCATTAGAAAAAATAAGTTGTTCTATAACGCTGTGTTAACTAACAACCTTCCAAATGTCAGATTTCCTCAATGGATTCATTATGCAGTAGTATTAGAGGACTAATTATTCAAGTGGAAAAATAAAAATCAAACATTTTACTAACCAAATGGGACCGTGGCATCCATTTTTTATGTTGTGCTCTATCAGTGGGGGAGCCACATCTGTACAGAGATAATGGTGGGCATCTGCTGTAAGTCTGAAGTATCCATCTATCAACGATGCAAACGACAGGGCCTCATCATGTGAGGACAGTTTTAATTCCTAAAACAAAAAGATATTTTGGTCAAGAATTCTTACAGTTCCACTAAAACATTTCAGGAATGTTTTAATATCCAGCAATTTTTGCATACAGTGGCTAAAAACGGTCCAGAAACCCATGACAGAAAACCACATACGTTTAGGAAGCCGACACTGACCATCCTCTATCCTCCCCACTCACTACTGGCTAGAAACTTCCATTCTCCAGCGTGACTTACATTCTGCTGTAATCCTACATGAGATCTGCAAGGTAAACTCTTGCGCCAGCCTTTGTGAAACGCTGGAAATTCAGGACTGGGGCAGTCATGTTGGATTTGAAGCCAAGGGTACTCTGGCAGCTCCCTTCCAAATTCTAACAGCCAGCAGCCCACAGCAAGAAGAATTGGGTATCTATAAACCAGTGCTCCTCTCTCTCCCTCCCAGGTCCTCTCTGCATTTGTCTCCTCTCCCTCTGCCATCCTTGCTGAGCTCCTCTTTCTTGATGCTGCTTCTGGCTATCCAAGCTGTACAGAGGAAGGCCACGGGCTGAGAAGCGTATCAAGGAGGCCACCAGGCACTGGTGGTATGCAGTAACAAGTCTAGAAAAGCAACTGCGCTCACCACCTTGCTGCTCTTCTAACTAGCACTTTTCCATTTGTGTAACGTTGAGGACACCATATTCAACTGTTATTTAAGAGTCCCATTAGAAAATGTTCCTCAAGGAGGTTGACACCTGTTGCCCAACAACACTGTGTCACTACAGCTTCCCATGGGAGGGAAATCTCTCCAAGGTTTGGTTCTTACCATCCTTTTGTTATCCTGCTTGTTGATGCTAACTGTAGCATCCTTGATGACAATGTGGGTGATTTCAGGAAAATAGGAAAAATTGTTCCATGAGTCTCGAATTTTGTGTTTTTCTTCATCCTTTTTGGTTTTGCCATCAGACTTTTTCTTCTTATCTTTCTCTGTCTGTACAGACTGCAAATATATTTCAGATAAAAGTATACTAATAAAAACATACTCTTTTTTAGCACAGTGGTCTTATGCTAAAACAAAAATTCATGCCAAATGAATGCAGCTATTTTATTCTTGAATGCTTTTTCCACCGAATTACCAATTCATTTACGTGTTCAGCGTGTCTGTATTGCAAGGATATACTTCAGTCAAGAACTGTCCATAAGACAGTTTTCATGAGGATAAAAGAAACCAGCCGTTAGCTAGGTAACTTACCTCTCTCTCGGTATGCTAGGAATAACTAACTTTAGTACAAGCACAGGGCTGAAAGGGTTCTGCTGAAATTTCTAAATTATGTCCTTGAAATGCTCTCTCAGAGCTCAGCCCAAAGGCAAGAGCCACATTCTTCTCACACTGCATGCCTGAACTGCCAACCGCAGATGAAATTCTGCATGCAGACCACAATGAAGCTGAGCATCTTACAGGTCAAAAATTACTGAAGATTATTAATAACTACTTTTTTTAAAAAGATAAATGTTCAGGCTGCTTTCTGCTAGTCACAGAAAGGTTCTCACTGAGATGCAAGTCTTTGGTTTAGGCATTTAAATAAACATAATCGATAAATCAGCAGAAACAGAAGCCTTACAAGAAACAGGCTGCACTTCTTGCAAGCTTTTCTGCTCAAATACCAGTTCTTCCTTCCCTCCCCTCCCGTTAATATTATCATTGAAAACAGAAATTCTCCATCAGATATAGAGATAGTTTGGTTACATCTAAATGAAGTGAAGCACAATGCTTTCTATGCTACAAAAGATAGCTATCAGCAGGGTTCTCATCACTACGGGGAACTGAGGCAAGCAAAAAAGAGGTCTATTTGTACAGTACCGTATGTGGAGAAAACCTGTAGAATATGCCATAACCCCTTCAAACTTAGAGCATATTTAATATTTATTCTGTATGCAAAGTACAGAAGAGGTTAAGCAAAGTGACCTCACTTAGCAGCACTGAAACAAGGAACAACATATAAAGTAACACTGACGTGAGAAAGCTTAGCTTTAATGTCACTGTATTTTAATTTATTTGTGAAAAGTCTATGAGTATGAGCAAACACGGCACCTGGGGTGCCACATACAGAAAAAGCACTAAGAGACTTTGATATCAAGACAGAGCACCAAATCGTAAGGGCCTCCACAGACATTAATCTTCCAAGACTTGTGTCTGGTCTGGCAGATATAGTACAGTCTTCAATCTTCCTGACGAACAGGTTGCCCACAGACGTCCATCCTTGGAAGTTTCCAACACCAGAATGCATAAAGCCCTGAGCAACCTAGTCTGATCTCAAAGCTAACCCTGAACAGGGGTTTGGACTAGAGACCTCCTGAGGTCCCTTCCAACCTGCATAATCCTGTAATCTTATGAAAGAAGTCCTTTCAATAAAACGCTGATCTGCAGTGTCTGAAGATCATGACCATTTTTTAACAGCTGTTATGCCCCCAAAAGCAATCCTCTAATTCCCATTTATCAAGGCATACTTACATTTGGCTTGAGCCTCCACTGAATTCCATTGTTTCCTGTTACGATGACTTCATACAGTGGGAGGATCTCATTGTCTCCACAATTAAATCTATTTATTTCATTCTCAGATGAAATCAGCAAAAACGAAGTCTCAAAAATTTCCGCTCCATAATGTTTAGTCAAGGTCTCCATCGTTGATAAGTATTTAACTTTCAGATCACGTGGAGACACGCTACTGTCGCAAATGGTTTTGTTGTTAAACTCTTTAAGGAAATGCTTGAAAACATTATTTATCCGAATCCTGGTTAAGAAATTCCTCTGTCTGATAGTCTTGTTCAAAGTTTCAGGAATATAATGCTTATAACTAGAAGGAAAAACAATGTTACGAGTTGATACCATTGCCTCCTAAAACTTCTAACTCTAAAATGTGCAACTGCCTGACTTTGGAAGTTACAGAGAACAAGATGCATTGAACCACTGTGCAGTTGGCACTGTAGCAACGATTTACAGCATTAATAGCCAACAGGAATTCAAACAACAACCTTATCTGAAAGCTTTTTAGTCAGATGGATACAGCCCACTCAAATCAGTAACACAATTTATTCTAACGGTTTTCTCGTTAGGTTGCCACTTAACACCACCGCCATTTCTGAACTAGCTAACCAGAACCCTGAATTTACAGCAAGTCAATCGGTACCCAACACACTGGTATGCTGGGTGCACTAGCTGCAGAGATTTCAAATACTCTCCAGATAAGAAAAAAAAAAAATCAGGTTTTCTAATACATATCCGTCTTGAAAAGATTAGGATGACGCACTTAGCAATAGTAGTGTTGGAGCTTGTGAATCCTGTGCAGTCAGACTCTGGAAGTTAAAATGCTTGAAATCCCTCCTGGGAAGAGAAGTGCAGCAGACCCAACAGTGACAAAGAAGTTATTCCAACTTACCTGATATCTTTGGGAAGCTCAGGAAGCTTCACATTTTTCTTGATGGCATAGTGAGAGATTGCAAGGACAGCCATCCCCAGGCATTCGTTTTCAATTTCATGAACCTCTTGATCATTTTTAGGATCACGGATTGGTGCCAGGCCTTTCACCAAGTCATACTGACCCTTAACAGGAAGCAAGAAAAGAAAGCTACCAGATTTGTTATTCGTCACAGTTTATCTATGAGCAAGCAGTACGTTGTGAGATCTCAGGCTCTCCTCGAGCAAAAAGAGTCACCCAAAACTGAAAGCCAGGACAGGAAGGGGTAGGGGAAGAAGGGAAGAGCTGTGCAACAGATGCAGTTGTCTCTGAGGCCAGTGAAACAGAAACACAGGCAAGCACTAGTCACCCCACATACCCCACCTATTTGAGAGGAAACGCCAACATTTGCGCCTGACAGAAGTCCTTTAAAATTACAGTTTGTGGAACAGGTGGAATCACCGTGTGGACCGTCACAGCACATCCATCCCACACACAGTCCACAGTGTTGTGGCTTTCACCAAGAACATGTGTAGACATCCAGGTAGAACACCTGCACTGCTCAGACAATTCCAAAACCCCTGTCCCCTTCTTTGGTAATTAACTAAAGAAAGCACCACCCCGTCCCCTTCTAGCACCATCACAGGGTTTTCTTCTGGTATGCAAATGTTTTGCAAAAGAAAATGTGATAGCATTTATATCCAAAACCAGTTAACATCAAAAGAAAGTATGCTGTAAAAATATAGCCCTTTTTGGACTGTAAGACAGACAGTTTCTTTACACGTTCTGCATATGGGTAGGTTGTTCTTCATGTAGCAAATTCTCTTCTCTCCACCACACAGAAGTATGAAGAAAACACTTGCCAATACTAACACGTAAGGTTACATGTACTTTAGAAGTGTGAAAATAGGTCCTTAAAGCAGCTTCTACTGGATCAAATAGGTTTTGTGTGACTACAACGGCAGAGATAGTTGCAAGCAACCTCTTACCTGTGCAAAGATGTATTCTAATGAGTTTGCATCAAGTATAGGGGTTCCTTCTGGTGCCAGCTTCTTCTCGTAAGAGTTCTTTGCCTTCCTTGGGGAATGCCTCCACACTGACGGTTCGTTTTCACTAGTCCCATGCCAGTTTGTAAAGTAGTATCTTGCAAGAAAAGAGGAATAAACTTTAAAAACTTTTGGGGGAATCCTCCATTTACATTAAATATGTATTTTAAACTTCTAAAAGAAAACCAGTTAGAAGTCAAAATCCGTCAATCTTCTGCCCTGAGGCTGCACCTTAAGTGGTCCACTGCTGAAACCGCATGCCTGGCCTGAAGAACTGGGGAAAAATGGTGTATTAGTTAAAGGTCTTCACTGGTTCCACTCAACAGTATCTCACTCAACTCACGATCGCATGCCTGCCTGCCTGCCTGTTGCATCCCTGCGCAGTCCACTGAACAAGAAGCCGCCACTCAGATGACCGGTACGTTTCCATCACCTCTGACATTGCTTGAGCAGTGTAAAGACAGTCTAATACTTCTACTGTGCATTAACCAATGGCTGGCATTTGTATTCCAAGATAAAATGGCTCATCTAAAGGGTTAACAAGACTTCACACCTTCTTCTCTACAGGCACAGGGAAGAACAACTGCACTATGCTTCACTCCCTGGAATTTCTGCTTCCCTTTGGTTGCGGATGGAGCTGGTGAAAAAGGCACAAATTCAAATCACCCCATTTTAAAGGGACACAATCTTCTGTGTGTATTACAAACATGCTTTTTACTCAGATCGGTACACAAAGCTATTTAATTAAAAACCTGCTAAAGGAGTTGGCAACTACTGAAAATTAATGATATTTTTGAGTTCAAGCTCTGTTAGCACCTTTTGAGAAATCTCTACCTAAAATACTCCAGAAATTTGTGTTTTTTCTGGGTTCTAGCCACATTTAAATAAAGTTTAGTTAAATCTGGTTTGAATCAATGTGCCTTTTGCAAAGGTTCATACCTTGCACATGATCATGAACTACTTACAATTAAAAGGCTACAGCAGAACAGATTTACCCAACTGCTAAGCAGGAATGATTTCTATATGAATATGTCTGTCTAATTCTAGAGGAGCATTCAGCACTGGCGAGAGCAAACAATGCAGAATTATTGCATTGCGTACATATATAACTGCATTAATACAAAGGGTGGTGTGAAATCAGACGTTTCTGACGGACAGTGACCACTGTGAGTGTCGCATAATTTGTTTCACATTACCATGACATCTTGACAGTAAAGCTTTTGATGTCTACCGAAATATGTGATCAAAATCATACAAGAATTTTTGTGACAAAATGAGATCAACCAGCTTTACGCAGGAAAAAGACAAATTAATGGGAATGTTAATAGGCACTGCACGTAAAAGTAGCAGCAAATAAAACGGGAGTGGAAAAAACCCAAGGTTTTAGGTACAAAATGTTGAGGCATGCGATGGGTATATCCAACTCCTAAATTGGAAATACACATTTTCTGTATCAAAAGAAAAAGCTAAATAGATTATAAACTACCTTATAATCTATGAACACATTTTGAGATTACAAATAAGAAATCTGTTTAAATAACAAACCCCTACGTCGCCCAAGCAGTTTCATTTCAAACAGAACACAATAAAAATTGCAAGGGCCATGTCCTGGAAGACAGCAGAAAGGCAGTAAGTCAACTGGCAAATGCTTACGAACATTACGGTGCAGAACAACCTGCATGCAAAAGTGTGTGTTTTAAAATATATGCCTATATCTCTGTGACTTGTCTCTGGCCAGAACGGGAGTTCATGGATTAAGCCCCAGTTCTGCAGTGGTTGAGACTGGTGTGTATCAGTCTCAGTGCAGAGTCAGGATCCCAAAGAGCAAAACAAAATCTGTACTTTTAATTCAGCACCATGTGTTTTAATCACACACGTTATCTGCACAGTAAGTTGACCATTCAAATGAAGAACTATCTATCAATTTAAGAGATGAGACTTTCTGTACAGTGTTTCTGTCCATCCTTTCTTTCTGGTAAGCCTTTTTAAGTCCCCAAAAAGTATGTATCTAGGAACACCAACACACGACTATGCCAAAAAATCCTGACAAGTACTGGAAGATACTGCAGAACTCCTTTGGTTGAAGCATAAAAAGCAAGGCAAAGCAAATCCTTCTGCCTCCAGGAAATGACTTTGTTTCTGTATGCTCCTTTATAAGAAGAGTGATAATTAATAACTCCAATTCTTTTGGTATTTCCTGAAAACAATTATGGGCAAGGTATTGCGTATTGTTTGTAATTGAGAGGAGAATTTGCTCCTTTCCCTATTAAACTGCACTGATTAAGACACCATTTACAAGTTACAATAAAAATTAGAGCCCCATTGTTTGAGGAACCATATAAATAAAGGAGAGTCTCTGCCTTGAAGAGACCGATGGACTTGTGGTAAGGGGGAGACAGATTATTACTATTCCACTTTCACAAACAGGAACGGGAGCACAAGTTTTCCAATTCAGAAGTCCTGCAAACGACGCGGAAAGGAGACTGCGTGCTCCCGAGTTTCAGGAGCATGACCTACCCCTCCTTTTGAGCACTTTAGCCCAGGGCAGACGTCTGCACCACGGGTGAGAAACAGCGGGGAGGGATTTTGGGAGTTAGCCTGAGGGGGTCACCCCTGGGAAGAAGCAGTTTCGCACTTCATCCCTTCAATCTGGCCAAGGAGTGGTGGAAGCACTGGAGTGTGACGTGCTGTTCTCTTTCGCCTATAGCGGCTCTGATAGTCCTTCGTTCCAGACTTTCCAGAAACGTGTGTATTGGGTCCCTTCCCCACGCCAAGAAACACTGCTACCTCTGGCTTACACGCAATCCAGCTATGGAACTGTTAAACTCCTCCTCCATCCACTGGTGTGCTCATTAGTCCAGGATATTACAAAACGCTGTGGTTTCTTACGTTGCAGACTTTTTATGTATTTTTTTTTTTTAAATGAGGCAAGTGAAAGAAATGCAGGGCTAATTACAAAGTTTCTAATGAAAGCAAGGCCCTTTACAATATTACAAAAAAGTACACCAGCTGGCACAGATTTGATGGGCAGAGGAGGAGGATGGGAAGTCCACACAACCAGAAACCAAATCTAAAGCTTTCAGCGGCGGGAGAAAATGAAACATCTAAAAGCATTTGAAACTGCTCAGTCACATACCTTCATTTTATATATATAATTTTCATAGGAGGTGACTAAATCAAATCAGTGTAATGAAATTTCAGAAAGAGGGTTGTCCACATAAAAATGATTCAGCCTCTAAATGATTACATACAGTCTAACACACTGCACTATTAAATAAGCCCAGACCATTTTCGTTTTTCAAGAGGAATTCTGCCTCTTGCAGAGCTCAGAATAAACAATATTCATTTAAAGAACAGTTTCACAATCCTGTATTGCTCATAGTTTTTCAGTGCTCTCAGTTCAGATGCCCAAGCTAAGACACACAACAGACCACAAATTAAAGAAAGGAAACTACCATTTCACCAATACACTACAGTATTCCTAAGGAGATGGGCATCTTTAGATTTTAAGTGCTTAACTCATACAGGCTCTTCTTAAATGCATATTAAATACAAACTATTGGCCCAAAGTCTGCCAATTTCCATGCATGGAGTACATCTGACAAAAGACACGCCCCTGCCAAACTTCAAATCCCAACTCCAAAGCTTAAAAAAATAAGCCAGTAGAACTTTTAAATACAGAAAGAAGGGCACATTCCATAGCTTCATTCCGTAAAACGGTAGAATAGAAAAAATTCCAGAAAACAAAGTTCAAAACAGAGTAATTCTGCCCATATACCTAAAGTTTGACAGAGATGTGAACAGCTGAAGAAGATTTGTAAGAGGGAGCTGTTAAAGCAGTTTTAAAGGCGGCGGTGTTACCCACTGAGCAAGTAAGACGCAGTAGGAACGAGAGAGTACCTGGAGAGAGCTCTCGTCATTCACCCAAAGCAGAAACATATAAACACCAAACACAGCAGAAGCTACTTTTTAAGAATTAAGTTAAAAAAACAGCATCCTACTTCTAATCAGAGGATTAAATTCCCACAACTACATTTTTAAAATACTACCTTCTTTCACTGAGAAAAGCACACCACATCAAAGAATTTCAGTATCAGGGGAAAACACCCCAGACTCACATTACACCACGAAATTTTTTTATTATCCAGTACATGGCTGATCTGACTGATCTCTTAAAGCAAGAAAGGGCATTTAATGCTCTGTAAGAGGCCATTAGAGTCCTCAGAGCTTCTTCTAGAGAACCACTCAATTCAATTATTGTATGGTGTTTATCTGCCAAACTTAATCACAGCTGTTTAACTCTCAGATCAGCCGAGGTTCAGTCATTAATACCACTAACAGACTGTGTTAAAGAAAAGAAAAGACTGTATTATCCTCTTCCTCTTCAAAAATTAGGTAGCGGTATTATAATTACTTGAAAAGCAAAGATCTTTTTGTTGACTGGTTTTTGGTTTTTTTCGTAACAGTTCATCCAACAACAATAACAATTCCGGTCTAGCACAAATGTAGTAAGAATCATACACTTTAATCTCATATTGATGCAGGAAGAAAAATCGGAATAAAAAAATCAAAAAAAAGAAGGCAGTATAATGTGCAGAATTAGATTTCTATCAAATCCTAAAAGGAGGACATCCTTCCTTCACAGCTAGAGTATGTGAGAGTGCTCAACAGTTGTCAGCATTACTGCTTTCATTTTCCAGTGGATAAGGGCTGGTGTACCCATTTAGGCCAAGAAATCTCAACAGGCTATGTGCTGTATTTTAAGAAATGCCACCTGAAGTTCAACCCGATGGTACGCGACGGATAAAGGTCCTGGGAACCATGGTTTCTATTTTCTGATGCTTTCTCCACTCTAATGTATGCCACCCACAGCGAGGTCACATGGATTCCCCTACAGTCCTGGAGGAGAATATCAAAAGCAATACCACATTGCTTTTTCCTTTCAAGTTAATAGTAAAATTCCCATTGACTTCAGCAGGAGTACAGTTCACTTCGAACACTTCAAACGGAAATTGAAACATGCAAAATACTGACGTAAAAAAACAACATTTTTGAGCCCTTTTTTTCAATTTAGTTTTTAGCTAGTTCAGTCACTTACAGCTTTGTGGATACGGGTTCTTGTGGTTTTTCAACTTCTGGGGCTTTTTTCAAGGTTATACAGAAAAGATGAGAAAAAGAAATTGGGAGGCATTTTAAGCTTTTACTGTTAATCTCTTATCTATGCTGTGAAAAGCAAGCTGCTTTTGGTTTTGCTTTCCTGCTTCTTCAGCGAGTTCAGCAGCAAGAGTTAGAGCATTTACATATGGTTAAGGAATCATTTTTCAGACGTTATGCACTTACCTCATTCGGTAATGGAGCCGGTGTGATGTTTTTTCATCTATCTTAAAGACCTGGTTTGGTGCATACCAGAGTCTTTTGTTTTCATCATACAGTGCAAAGAGATTATGGCACAGAGGAGATATAGCTGTCAGAGAAAAGTAAACAAACGTATGAATCACAACGCTACAATACATATGCACACCCCAAAAATACAAATGCATAAAGCAAATATCTGATTTTGCAAAGAGAAACTGATACTAGGATTAGTTTAAAACAAACACTAGAAAGTTATGGTTGAAGTGGAACTGCAGATTGCACATTGGTTCACTCCATCGGTTTTACTGTGTATTCAAGAGCGTATCATTTCAGCTACTTCTAACATTAAACTTATTCTGAAATCCCGATTTTGCCAAAGGTCTGAACTTAAGAGGAAATGACTTAAAAATCTTCTCTTTCTCCAGATCACAGAAATGGGTGTTTTAACAAAACCACTCAACAATACCACAACTTTGTTCTCAGTTTTATTTTATTAATAAATATTACTCCCACAGTTGAAAGAGGTTTTAGCGAAACAATGAAATTCTCCTTCCCATTAGCAAACAAGCAGAAAGCGTAACGTGTAATTTTGCCATTCTTTGCCAATTCGACAGAGGGGTTTCCAACAAAGAACAGACTTTGACTTGTATGTCTAGGCTGACCTGTTTTAACCTTTGCATTTACATTGTCCCAGAGAAAAACAGGCTATGGTATGGTTACAGGTCTACTGTTGTCTGAATTCCTTGCTTCAGTTTCCTGCTCAATAGGAGGCAGTACCTTTCCGCAAAAGCCCTGGTCAGGCAAGCAGCTCTGTTGCAGAGAGCACCGCAGCACGTGCTTAAGTGTCTTTCTGAAACTGGGCCAACTGCAGAGCACTTTGCTGGGGTCCTGCAGAATTCAGTGAAACCACTTCTACTGTGACTTGGGGAGAGAGTGGAGAAGGGAAGAAGAGAGGCCAAGGAAATAAAAACTGAACAGCCTTAACTGCAAAGTTCACAGAAGGTGGGGCTGGGCAGCCGCTGCCTCCTGCAGGTCAACAAGCAGTACGCAGATGCCATCGGTGGTTTAACATTCGAGTTGTGATTTACAGCAGAGACCAGCACCACAGGCCTGCTGAAATGGGTAAGACTTTTGTACTTCACTACTATATGCTGTGGACTTAATGAAAAGCGGGAGAAGGCAGAAAGAAGCTCCCTTAAGGAAAGCTCACTTTAAGTCCTTTCTTCAAAGGTTTTAAACTTCCAACAGAAGTACTGGGAGCAGTTGCACAGTATGTGGGTTCACACCCATACAAACAGCAGCAGTTCACAGCTCTTACATGCTGACATAAATCGGTGGGTTTTAAGTACTCCTCATTTTCATTAAAACTATTCAAAACCAACACGAGTGCTTATTTGATGATGTTTGTCCTTCAGATTCCCATCATTCCTGCCTTTCCAATGGAAGAGAAGCAATTAGGCAAATGAACTGAATGGTACCCAGTGTTACAAGAATCAAGATGACAAGGGAAAAGAAAACATTTTAAAGCTGCAGGAAAGCTCATGCCCGGTTTGCCTGTTTATACAGCCAGATTCACCACTCCCATATCAGCTGAACAATATTTAGTCTTTCGTGAAGCTTGGGCAACACAAAATTGGGATCAGGGTGGGAAAGAACCTTAGAACTGTAAATATAAAAGTACACTGGTTCACAAGGCTCAAACATAGATTAAATCCACTAATTCCAGTAGAATTACATATATGTCCAAATATTTTGCTGAGTCAAGGACCACAGTGACAAAGCAAGAGATCTTCATTATACATTTATTCATTACTGCAATTGTGCACAGTTTAGGTAATCTTAACTGGTGAATAACTCTCTGCAAAGAAGTGTCAGGTAACAGAAAATTAAAACTGGAAAAGTAGCAAATAGGTTTGGTTTTGTTGGTTGGTTTTTTTTAGGGTTTTTTTTTTCATTAGCCCTCTCCAAAATGTTTTCTAACACAGGACGGATCCTGACAAGCTTACCAACTAGTATATGAGGTAAAACTAGCTTTGTGTTAACTTATTCGTATACGGTGTCTCCTCTTCACTTAAAAGAAACTTAATCATCACACCCAAATTAAAAAATCAGTACCTGTAACTGCCAGAAACCAGGGTGGAAGATCATCACTTTATACTAATCTCAAGACAGTCTCTCCTACCATTTCTTCCACTCCAAGCTGTTTAAGAACTGCCCAAACAGACCCTTGGCAAAAGTTTCCACTCTAGACTACACAACATGCATATTTCTTCTACAAACATTGACTTAACATGCAGAGAAGGATCCAACACTTCTGATACTGTCAGGCCTTGCCACTGAGAACTTATATAAAATCCATATACTCACAACACCTCTGGGCAGCTTCAATGCACAGCTCCTCCGAGGTAAACTCGCCATTGGTGTAACAAATGGGATTTTTATCTTGCAGGTAGAAAAGTATTTCTACACCCTGATGCTGAGCTTCCAGGCTTACTTCGCTCTTCTTTGTGCTCCTCATTTTTGCACAGAAAGCCATGGCTTTGCAATCTTCTTTTACGTTTAGATACTGAAAGTGGAGGAAAAATAGTTAAGGAAAACATGAAGAAGAGTTTGAATATCTCTCAGAACACAAATCCACTGCTTAATGAGGCTACTGCAAACTATGATGGGCTAGGCACAGCATTTCTCAGGTCTTCACATTGGGAACCTGATTATTCACAATCAGTACTTTTCACAAATGAGGGGAAAAGTGAAAAAAGAAGTGTCAACAATTATTCTGTTTCTGGTAACTGTTCCAAATAACTCCCTTCTGTTCTGGTGGTTCCACAACTATTCTAGAAAGCTTCCTCTTCTTACTGTAAAGCAGGAATAACTTGCATATCCTTAAGCACCTAACTGGCTGAAAAACAATACTTGAGGTTGGGTAATATAAACAGCACAATTTATACTTCCTTTAAAGAAAAAGTTAGCTTCTGTTTTTACAATCTCCTTAACAGCTAAACATTTCTGATAGTTTTCTCCCCCTCACCCTTTGTTTTTTAAACTCCTGACACACAATGTGTCATGGTGAAATGAGCTTTATCAGAGAGTTGGTTTTTATTTTTACTTCTCTCTCTCTCCAGAAGGAAAGAGTAGCACTAAGTAGGTTTAACACAATAGCTTTTAGACTGCCAAGAATGCGTACAAGACAGCTCTGACTCGAAAGAAAATGCATTTTGCATTTTATACCCAAGGCTTAAATAGAAAGAGTGGAAAGGAAATAGATGAACACACACTCCAGGTGTTATGGGGTCTGTGTTCCATGTTTTACTAAGCTTTAGCTCAATTAATAACAAAAGGCCAAACCACCAATTCTATAGCTTATGAAATTAATCCTCCCACCAAAAAACAAACAAACCAAACCAAACCTCAAAAGCCAACGCACCTGCATTTATGTGACTGTCTGATCCTCCACGCCACTGAAACGGATTATCTTCGTGCTCTCCAACAGCAACTTGACTGGCTGACAGAAGAAAAAAAAACAATTGTCAAGAATGGCTTTATACAGTTTGAGACACAAAATATATGGTCAGGCTGATAAAATGCCACTTGCAATCCAAAGGAATCTTTCCATTAATATAACGGAAATCTGGATCTAGTCTCAACCACAGACAGTCCTAGCAAGCATCTAGGATTCTACGTAAGTCTCGTCATTTGACTCTTTGGCTGCACTGGCTGAGACGGCAACACAGAAAGGGGGAAAGCCTTGGTTATTCATCCAGGTTTTTTTGTATTTTCAGAGCATCAACCATCAGTTTGGTGTTGTACTCATTGCAACCCTTAGCTGTGACACCAAAGGAAGATTCTTCTCTTTGCTTTACCTCCTTCATGGCTTTTGAAGTCACTTACTTCTTCACATTTTTAACTACATATCGCTAATTCCAATTCTTCCCCAGTCTCTATTGTTTCTTCCCCAGTCTCTATTGTTTCTTCCCCAGTCTCTATTGTTTCTTCCCCTTCCAGATTATCAGGGTTTTTTTCTTTCTTTTATTCTCCTTTGTTCTATGAAAGGTGCAGAGCCTTGGGTGGGCAGCAGAGAATAAGGAAACTACTCAAGGAAGTATCATTGCAAGGGTCATATTTCTCTTACAGGAACCTTGTTCACAACGTGCGCAGCCCATGACTTCAGTACCTTCAAGCGGCATGGCCCCCTTCCAAGACTTGCATTTGTTTTTTTAAGCCTTATCTAACACCACAAACCACCTCAGTATTCTGGGGCTGGTTTGCAAAACTATTCCCACCCAAAGTTTGAGGTTACCCTTATCACCTGAAGCAAACTGGGAAAATATCAGTATCATCTTTTTTTAATGGTAGGTGTGACAGTACCTCTATTTAAAGTATTGTCTGATACCAGGGCTATAAAATCAAAGAGACACTACAGGAATACTCAAGAAGCAGGTGGGGAAAGAGTGGGCATTGGTAAGACGTCTCCCTGGTCCCAGTCCTGATGGCAGAGCGTGGAGCAGGGAAAGACGACGCTGGCATGCTTGAAAGGCCTGGGTGTATGTTTCTTTTCAAAGGTGGACAGGCTGCTCCTCTCCCACTGGCATGGGAGTAAGCCAGATGGGGAAGAAGTCCGGACTTGTTGAAGAGAAGAAGGATGTGGGACTCTGTTCTGCATCTTCAGAGAGACTCCCGGGCTCTGGCGCCAGTCCCTTGTCACTGCCCATCAGCCACGGCTCCATGCTCTCAAGGGGAACCAACCATCCCGCTGGCTTCTCCTGGGGCAGTCACTAATTAAGTGCGACAGTAAACTAAACATGACAAAATGTGTCTAAACTAAACATGACAGTACTGCTGGTTTGGTAAACATCACACATCACTCACCTGAGACTGAAAAGACTCCTCCATTTGTATTCTCCATCCCTCCTTTTTCTCTTCTCCCCCATCTCTGCCAAAATGTACTTGAACTAAATGTGTATTGTTTTTGCTGCAACAGCATTAGGCCTTAATCTGATACAGCAGACTTCAATAAATATTGCTTTATAAGCCTTAGGCTTAGTCTGGAGGAAGTCTGACACTGCCTCACAAGCTACCCTTGTGCTTGGAAAGTGCCCAGCAAATGTGATACTATCATAGGAAAAAAAAATAACATTTAACAGCCCAGCACACATTTACAATTAAATTGCATATTCCTTCCATCCGTGCCACTTTAATGCTAAATTTGAGTTTCCAGACACATTCCCTCAGCAATAATATAGGGAAGAAGTAATTGAGAGCATGATTACTGGAACATGCAGACAAGCCAGTAATTATTTCTGCACAGCACCATAAAATTTAAATGCAAAAGGTTAAAGATATTAGCTTTAATCTAATTGAAAACACTCCCTTTTAAACAACATATAACTGAAACTCAATATATTTTAATGTCTGTGTGGGCATAATATTAAAAAGATTGTCCAGACGTTTTAACATGTGAAGGGAAATATAAAACCATTGCCTTCTTGCAGATTCATAAATCAAAATTGTTGCTTTTCAACATAGTGTTCTTTGGTTTTGCTTAATAGCTTGTACTCTTGTTTCTAATCACAGCAGCAATTCCCAGAATTAAAAAAAAAAACAAACTTTAAGTGCCGCTTCATTTACAACACGCTTTGGGGGATGAACCAAACAAACCAACATCCAATCTCTAACTTGCTATTTACTAGTAAGTTCTCCAGATATTCCCATGCTAGATGTCAGGAATTCACGTTTTTAAAAACGCATCTTAATCTTCCAAAAAAGCCTCCTTTGAACAAGACAAATTCCTGTTCTGTCTTAGCAGTAGCATCTCTCACCAGTCCTACACAGTCCAGGCCGCGGCACCCGGTGCCAGCCAGGACAGCGTTACGGCAGCCCCTCGCTCCTCTAGACCCTGCTGCCTGCAGGCACGTACACAGGCACGTACAGGCAGCTGTGTGACCGTCCCCCGCGCAAGGCTCGCCCCAGTCCTGTGTGCGTGACTCAGAGCTCCCCGTGGCCATTACATTAGGTCTCTTGCAATCTTAGGCACCACGTTACACACCCCTCATGCTTCATCTCAGAAATCTGAAGGGGATTTTTATCCTCTGCCACTTAAAAGGTTTCAGAGCCTCAGCGGACCATTGTTTTTTGTGTATCTTCTGCAGACTATCTCCTTCCCTCGTGAATGTTTCCCTGATGAACTTACAGATACCAGCTCCGTCCTTTCTCTGACTGCATTTGCTCGCTTGCACCATGCTCCACTGGTCTCTTCCTGCACGACAAGCTCCACTTTCCCCTGCTCACTCTTTCAGCACTTCTCAGCACTTAACCCATCTTCTTCGAGCAGCGCTACTCCAGGGGACACAACGTAGGACAACGGGGATGCACTCAGTCTCTGCTGGGAGTCTGACTGACAGGACAGCATTTGCTTTTTTTCAAAGCACATTTTCTCTTCACCCAATTTCTGTTTCTCATGGTGGAGACACTCTTTCGTGATGCATGCTGCAAAATATTGAGGGGAAGGTAGCACGGCTCTTCTCAAGATACTGCTTATTAACTCCACGTGCCTTATAACCTTTTGAGCACTCCCCAAAGCAAAGGGTTTCTCTGGTCATTTAAAATCCTGACCAATGTATACACACATAACCTGCCACCTTCTTAAAAGTCTGTATTTCACTTGCAGAGTAACTCAGCTAGTTGGCAGGATGAGCAAATCCCCAGCCCGGTGCACCACCAGCAGGGGGGGACAACGGTTCATCCTTTGTGCAAGGGTTACACCCCCAAAATTAGCGCTTTTGGGTGCACGCAGACACAAAACCAAAACCAGGCACCCACAATCGCCACAACTCGAACCTAATTTCTTTGGACAAGGTCAAGAAACTGGTCTGGGCCCACAGAAAGTGTGTTTTTTTTCTCCTACACAGATGAAGCCCTCACAACATTTTGGTATCAGAAAGACGAAAAGTTAAAAAATACAGGGAGGGAATTCTAAAGGCGGGTTGTTCAAAATCAGTTGTTTTCTGGTTTGGCTATTAAACTACTAAGACTTAATGAAAATTTGGGAGCGAAAAATATTTAGTAAAAACTCAAGTTCCTGCCTAAAACTTG
The DNA here is from genome assembly GCA_034782735.1 of Sagittarius serpentarius. Lineage (NCBI taxonomy): Eukaryota > Metazoa > Chordata > Aves > Accipitriformes > Sagittariidae > Sagittarius > Sagittarius serpentarius. Next base: position 2,599,045 of record JAVKLA010000090.1, on the reverse strand, counting down.
CCATGGCCGAGATCTCCTCGTAAAAGTGGTTCATATCTAATAGTCCCAGCATTTCTAAGGAAAAAAGACAAATGCACAGCATTGTTTGTTAAATAACCCCTTTAAACCTCTGTATTCCTCAAAAATCAAAGAAAGAAAAGGCGGGGGCATAAATTAAATATTTTAGAAACTACTTGCAAATCTTCCTTGACCCAGAAAGGAAGACGTTAATCCACTCCTGTGGAAGGAGAAGCCTGGGAAAGCCCGCCTGGCTCCGAAGCCTCCTGTGAAGCCGAGCCGTCCACACCTGGCCCTGCCGAGAGCCTCCCCTCCACAAAAACACCCCACAACACAAGAGCTTCACTTGAATAAGGAAACAAGAAGATAAAACTGTCAGCTGGGAGATCCTTCAAGATGTCAGACATCAACAGATGCTGCCTCCAAGCTCCACTGGGCATTTTTAAGAAAACTTCTCACTTGAGCTCAAACAAGGCTATAGATGACACACAGCTTAGGCTCCTCATCCGAGCAGCCAAGGGATTGGTGAGTTTTCTACCCCAACTCAGTTTTCTCATGCTCAGCGGGACACACTTAAATTTCTCCCGGCAGAGCTGCTGCAATTCCCAGAAGAGACGCACTGTGACGCGGAGGAGATGCAAGCAGAGCCGCCGTGCCTGCCAGAAGAAATGCCTTCAGCTGCCTGAAAGCTGCTGCCTGCGTGTGCTGCCCGGCTGGACCCCGTGGACCCAGCACCCTTGGTTTTCCATTCGTAAAACATTTTAATGGGCAAAGGGAAAACATGAAACCAGCGCAGGTTTTGCGAAGAAACGTCGCAGCGCACATCCGCGCTTAACCTGAGGCAAACCTGCGCACTGAGATCTGCTCGGATTTAAAATGCAAGTTTTGCTTCCTGCTCGGTTTGGGCAGTTCTGACAGGAAAACGAGACTCCGGCCGGCTGTTGACCCCCATGCTGGCCCTGCCACACCACCCCCCCTGTACTGTCCACACTTCCACCATAAACAAAGATCACAGAAGCAAAATGCAAAGATGGAAGGTCTGCTTCGGGGGCAAAAGTCCCTAAAATGTGAGGGAAGGAAAATCCCAGGTAAAATCCGCCCAAACCAGAACTCTGTTTGAAGCACCATTTGCAAGCTCTTCCTCTTTTCTTCCCCTCTCAGCCAATTTAGTTTCTGGTTTCATGACAGGGACAGAGCTAGGGGATGTTTATGATTGCTTATGCTAAGAAAGTAACAGATAGGCTTTCCTTAAGCGTGCAGGGCATGCCATTTTTGTAGTATTCATAGTTTATGTAAGCCCAAAAGTTCTCTATTATTATTATTATTTTTTTTTTTTTTTTTTTTAAACATAATAGTAAATAAACCTTTCACACCCTTCACAAAACAGGACATGAACCAAATCTAGCATAACCTATTAGAGACTCATTTAAAATAAAACCAGGTGCTCTACTTAACTTCATAAATTTTAACAAGAGAAAACAACAGCAACAATACGACAGCAAACAGTGATGAAGCAACACGTTCAAATCCCAAATTACTGAAGGGGCCATCGCACCGCTGACCCTTACAGCAGCCCTGGGAAGGCACAACCACCACCCCAGTAGACAAAGGTTGGACCAGCCTCGATTAACTAAGGCTCACCGGAAAGAAAAAGGTAAAAAACTTTCCATTAAAGTAGAACATGACCGTACACAGAGCTCCTTCAGGTCTAAAACTCTTATCCAAGTAAGCCTGAGGACAGCAAAAGGTTCAGCACCATCCTCCCTGCTGCCTATGGCGCCCATGTCTTCTTCTGACCTGTGGATCTGCTCACTACACTAATTCAGCTCGCAACGTTCCCATTAGCTAATAACAAATAATTTAAGATTAACTATAATAACCGCTATCGGTACTCTTTTCTGCTGATGTTTCTTTCCGGTTACACTGAAGAAAAAAGGCTTTTAAAATACTGTATTTGGAAATTCAAGAATCAAAATGCTACAGGACAGAATGAGGTTACCTTTTAAACTGTATTTGGGTCCTTTCTGTGCATATGCAATATTTCATCATCTTTATGTATGTGATCACATGCTATTTTTTCTCCACAGGACTCTTACACTGAATGTGCAATTCAGTATTTATTTTATTATATTCATTTATTCAGAGTGATCTCACCACACGCTGTTTACCTCTGCCCCAAGACCAGAATTACTAATTCCCCTTGGGTTTTTCTATAGCATTCATTCTGCGATACGACTGATCTATGTTGTAAAACTTTGTTTGAAAAATCGGGCTGAGAGCGCACATACAATGGAAATTTTCAGCAAAAATGGTTAACGCACAGCAAAGTTCTTAAGAACTGAAAAACAGGGTGCATATGATCGGGCATGTCGGCTAGCCTTCATTATTCGCACGCTCATATTAACAGATGTTATATATTTCCATTTTTAGCAATCTAACTCTGAAAAGCAGAGGAGGCAGACTCCTGTTGTGTTCACTTACTGACTGCTTCAGACCAGACCAACACTTTACGAACCCACTCAATTCACTGTCGCACTATGAGAACTAACCATGCGTTTCCTGTGCTTTTCCAACACAATTTCAGCTACTTCTCTGAATTTCGTGACGTGTCACCCATGTGGGAAGAAGCTTTTGAGCTCACTCAGACAGCTGCGTGTTAATTTACCACCTTTATTGTCCCCTCTGCGACGGCTGCTGCAGATGCATGAGCACACACACAAAGTCACATTTTCTTGTATTACTTGGTTTTTCCAGCCTGATGTTCCTTTGAATACAGACTGGGCTTCTATGAGGGGAATAGCAACAAAGAATTTATATAGCTTGCTTCTAAACTATAAATGTGTACTTAATCCTCTCTCATTCACAATTTCTGGTATAACAACAACTTTAAATGACACAATTCTTGAGAAGCTTACAATCTGTTACTATATCCTTGTGTAGTCAATACTAACCACTTTTCAGCTAAAGCAATATCAGTTTCCTTGGAGACAAACATATTCACGTATCAAGCTTCAAGCCATCACGGAAACTACGAAACAATGACATGATTTTTATGTAATTACCATGTAGCCAATGCTCCAAAACCTATTACTTGCAAACTAGATGAAAGTTGGGGTTTTTTTTTCCCCACAAGTCAACCATCTAAAAAAGAGCTTTATTACTAAGACTGATGCTAACGGGACTGAAGGGGGAGTCCAGCCTTAAAGAGATTTACACAGACAATCTGTTTTTATTCCTGCCTGGGACAGAGCATTAATGATCCTTTTCCTTCCTTTATGTTCTCCTCCACGTCGCTCACCTACATTCCCGGTCTACCCCTGCGCTAGCATGCAGCTAGCAGTCTGCACCTTTCAGATGTGATGGAAGTTCACTGGCGAAGAGCCACGTCATCTTCCCAGCAGTGAAGCAGATCTTAAGGAAACGCGGCCTCTTCCTGGTGGCACTGCACTGATTTAAGGGGTTTCCTGAAGTTCAGTTCAGATGCATGGAAAAACTTCCAGGAAAATCAGTCAGCGTGGCAAAGACCTCCAAATCCACATTTTCTTGGACGAGAAAGTGTTACGGGTATGCAAAGCTTGTTCCTTCTGGGCTTACCTGGCAAGTGATGTCATCAGGTCACTAGAACTGGATGTGGCAAGACTATGCATGTGTTCTTCGTGCCCCAGTTAAAAAGCTAAAAACGTCAGTGAAAGCTAATATAACGTGCCTCACAACCAGGGCAGATAGAGCGAACACGGGGTCACGTACATCAGCTCTGTTAGCGCACAGTAACTCTTTCAACTCAAGAGTCTCTAGTCGTATGCCCAAGCCAGAAGTCAGCACAGCACTTCAGTCTACAAGGAGGTGCTGAAGCTCGGGGAACGACTCTGCCTTTTCCAAGAGAGGAAAATATGCTGTAGTCATTGCACAGATCCATCAGAAAGGCAGGGGTGGAAACAAACATAGAAAGAAGAAAAACCACTACAACACGTGCAACATTCTCTGCTGACTGGAAGACTACAGCGTGCTAACATCATCACACAACTCACTGTGCCGTGCACTTAGGTGGCAAGAGCAGCCATCTGGCCAGGATGGTGTTGGGGTTCAGGAGGACAAGGGGGATTCATTGTCCAACAACACAACAGGACTTCTACAAAGCTTCAACACCTACCTTTCCCCTCCACAAAACAACCTAGTAATTCAAGGTCCCTTTGCTCCCTGAGTATTTAGGAACTACCAGCAGTTCTCCTGAACAGGAAAAGCCACCAGGAGGGAGATGAAGCACTTTCTTGTCCACGTCTTCCAGATGAAGGTCTGTAATTGCAGAACAACTCCCCTCTTTGACCAGACTGGAGCAAGAGAGGTCACTTCAGTCCTGCTCTCCCGAGCCTTCGTATCTCATCGATGTCACCATGCTGAAATGTTTGATGAAGAGACCTGATGTCTGGGGACTCGCTATACATCTACAGGCTCTCCTCCAAGTTCTCTTCATAAGCCAAGTGTTTTACAAGCCACAGTCCACCCCATCTCCACCTTATTCACTTAACTGATTTAATTTGCTCAGCAGTCTGTGCATGTGAAGAAGACACAAACCCCAGGTCCTAGACGTGCCACCCTGGCACCGCACTGTTCCACACTCAGTGCTGTTCCTCTGGGTAATTACTCAGACTGAAAGTGTACCTGGGAGGGGGTTGTTTGTAACCCCCTCTTGCAAAACCACTTCATCACCTTTAGCATAATACCAAGATGATACATCCCTTCAGGTACATGATCATCTCCACTGGTGCTCCTCAACAAGAGAATCCTACATTTTACTTGCTTTTAAGGAAAAAGCAAGCTTACATTTATTATGACAGCATCTGGATTTCCAATCATGACTTAGATCTTTCGTAAGAAACACCAAAACAAGCAAACAGCTGATGTCCAGCAAAGTCAAGACTGGTGAGATGGCACAAGAAACATTATCAGCACATCTCTTCTCCAAATGAGTAGAGAAGGAGAAATTAAATTACTTGCCCACTTACCCAGGAAATCAGCGCCAGCATTGGTAACAAGCCTGGGTCTCCCACGTCCCACTCTGCAGCGTCTAACATGAGAGGTAGAATGAGAAGCAATAGTTCCTCCAAATACCAATGGCCTGAGTAGGCTGACTTCACACATGCTACAGCTTTCTAGTTCGAGAGTCTGTAAAACGTGCAAAGGGGCTGGAACTTCTTGGTGACCACAGAGCTACTGCAAAGCTCCCCTCCTCCAAGACTGACCGGCTGTTCACAGACCACTCTAGCAAAGCTCCCAACACAGTAACCACACACGGTCATTTCCCTCATGTTCAGTCCTGTAGCCATTTCCTTGAGAGCAGCTACAGATGTTCTTAACCTTTTTCATTTTCAAATTGTACCACAAAATGGAGACTCTTACAGAATCATAGAGTAGTTTGGGTTGGAAAGGACCTTTAAAGGTCATTTAGTCCATCCCCCCTGCAATGACCAGGGACATCTTCAACTACATCACGTTGCTCAAAGCCCTGTCCAACCTGACCTTGTACACTTCCAGGGATGGGGCATCTACCACCTCTCTGGGCAACCTGTTCCAGGATTTCACCACCCTCACTGTAAAAAATGTCTTCCTTATACCCAATTTAAATCCGCCCTCTTTTAGTTTAGAGCCATTTCCCCTTGTCCTATCGCAACAGGCTCTGCTAAAAGGTTTTTCCCTATCTTTCTTATAAGCCCCCTTTAAGTACTAGAAGGCTGCAATAAGGTCTCCCTGGAATCTTCTCTTCTCCAGGCTGAATAATCCCAACTGCGTCAGCCTGTCTTCACAGGAGCCCTCTGATCATCTTTGTGGCCCTCCTCTGGACTCACCCAAGCAGGTCCATGTCCTTCTGATGTTGGGAGCCCCAGAGCTGGACACAGTGCTGCAGGTGGGGTCTCACCAGAGCAGAGTAGAGGAGCAGAATCACCTCCCTCGACCTGCTGGCCACGCTGCTTTTGACGCAGCCCTGGATCTGGCTGGCCTTCTAGGCTGCGAGTGCACATTGTTGGCTCATGTCCAGCTTTTCATCCCCCAGTACCCCCAAGTCCTTCTCCGCAGGGCTGCTCTCAATCCCTTCATCCCCCAGCCTGTATTGATACTGGGGGTTGCCCTGACCCAGGTGCAGGACCTTGCACTTGGCCTTGTTGAACCTCATGAGGTTCATACGAGCCCACTTCTCAAGTTCCAGTTCTCTCCACCACCTGCTTCCTCCTCCCCAGAGCTGGGCAGCACTAACTGCACAGGCTGCACATTACGATGGTGGCAGCAAAGGGGGACTGCAAGCAAGCCCGACACTCCCTCATCCGCTACGCCATCCCCCACCATCAGCCACCACATGCATGGAGATCACCTCCCCTCAGAAAAGGAACGGGTGACAGAGGAGGTTTTGCTACAGCAAAATTTCTTTGCCCCAGAGGGGGAACTTGCCTAGCATCATCCTGCAATGGGGCTGAGCTGCCCAGAAGCAGTGCTGGCACCCCAGCACCTCCCGAGGAGCAGGAATTACTGATGGCAAAGAGCAACCTCAAGTTGACCATAGCAGCCCTCAGAAGAACGAACTGAAATACAGGCACCTCTTTGCATTCTACCTGGTTTAAAAGTAAGTGTCACTAACTTGTTGCCATAAGCACTTAAATCACTTATGAAGGCCTTAAAGAGTTCTGTCGATGTGGTCAATGTCTACCCTCCATATGGCAAGACACTTGAATCCCCTAGATTGCTTTGTTCACAAAGATTTCTGGTAGTCGCGTGCTTCCTGTGGTGGCTTTGCACTTTGGTAAGTGTTTTTTGATGGTTTGCTTTTTTTTTTTTTTTTTTTAATGTGGTGAGAAGATATTGTTAAAGTTGACTCTTAAGGGCTCACCATTTAAAACAAGTCATAAACAAAAGCAAACAAAACTTTACAAGTTATCTTTGCCCTTCTGTTGAGAGCAAACCAACAACAAAGACAGCCCCTAACCAACAAACACTCTTTCTACGATATAGTTGCACAACCATACAATTTCATAGCAAATTTGGGATTTGCTATTGACAGCAAGAGCAATTTGATCTTCGAAGTCTCTTACCTCTCTGTGTTCTCTGCTAATCTTTTATTAAGTTAAAAACACCCTACTGTAATGCTGGTAGCCCCAACTGCAACACTGCATGCAGTTCTGGTTGGAGAAGGTATGGCCAGATGGTACAAAAACAGTCTCAGGGTTAAAGATAGTGTCTCAACTAAAGCCCTTTCTGTTAGGCACTATATATATAGTTCCTACGCAATGAAGTAAAAAGCTGAGATTTGAAGTGCAGAAATCTCTGTAAAGCAGCAGGTGCTCCAGTAGCAGAGGAGGTGCTAATTGTAGCTGTGTAGTCCTCTAAGTCACAGTGCAAAAACATCTGTAAAGGTCATCACACACAGTAAAACAGAACAGGAATGGAGCAACAAGAAAAATTTCAGTGGGATTTCAGATCCGAGCACAGATCACCTCTGGTCTTACCGACAGGGCTCCAGGTTAATCCAATTTGGCAAAAAAGTCTGAGGTACAGCCTTACATACAGCTACCAAACAAAAGTCACCAACCTCTTCCTCCTCCTGACCTCACCAAGCTCCTCTAGCAGCAGCATACCCTTCTTTCAGTTAGCTCAACCTAACTGCACAGATCAGCCTGTGGCTATGCTGCGACCGACACAAGTACTGAAACCAAGAAAGAAAAACATGCATCATCAACAACGAAGAACTTTTAGGTGGCACCTCTGTCCCTCAGGCAGAACCTAATTCCTTGAAAATGTGCCATCCGGCAGAGCGAAACTCAGCAATGGGAAGAGACAGAGCTTAGCTTCCGTTTTTCTCTCCCCGCTCCTTCCTCCCAGTATCTGCATAAGGGAAGAATATGGCAACACCAACTAACTGCTAGCACTCACTTGGCGTTCCTTCACTGAGAAGAATTCAAGGGCACTCCAGCTGGTCTTTCTCCACAGTGTGAAGCCCTACTACCGTCCGGAAAAAAAAAAAAAAAAAAAAAGCTCAACGCCCGACAGCGCTTCCAGCTCTAGAAAGCTAGAAGCGCTAGTCCAAAAAGCAGCATTACCTCTTCCTCTGCTAGATATAAGCTGCTTTATGATTTCTGCTATATCGTGCAAACCACCACCTACATTTGAAAACAGACTGTTGCTCTCCTGACTGTAAGCAGAGTGACTCCAGCTTTCCCTGCCCATCCCACTGGCCACACCGTGCAGGCCACCAGAGCATCCTGGACAGCGAGCTACCAATACCTCCAACTATGGGAAAAGTGCTCCTTCATATCAACAGATCATTTTTTGTTGCTTGTGAGATAATTTATACGGAGATGTTCTCTTGCAAAAGAGTTAGCAAGTGTTGCCATGGAAAGCCACAGCCATCTGAGGCCAATTTACAGAAAGAAATGAGCTCTACAGCAGCTATGCCAAAGCCGCCCAGAGCTTTGAAAATCAAATACACTGACCTCCAACTAGAACCTATTTGTTGGGAAACTAATGAGGGAGAGTTAGTCATGGTAACGTTTTAACCTTGTCTTGCTATACCTATTAACTACTGTATTTTGAAGACGCTTCTGCTTTCTCAGACACTGGGGTTCATTCCTCTCACTATAGCAAATGGCAGTCACCATGTCTGGAAATAAGAGGTGTACGGCTGTGCTCACTAGTGCTAAAGCAGTTGACAAATTGAGGGTAAATGTTCTAATGGTGGCAGATGTAGCAAGGAGGAGCTATTATTTAAAAACTGAAAGCATTCCAGTTAACTAAAGCTGCAATAAACAGTAAGGCAAAAAAAATTAAAAAACAACAACAACAAAAATATCTAGATTTAGCCACACAGGTGCGCCAGAGGCATATTCAACAACAAGTGAACAACACTGAGTTTTCCGACTCAAAAAGTTCCCAAGGAAAGTTATTGGACTACACTGGTTCACTCTGTATAGGAAAAAGGTTCTAAGTTTAGAAAAACTGGAGGAGAGTGACTAGCTTAACACTTCACGTTAAAAAGCTAATCCAAGGAAGAGGCCTCCCACAAGTCCCACCTCTGCCCCCACATGTGACGCCTGGGGATGGACCCGAACGCTGGGACAAGAGAGCCGCATGCTCACAGAGGAGCCGCTCACCAAACTGCGAGGACCTCAAGGTGGCTCAAACGTTGTATTTGCTTTTAGACCTCTTCTGAAAGGCAAAGGCTGACGTAGAGGTCAGCATACATATGAGCGGGTGGGCTTCCAAACAGGAGTGGTCTCTGCAGATAGTTTATCATTTCAGCTAACACGTCCCAATGTCATTTTCCAGATACTGTACTTTGGTAGCTGTGCATGCTGAAACAAACTAACGAGGCCTATTTGGCTCAGCCACCCACCCTTTGGTGGGTTTTAATTTGGCTCAAGAGAAATCTCACTGAACCGAATCCAAGGGGCTGCACCAGGGACGGGCGTTCAGGAGACGCCAGAGGGGGCCAAGGCAGCACTGCGCCAGCAGCCTGACAACCGCTTTCTCGCACTGCACTGCTCCATTCAATGCGCCTAAAGGGCGTTTCCTACTGGCTCCCACCAGCATGACAGAAGGAAGATCAGTCCCCAGAAAGGAAAACCAAAGTTCTAACATTGCTATCTGAAGCTAATTGTATTTTTTAGCTCTTAATTTAAGCAATTACTTCTCAACAGTGCAGTACGTATCCACTGGCATGTTCATACCTGTGCGTATTTTTTCAAAGTATGTGTATGACTGGTGATGAGAAAGATTTACTGCCACTGAGACATAAATTTTAATACGAGTGGGAAATACAGATCTTTACTGCCCATCTGTTGGGATAAATATACATAGCAATTATTTTTTATTACTGTCTGATCACCAGAGTACACCTGTATTAATGGTTAGCTATAAACACACCCCTATTAGTCAGAGGAAGGAACTGACTACTTAATTGGCTTGTCTGAAGCAAAAGGAGACGCAACACTGAAGTCCCTTTTCTATGTCCATGCAGTTCATTTTACGGATTTATTTTTGGCTTATGTTCTGCTCTCCTCACCATTTCACCAAGGTCAGAGCTTCTCAGGGCAGGCAGCAGGTCAGCTCATCCACAAGGTCCCCGCAAGGACTGCTGTGCTTCACGCTGCAGCTTTGCCACCAAGGACTTTTTGCACTTCATTTCATGCATCCCAAAGGCCAGCCAGGGGTGGCTGCAAGTGTGTGGAAAACAGAAGGGTACAGAGAATGGTGTATAAACCAACCTTTAGAGAAAAAGGATCATAGTGGTAAAACTTGAAACTGGTTTATTTTTAGTCTCTGCCTGAAAAGCAATGGAGTAGGCACTCATCTTGTCTCTTCAAAAAGCTGAGCATGGTTACACCTATTCTCCCACAAATGAACAGTATGGATAACAGCTGAAAAATGAGTTTGCACTGACCTTTACTCACGTCGGCCTCAAGTAAATGGTTTCTTAAGAAAGAAGCTGTGTTCAAAACAGGTTTCCCAGTCAGAGCTGAGGGGACCCTGGCAATACTTGTACATTGTCCTGTTTCCCATACATCTGGCTAAATGCAGACGTCTGCCATTGAGCTAGACACTGTATGCTCCTCTCTTTGTCAATCTAGACAATTAAGTCCAAGATGCATTTTACCTTATCCTGAAACAGAAATCTGAAGTAGGTGGGATGAGGTTTCTAAGTCTCCTCTGACTGACAAGGGATGTCGGACATCTGCATCTAAGCTTGTCTCTTTAAACTGGAGATTCAAAAGCTGGATGAGCGGACTCTCCCCCAGGATATACGTCCATTTGCTTGCAATTACTTTTATATTGTCAGGCTTTAAGGAATCCTTATATTGCCTACCTTACTTTAAAAAAAGAAGGTAAGCCCTAAATATCACCTGTAAAGGTGATAAAGAAATGACATGGTACAGACTTCCTTCGATCCCAGCTGCGACAAAGACTGGAAAAACCATCATCATTTTTCACAGCTGCAGGCTCTTCCTAAAAAAAATCATCAAATACAAGTAAATTGGCAGAAGTCACCTGAAACAAAGGAAGCCAATTGGTGAATGCCAAATGAAGCTATTTAGAAAATTGTCCAAGTAGACAACTTGAGCTCTGCCAAATAACAAGGATCCTTGTGCCTCTCCTCCCTTTGGTGACTGAAAATCAGCCTGAACTGTGGTGGCTCTCCAATAGCAGGGGTCAGATGCTCCTCCTCCGCTGTTTTGGCCTCCTGTGTCCAACCCTACAGATGGTGCTTGCTGCTTTTTCACTTACGTGTGCACACACACACGTGTTGAGTTATCAGCTGCTCCTTTCAGTGCAAACACGGTGTCAGTCACATCTCAGATGCCCTCTGCATACTAAGACAGCACACATCTTCCATGGTTTCATATTAATTCTCCTACAGGACTTCAGGATATAGGATAGCTGTGATGTTATGAAGGCCAGGCTGCCAACTGCTGCAGTTGAAGTCCTATCTAACAGTTGTTTTCTACTTGAAAAAGAGGAACACCCTGATATTCTCTAGTATCAGTTTTATCTCCCGAGACAACTAAAGTAACTGACAATTTAGTGTTTAAGCACAGGCAGACTTTGCCACAAGCAGCTTGTTCGGCAGGAACGCAGGGCTGAGAAGGAACCCGTAAATCCAGTCCACTCCTCCACCACCACCTATTAACACAGATGTAAGCATTTCCACAGCTTGCAGACACCTGAACTGATAATCTGAGCAAAGCAGCACGGTGTTTCAAGACACCGTATCAGTAATTATGGATTTTTTTCAACCAACCAAAGTTCTAACAATTATTTTCAGCAAGTTCTCTACTGTATTTCCACTACCCAATTTCATTGTGAATGCTATGGCTTGACGTGGTGTACTTGCTACAATTAAGAGAGCTGCTGCTGTGAATGTTTTGTCAACTATGAGCTATATCCCAGTATCGCCCTGTCAAGCAAAGTAAATATTTACACTCAATTCATTCAGTCTCCTGGACAAATACGTATGCTATTTTTAACTAATCACCTACACAGGAGTAAATCTTACATGTTTACCTCAGAGTTGTGCCAACAGTGGTTCAAAGGTGGTAAGACACGTCAGTGGCTTTAGCGTACATCGGTGAGCGGTGGGACTTTGTTTTCTTTTCTTAGGGAGTCCTGTTTGGGTTACAGATTTGAGAGTTTGTACTGCAGATTGCACAATTATCCTATCGCTGATCGTTTGGTCCCAGAATGACTAAAGCTGGCCTTTACACTCATCCATACCCAGAGAGACTCTACTACGCTTAGCATTTGACATAGAGGTGTGGCAATGCACAGGACCTCATGTCATACAACAATTTCAACCTAGCAGTCTAAGTACTTTCCTGCCTAGAAAGTCTTACACCTCTTCCCGTTTACCAACCCATCAACTCTTCTACAAAATTCTGGTAGGGCTGAATCATCTCATGTTTATTTACAGTTCACGGATTTCTCTTTTTAGAAAACATTTGCTTGTCCTATTTCTGCAGTTGCTGCCTGGTAACTTGGTGGTCTTCCCTTTAACAACAAAATCATCCTCCTATGAGTCTTATACAATGTATGAAAGCTGGGGAAAAAAAAAAAAAGTCTGAATAACATATGCTCTATATTTCACAATACCGAGTGGCACTCTTCAAAGCACAACTATAAGGTCTGTTCAAAGTCAAAAATTACATAAACTTACACATTTTCAGAAGTCTATCTGCATTCCCAGTACTGTCTTTATATTATGAAAATTTACAGTAGCTCACTGCTTCTCAATTTCCAGTTTTGTCCAAGAGCAGTTTCATAAAAGTTTATGGCCAATTCACTTTTCAGTCCAGGTATAATTTTATTTCAGTTCTCTAGAAGCACATAGCAGCTGACATCGCTTAGCTGCAGTTCTCCCTCCCTCTCTTCTCATGCCTCTCTCACGACAGCAGCTTTGGATGCAGGACCATTACACCGTTGCTGTGACTCAATACCAACAAATCTCTGGGTCTTGCTTTGCTCCCTACCGCTGCTGAGTCCCAAGATATTAGCTGTACATGCCACAGGTCAGCCTTTCTTCTCAAGAGGCTGGTAACAAAAGTCATCTTGGCTTCAACAGCTCAAGCAGGCCCAGTTTATCCACACTCAACCAAAGAGCCTCTGGTCTGAAGAGCTGTGACCCCAACCTCCCTCCCCAGCTCCAGTGCCAACATGAAGCTCAAGGAACTTGGCTGCACACCAGGAATTTTTTTCAGCAGCAGGAAAAAGAAAGTAACTTCCAGCCAGCATACTGATTCCACTGCTGCTCTGCAGCAAACACCCCAACCCATGGCTACAGACATTTCTGTAACACCTTGCCAAGTGATGGGGCGGGTGGGGGAGAGGCAGGGGTTGACCTGTGTAACGGCGAATCCACAAGCCACACTCTTGCACCTTCTCTGGCCCGAGCCCAAATCCTCACTCAGCAGCAGTAAACAGGAAGCCACCGCTGAACTCCATGACACACATGTGCACCCCAAGCAACCTCCTAACCTTCTTCCTCCTGCAAATACAACTGTCAACATCTGTAAAGAAGAGAATATCCGTATCTGTAAAGAAGGGAGTCAGGGCCGCACCTTACTGGTCATCAGAGCTCCACGAGCTGAACATGCTGCTGTTCTGGGAAGGGCAGCACCCTGAAGATTTACGTACACTGCAAGCAGGGGTTTACAACAGAAAAGCTGTGACTTGTATATTCCATTGTGGCTAAAATCCAGGAATATTTTTTTAATATATTAAATCATGTCCCTTATGAAACAGACTTCCACCTGCTGACATAGGAAAGCACCTGTAGGTATTACCAAGCTACTCATCACCACCTCTCCTTGCTGCTTCAGCTGTGCCACTGCTGATCTGGTTGTAAGGTCCAGCCTCAATGCCAATTTATCCGTGTAGGTCTAGATGCAATGCTGTCAATACTGGACTGCAGTACTTCTGGAAGCATCAAGGAGAACAAGAATTATCCTAAGACCTAAAAATCTCAGAAAAGGCAGGACTGAAGACATCACTCCAAATCAATAAAATAAGTTGTTGTCATGACAAGCGGCTTTAAGACCTTACTACAGCTTTTAACTACCTTTCCTGTAAAGAGCTTAGTACAGTAAATGTGAGTAAGCAAATATTAAAAATAGCTAAGCAGGGACACTCTTGTTCAATCGCTTTTAGCACTGACTCAAACGTGGATGACTCACCCTGAGTACCTCCTGCTGTATCTACTTTCCCAGTGCTGGCTCTAACATCTCTTACTTTACATACCGGACACCACCACACTGCTGATCTCGAGACCTCTAGGACGGAGGGGTTGTGTGTGTCAATACGCACCACTAAAGTTTCATCACATTTTTCTACACGTTCCTTCAACCTTCCATGATCGTTTCTAAGTAAATGATTCACAGGATTACGCTACAGAAGGACTGAAAGCCAACATTAAAAAGGACTAGAAGTTTAGGAGCTGTCATGCTTAAATCACTCTCAAAAAGTTTGACAGGCAATTAATTACCAAGCATCTCGCTTCAGAAAACACTTTCTTACCCTCTCTCCCTCCTAGCTGCCAGCACGACGAGTTACTGAGTCGCCCTCTAACAAGATCATCCTCCTAGAAACCCACAAGTTGTGTAGACAGGCTTTCTGAATGCAGTATCTCTGCCGCTCTTTGTTCAAACCACCCAAAAAAATCAGATAAAAACCCTTCTAAAACAAGTCTAGTCTTATTTACTGGAGTTTACAGGAACTAGTGGTCACATACAGGGAATTTCCACATAGTTAAGTTCATAACTTTTGTACTTCGACTGTACATTTACGATCAAAACATCAGAGCAAAATGGAAAAGCCATTACAAAACCTTTGTAATACATGTACAATTTAATCAAGACTAATCAAGCTACTCAGATATCAATTATCAATTACAATCTGTTTAATACTACATATACAGTATAGGTGGCAACAGCTGATCCTGTATATTTTATACACATAAGTAGTCCTCCAGAACTATTTATGTGCTTAAAAATCATATATGCCAAAGTCTTTGCCAGATTTGCAGTAATATCCCCTGACCCAAATAATTTAATTTTGACGCTCATGCCTTAAAAGAGAGCATAAAGAAAATGACAAAGGGAAGAAGAGATAGGCACCAGTGGTAGCAAAGCAAGAGCATAGCATATATATCCTTCAGAAGTTATGTCAAGTTTTTATTACGTCTTCACTTCTCTTTGACAAAATAACAACAGTGTGTTACTTCTGGGGCTGAGTGGCTTTTTTGGACATCAAGGGAAAAGAAAATGCAGGAGGAGAATCACTGTCCTGAAACCTTTACGAAAAATACGTCATATTTTATGGAAGTCCCAAGTTGCTGAGTGCTGTATTTGCCCTTCTCTATTAGGTACCTTACGCATAAATTATTCACAGTAATTTTTTCTCTATACTATGTTGTGCTAGCCTTAAAAATTATCACTTTCTCCTCTTCTTTGCCAGGAAAAGCATAGCATGACTAGTTTGGGGCGTGTTTTCAGCGTAACTCAGAAGTAAGAGAGGATAGACAAAGTTTATGCCCAGACTGACCCATCTGCTTAACTATCAAACAGTATTTTCCTGCTTCCAAAACTAACAAAAACCAGCAGTAATAAAGTCCAGGCTCAAACTGTCAAGTCAGAAAAACAGGAACTGTGCTGTAGAATTGGGGTTTCATATTTCCCCTTTTGAACTTGATACCAGAACTAACAATGTATTTTGCGTCTAAGAGACCATGAGACATAAAATCTTCTGAATTTAGAGGTGGGGGGAAGGGTAGACTTAAAACCAATTATCTGCCACAAAGACTCGATTCTAACTTAACTAAATGGAGACGGTAGCTTCACACACCGTGTACTCCTTTTTGTACTCCTACAAATGAGAAAACACAGAAGAGCGAACATGGCAAGAAGGAAGGGCTACCAGAGAGGTCCTCCCGTGAAACCCCACCGCCAGGAAATTAGGAAAGAGAGGAAAAAAAAAAAAAAGAAGAGAAGGAGAGAGGAGAGGCAAGTCTGAGGAATTTTAAATCACACCTCTCCCCTGTTTTCATACACTGTGATGAAACTGGATGTTTTACAATTACAATTCCAAAGCCTGGATTTCAAAACTAAGAACTATGGAGAAAAGGAACTTTGAAACAGCAACTGGGCATTTCACGCTTCTCAGCCAGACAATTTGCAAATACCACAGTGCAGCTCTTCTGGGCAATAAATATTTAACTGTAGTGGGCGATACTTCCTACAAATAATACTTAGAGAAAAAAAAAAAGCTTTGGGGAGCAAATCTGTCTGTTAAAACACATGCACTTCTGTAGAAAATAATGAAAAATAAAACCCAAAGGTGCACCGTGCGTACACTAACTGCTGAGCACCCAGCCTGCTAGCTCAGCAGTCCAAGATGGCTACTTAAGCCTTAGCTGTAAATACTCTTAACCATAAAAGTACTTCCTTTTTTCTGTCCTTAAAAGCAACTTAGAAATTTAAGTGCAAGTTAACATGCAGGAATCTTAACAACAAAACCTCTTCCAAATTTCATTATGTTGTTGGTTTATTCTAACATACAAATATCCCCAGTCTTAAACTGTTCAGCCCTTACAAAAACTAGTGATACCGCATCAGGCATTCCTCATCATTTACAGAAGCCTCATGGATTTTAGGGAGACTAGAAGCTTCACTCCAAACCACTGCCCTAAGTCACTGTAATTGCCCGAAGGCTGTTATCCCATGAAAAACCGACTCAAAATGCATCAACACGTTAGAAGAATCATAATGCTTGACTAGTTTCAGAATGTAAAGACCAGTCAAAAAAACTATTGATTTTTAACCTAACACACTGAAAGTATTTTAGTAAACATGAAACAAATATTAGTTACATTAAGCAGATCTCTGCATTGAAAGGTTAACCAGAGACTTCAGAGAAAACTCACAGAAATTAGATACAAGTGATCTCTACAAAGTTGGGGTTTGGTTTTTGGTGGTTTTTTTAGAAAAAAAATTATCTGTAATTCCTGTAGTAACTTGGATGTATCACCTCTCCAGCAGTTTTCTTAAGCAATCTGAGAATTACCATACAAACTTCACTGAGAGGAAATATCCCCTTTTTCAAACGACTAATCAAAATCTTTCCCTCTGTCTTACAACCTAGAAATCTGGCTGTAACCAAGCTGCATTTCTGCCTCGGTGTTTACTCCTATGTCACAAAGTAAGAGCAGTTCATTGTCTCAAATGGCTAAATGCACATAAATTGTACTTAACCAGAAATTATAAAGCCAACATTTCTTTTTATGTATGTGACTTCTGTGTGTATGCAGTGGTTATCTTTAATATGCAAGGTTATTTGCAGCTTAAAACAGTGTCCGCTTCTCTATACCATTCTAGACACAATCTTTCTATGCAAATAGAAAAAAAAAAATATTTCCCTCATTCTTAAGGGGAAATAAACTCAGAAAACCCCAGTGTGCTGTCAGTCTATAGACATTCAACAAGTCAGCAGTGCAGAACTTGTCACTTCCATGTCCGTGCATCACGATGACTACCATCGCAATACACAACAACCCACCCAGCAAACACCACCTTTGTATCTCCCTGCATGCTGTGCTGGAGGCTCCTGGCACCATTTCTCACGTGTCCCAAGGATTACACAGATCACACTCAAACCCAGCTGATAATCCTACAGCAGTATTCCATCCTCGTAGGCTTCTGAGGCATAAACTGCGGGGGAAGAGGGGATTTCAGCGCTCCCCACAATTTCTCCTTTCTACTCCAAAACTTGGTTTATGCCAGCACTCAGGACGGGAGATCATCTTTGGAGATATATTTAATAGTTTCTGCGCTGGCACGATCTTCATGCACATGGAACAAGGATGTTCATACCAAGTCCATTCCACCCCGCGCTGCTTCGCTCCTCTCAAACGACAGCCTCTTGAGCAGAAGAAGAGGTTATCAATTATGCTTGTCAAAAGGACTCATACACAATCTTATTTTTTTTTTAAATGTGCAACACCTACAGTTATGAGAACCTCAAATTTCTCATTTTCGGTTTTCTTACCCAGCAACCGGAAAGCTGACTCTCAGTATCCATTGGCTTCCAACAAGAACCCATAGCCTTTCCCCCCCGTCCAGTGTTCAGTTTACAATTAATCTCTTAATCTCTTTTGAAAATCTGAAAGTCTAGTGGAACAAAACATGCAGAAAACACTCTCACAAGCAAATTCACCTGAATTTAAGCAAAAAGGCCAAAAGCCTTTTCCACAAAATCACCATGAGT
This sequence comes from Sagittarius serpentarius, assembly GCA_034782735.1. NCBI lineage: Eukaryota > Metazoa > Chordata > Aves > Accipitriformes > Sagittariidae > Sagittarius > Sagittarius serpentarius. The sequence goes on along the minus strand of JAVKLA010000090.1, from coordinate 2,580,757 downwards.
AGAATTCAGTTCCTAACATCTGCAAAGAGAGAAATCTGAGTGCCACTGTTTCCTTCTCAATCACAGCAAGGGAGCAAAAGTACACTTAGAGATTCAAGAGAGATTCAGAAAAACTGCTCTGTATTTTTTTTTAATGATAATAGAAGACCTGATTTGTTAAGTGTTAAAAACATCAGAAATACCATACCACTTTGTTTTTGTCTCAAGAAATTCTGAGAGCTAATGGATTGTGACCAGGAGGCACTGAAATCAGGGCAAAGGACTTCATCTGGCTGCTTTAAACTTTGTTTTCTGCTAGTTATCATCACATACTTAACCTAGACTCCTGAAAAATACTTTTGACAAAAACTCGGAAAGAGCCACCCTGCCATTTTAGCTAGGAATGACAAAAGCTTAATTGAGAATTACAGAAGCCAAACCCACCATATTTAAATCTTGTAGATTCTTTTCTGTTTACTGTAACAAGAGAGCAAACAGATGCGGCAAGAGAAACAGAATAAGCATGCCAGATATTCCAACGAGCCACTCCTTACTAGTTATTATCATTTACTTTTTTTTTTTTTTAGACGACTGAAACACACAAATTTAATCTGGCAATAAATCCAGCTACAGAATTAAATTAAAAAATGGACGTGTCGAGGTGTTAATTTTATTAAACTACAACTTCCATGTCACAGAACGGCTGAGGTGGGAAGGGAGCTCTTGAAATCGCCTGCTCCAAGCCCTGCTCAGGGAGAGGCAGCTGGAGCAGGCTGCTTGGGACGTCCCCAGTTGGGTTGTTCCTCTCTCTCTGCAGACAGAGTCTCTGCAACACCTCTGGGCAGCCTGGTCCAGTGTTTGACCACCCTCACAGCACTGAAGCGTTACATGAAAGATGCTCCAGCCTCTTAATCGTGAAATAACTGTTTGGTGCACACATTAAAAGTGTTATTTGTTTTCTTAAGCATAAGACGACATTTTGCCTTACAAAAAAACCAATCAGGATGAAATTACAATTTTTCTTTTCCTAAATTCAGTGCCTTTAACTTAGAACAAGAGCACAGCTATAAAATCATAATATGAAAGAGAAAAGAACATAGAATTATTACAAAATTAACTGGACTGAGCCCCTTCTTCCCCCTACGCCCCTTACATTACTCATGCTCACACACGAAAAAATACACCAGCTAATTTTTTAAGGTCAAAGCTTACGGAAATGAACAGGATCAAATGCAAATCAAACCACAAAGATATACCTCAGCTGTAAACTAAGAAAACTTGATGGGGGACTCAGTATGCAAAATCAAGACAGAACTCTACAACAGCATTTCTAAGTCATCAATTTGTTGCAGAACACTTACTACTGCGGAACACCCACACATCTCCACATTATTTGACTTCTCAGGTCAAATTCCCAATAAGGTACCTTCTCCTCCTGCCCCTTTAAAAGACATTTTATAGCTCATCCCTAATTATGGATGAGGATGAGACAGATGGGGGAAAGGGAATTACCCCATTTTAGCACGTTTTATAATGGCATCTTCATGGAAGAGACTGCTTGCTGCTCTACAGAACTTGCTTGTATGCCATATTACCTCCCCTTAAGAAGAGACTGATTCTAAAATTAAGTCTTGAACAATTACTCTCTATTAACACAGAGATATAACATATTAAGCTGCTTCTTAAGCCTTTGGTTGGTGCTCAGGAAATTCTACGTTAGTGTTTGTAGGCTGTGCCCTCATCTATGAGATGCCCCACTAAAACCAGTAGAATAGCTTTGTAAGGACCGTAAGTGTGTATTCGTTCACAAGACGAGGATCATTAGGTCAGTCTTGCCTGCTAATGAAACTACTCTCAACTTTCCCCGTCTCTGAAACTGAGTAACAACAGATTTTGAAAACAACAGACCTTTAAATGGTCTGGAAAAGCTGCTGATGTCCACTGCTTTTAAAAACTTCTAAACCGTATCTAAGAGAGGATTTTCTTTTAAAGCGTAATTCAGTCACCAGGACATACACTACAACATTTCTAAATTTACTTTGGCTGTGAGCAGATGTACATGATTTGTACAGGCAGCCGAGCCTAGTGAAGATGTTACTATTTTACTGGTGGTTATCAGTCTTTGCTGGCAAAAAAAGGAAGTGTACATGGTTTAGCTGCAGGGAGGGCGGCAGTACCTTCCAACAGAAAGGGAGCAGTAAACACCTCGGGGATGGTACACCTGAAGTGGTTGTGTGTATACGTGCAAGCTGTTTTGGCCTTGAAAGGAGGAGTAGTGCTGATTAAATTCCTTTAAAAATGTGAGCTGAAATGTGTGGTAAATCTTATTTCCAGCCGGAGCCATGCAAAAAGGTTGCAGTTCTAACAAAAGCCTTTGCCAGTTTCAGCAAAATTATCAGGAAGAGACAGCGGTTTCCATCTCAGCTGTATTTTAAAGACTGAACTCACCACAAAGCTTAGGACAAGTCAGGTTCTTTATGTAATTACTCAGCTTCACCAATACGCACTGATTTGCCTGTGCGAAACTGAACTTGCACGGAACTCGGGAGTTCACAGCCTATGTATACACAAACAAGCACAGCAGTTTACATTAACTGCTAATTAAACTTTATCAAGCAGTTAAGTAATGAAGATATAATGGACTGAAAAAGTCCTAAGGAATTCGTTCATCAGAGAAACGCATGAAACAATCTCAAGGCACGCAATGAGGTTGTGCCAGCATAGCAGAGGTGACGGTAATGAGCGATCCAGATGTCTCTCCCTAACGAGAGAGAGTCCTGCCATAGAGTTATACGTTGGCAGGTCCTGCCCTTGTCACATAAAATTAATTCTCCAAGTATACACAGCGAGAGGGTGGTTCTATATAAATGCTTCTCTGCACGCTAAATGATGCAGAAAGCATGTCAATAGACACATGCTGTGGTGCAACTCAGGTCTAGAGAAAACAATTTTGTGTATGCTGGGCTATATGAAGAAGTTAAGCTGCTTCCACTTAAAAGCAGATCGGCGTTTCTTAGGCAGAATTTCCACAACAGTGTCCAAGTTCGCACGTGTCTGTGGAGAGCGGGGGAAGGAGCTGATGAGAAGTCTTCTGAACTGGAATAGGTATCCATCAGAGTACACGAGTTGCTCAACCGAAGGGGTGACATGCCACAACAGGAGTGCCTTAAGATAGCACTGCTGTGATCTGCAACGTGAAACCATGGCCTTGACGATACCCCAGCAGCACTGCTTACCTCCTCCCTCTGCACACACACCGTAAGCTAAGAAAAATGCGGGCTCATTTTTCACTTAATTCGACAGCAAACTTCTAAGAACACAGCGTTATTCAACCTGGAGATACCACACACTTTTACTGCAAGGTAAACTTTCAGTCAATATCCCACACACTTTTATTGCAAGGTAAACTTTCAGTCAATATCAACAAAGGGCAAAGAGTTCATCTGTACACAGCCAAGCTAACATGACCAGCATCTTAGGTTTTAGTCGTTTAAGGCCGTGCTGGCATATACGGAGTATTCAGGATTTAAAAGGTGCCTTTTTTTTTTTTAAGCCAAATGAGCCCTCTGTTTGCTGATGTATCTTGCTTATAGAGATGTAATTTGGCCGTGTTGCAAGTCACATGCACAGGAAGCTGAAAGGACGGTAAAACCCACAGGACTCTTTTCTTTTTTAAATTGGCAGAAGATAGCTATTCTTCTTTTGCAAAAATGAGGCCCTTTAAGTCGGCTACCCCTATATGTCCTTTCACTTATCACCTGTGGCTTTGACAGTGAAATCAAACCCATGCTCTCCTGTATTAATCAATTCCACACTTAGAAAGGCATTCATGGCCATGAATTACTAGTAAGGTAAGTGCTGGTATAAAATACCACAAGCTGATCTTTTCCAGGTGATGCTGGTGGTAAGACAAAGGCTTCCAGGTGAGAATCCCAGTTGGCAATGCTTGTGCTAGCGACTTGCATCTACGTATGACACATCCGTTGGGCTATGGGGGCTTGTTCTGTATCATCAATAAACACAACCTGTATGTTCCCTTCACGAGGGCAATGACACAGCAGCATGAAGACAAGCAGGAGTTCTCTTGGCAATGAACAGTTATGACCCTTCAAAAAAATGGGGATTGGACAGGCTCCTTTTCCCTGACTATACCAGCACTTTCCAGAATTGGGATGAACTCTTCACTACTTGCTGTCTTTAGGGGACAGAGTTATTAAGAGACTTTCTAAAAATCAATACATGACAGTCAAAATACACTTAAGCCATTCTCTGCCTAAGCCAGGCACTGATGTTTCTAATAGGAAAACGGTTAGAAAAGTCGTGAGGTGTAACAGCATTTCAGAAGAACATGGTGTCCACTATAGCCCGTAGACCACTCGAATAGACTTTACCATTAGAAAGGGTGGAAGGCAGCAAGTGCTAAGTTTTGGAATTGCAGCTGTTAGTTCACTAATGAAGTCAAACGCACCTTTCTCTCTTCCTTCAGCTTACGTCTTAACAAGAAAGAAGGGTAGAAGATTCAAATAAGGAAAAAATACAATTTAATACAAATGCAACACAAATCAATAGCAGGAAAAAGCAAAATGGAAAAAAGTGAATTTGTAGTCTTTTGTTTTCAGAAGAGAGGATAACTCCTGTAGAACAGAGTGCTCCAGCACAGGTTATAGAGCTGTAAAGGGTGACAACAGAGACTGATACATACAGGTCAGGCTCGCTTATTTAACTGTCTGGTTCCTTTTGAACTTTTAAACTCTCTAAATAGATGGGCTCTGGCAATTCCAAAATTATTAGCCTCTGTTTTGCCATACTTTGAGGAAAAGTGAAATACAGAAGCACTCAGGAAGTGAAAGGTTATTTCTTGTGCATCTTCAGTAAACACGAAAGACACGGAGTGCACAAGAAAACCATATAAAGTGAACTGCAAATGCCAGCTTATAGTTGTTCTTGATCAAAAACCTCAGACTTGAGGGTGGCCACGCTTTCTTTCCATGCAGGAGGCCACCAGCTTGAGTTACGATGTGAGAGCTTGACATCCTAGGGACAAAAAAAGAACCAACCCATGCAAAATAGCAGATTTAAATATAAGAGACTGAGCCTAATGCAACACTGAGAAAAGAAGTATAAAAGGTACTTTCTAGCTTTTTTCCCCTTAAACACCTAATACCCTACAAACTAATACAGCTTTATCAAAAAAAAAACCCACAAAACAAAAAACCCACCAAACAAAAACACACAAACCCAAACAAAAAACCTGCTTTGAATTTATTATACTCTGGTAAAAGCCAGAGCAGTACAGAAACAGGCATTTATGGATGGCAAGTAACAGGAAGTTATTTAGACTGTACAAGTGCCAACGCTTTTAAGGTTTGTTTTGTTTATGTATCTCTTTGTGCTGCTAGTGTCTCAAAATGAGTATAAAGTTAGTTCTGCCAAATTAATTTCCTGAAAAACTGAGTCCACATACAAACAAATTTCTTGCAAGTATTCCCTCTCCTCCCTCACTCCCCTGTCCAAGTCACAGATCCAGCATGGCCTACTTCACTTTCCTTATCTAAAAAAAGTAGAAGGCTTAGCTCTCTCCTTCCTCCTGACATGAAAGGTGTAAGTTTTTTTCCCAGAACTGCTGTCTCCAGCACAGCCCTAGGCACGGTAACTCTCACAGCAGATCTAAGTACAACCTCCTAGGCTGAACAAGAATTTCTTCCTGTTCAAAACAGCATGAATCAGTATTACCTCAATCTCAACTTCCAGCCAGTAAAATAAAGTTGTTTAAAAGATGCGAAGTGGAAGACCAACAATGTTATTTTGAAAGAATATGCCCCAGATTGAAGGGTAATTATTAAGAGTACCGCTAATAAAATTAAATATTTCAATACCCTGCTAAATTCCAACTGGGCCACCTGATTGGGCAATCCAGACTCCGCTCAGTCTTCAAATAGCTGGAAATGACAGGAAACAAAATACTCAAGGAACAGTTTGAACAGCACTTGGTGTCCAAAATTGCTAAAAACTTGCACTATATTCATGTATTGGTGCCTCAACAGGCTGGGGCCCCGCTCAGATCCACTCCGCAAACAAGGGAGATTGCTCACCACAATCTGAGGAATGTGCAAATTTTCCTTTAGGAGTTTTCTCCTGGAAGTACGAATAGCAGTTGTCACTTAGATTTTGTGTTCAAAGGGAATTAAGCCTTTGGGGACTGGGGAGGAAATGCAGCATTTCCAGGAGAGAGTGGGGAAGAAACATGCTGAAGGAATGAACGGGTTGTTTAGCCGAAGTCAGGCACTGGCCAGAGGCACAGCTGAGATTAAAACACCCCAAGGCTTCTAAACCCATCAAATGCTGCATTATATGCTTATCCACCTGCAGACTGACTCCTCATCTTTGTGAACCTTCGTGTCCCCTCCTCCAGTACACACACAGGCAACCAAAGTCTCGACTCATGGTAAATCCTACATGCTTCAAAAGTCAAGAGACTGTATCATTAAATACTGAATTTATTCAATTTATTAGCAGACCCTCCTTTATGTAGCAGACCAGCTTCAAAGGAGTAGAAGTCCAAAATACTTCATAGAGCAAAGCTACCAGACAGGTGCATTTATGATGCATGAGTTTCTTGAAGCCAGTCGCCTTGTAAAATGCTTGTTCTTTACTAGCAAGCCCCTGCTGCTACTTTGGGGGCTCCATAGCTACAGCAGAACAGTGACTTGGTATTTCTGGAAGACCGTTTGTTTACTATCAGAACCGCTGACAAAGCAGAATCAATAGCAACACCAAGCCACTTACTCCAAGACGAACAATCTTCCTATTCTTTGGTAGCTACAACTGCACTTGTTCAGAATCTTAATTCTGCAGGTAGATTCCTCCTCAAACAAAAACTCCAACCTGATTTTTCTCAGGCTTTCACCACTACCTTGCTCCATAGTTCAGGATGATGTATACATCCTCCACTTCTCCATCCACTTCCAGTTCTTTTCCTTTATTTCCTATCTTACCTTTCACAACCTGCGGGGGCGGGGGGGGGGGG
>JAVKLA010000090.1:2554607-2569697 GCA_034782735.1 Sagittarius serpentarius | reverse complement strand
CCCGGTGCGTGCGAGGAGCGAAGCCCCGGGAGCGCTCGGCAGCGGCAGGGCGGCGGTCCCCGTTCGGCTACGGCGGCGGCGGCGCCCGCCTGCGGAGCATGCGCCGGGCCGGGCCCGCCCCGCCCGGGGGTGGTTCCTCGCCGCGGCAGCCTCCCGCCGCCCGGGCCGGGGGGGACGAGCTTAGGGGGCGATGGCGGCGGTGCGCTCCGAGCTGTGCGGCTGCCAGGGCGCCGGTCCGCCGCTGAGGAGATTTGCCGGCCCGCGGCGGGGGCCGCGCCCGAGGTGGGCGGCGGGAGGCGGTTCAGGCCCTCAGAGGCCGCCGAGCCCCCGGCGGGGACAGCCCTGCCTAGGCCGCGGCGGCGTGCCTGGAGCCCGGTCAGGGAGAAGGCGCGGTGCGGGGGCGGTTAAAAATCTGTCTCCTGTCTGGTGTAAAGTGAGGTAAAGACCGTAAGCGGGTGCCAGTCCAGCGCCCGGGTCACCACCCGGAGGTTTAACAGTAGGTGCTTAAAAGTACCCGTCAGGCAACGTGGATTCTGGCAGCGCTGGGGCGGTGCTGGAGTTTCGGGGTTGTCTGTGCCACCCCAGTGCCGAGGCCGTAGCTGTCGTCTCCGCAGATGTCCGGCGTCTGCCGTGGTATTTGTCTGAGCTACCGGTGTATTTGGATCATCTTAAAAAAACCTACAACCTTACCTCTAGCCTCTCGCAGACGTGAATGAGCCGGCGTAAACAGCTTGGTGTTTACACCAAAATGACGAGACACGCACGGTTCTCCTGTCTGCACAGAAAAGAAATTGGTTTCTTCATTGTGGTTTCAAACTCTTCTCAAAGTCACAGGAAACGGCACAAGTGGAAGTAGTATCACGAAGAAAATGATTCAGTTCAATAAAATGATTCCCCCCTTCCCACATACGCACACGTATTTGGCATTTTCTTCTGAAAGGAAAGCCCATCTGCTGCTGCCCTTTGGGGCAGTTGTCCTTATAGCTGAACCAGTCATTTAAAAAAACCTGCCCTGGTAAACGTGCCCCTCTAATCAGAGCACACTGATAACATCTTTTTGTCAAGGTCTTCTCACGCATGGCAGCACACGGGCGTGCAAGTCCTTTCGCCGTTTCGAAGTATTTTTATGCCAATACAGTTAATTGGTCCCAGCTCATCTACCTTGTGCCTCCGCATTCCTGAGTTTTGAACCTTTTCTCCAAGAAATCAACCCAAAGCTTTTCACCTCCCACACAGGAGCTGGGAGGCGGGGGCTGATCGCGTGTGAGTGCACATGTGTGCATGTCCGGGTGGTTGTAGTTTACAAACTAAAGATAGACAATCATTGATCATTTTTTTCCCCTCTCCCAAGAGGAAACAAGCCAGCCCTTCCGTGTTAACCTTTTTCCTCGGCCACACGGCATCATTGGGTCTGGATTAACCATGCGCTGTGGGTGCATGGGAAAGCCTGGAGTCTCACCCCATTTCCCTCACTCTGGTAATCTTAACTCGGGTTAGAAAAGAGCCCGAGGTTGGAAGGAGAGAGGTCAAACCCTGCAGACGTGCGTGGCTGTGCCACGGCTCTCAGGCCCGGCCTTTTCTTGCTCTCTTGTACCCTGTCCCCCCGTGGTCTGCCTGCAGGGGCTGTGCTTCCATGGATTAGCTTTCAGTTTTGCTATCCCTTTCCATGGCTTTGCCTTTATAATGATAAAATCAGTTCTTCTCGGTGGGTTTTCATGCCCAATAACATACCAGATCTTTATTATTTACGCTTTACAGGCAAGGCGCATCTCCCAGCACACCAACTGATGCTGCGAATGTCCTTAAATCCTGAAGCTCAGAGCTGCAAATCGAAGCAAAGCCGGGGAGGCAGCTGTGACGGAAGGATTGCATAACGGGCTTAGCCTGGGGCTGCTGGTGGCTGCAGCAGCTCAGAGGAGAGCAGCTTTACCTCTGCCCTCCACCTAAATGGGTGTCCAGCACCCAAGACCATGTCCAGGAATGACCCAGGCTCCCAAAGGCCATGTCCTTCAGCGAGAATTAAATTCGCATGTCCTTGCACACCTCACTTTAAAAAACGGCGCTGAGCTCCTGTGGCACTTACAGTCCACAGAAATTCCGTGTTCCATCTCCTGAAACAATGTGAGCTTTTTGCTTTTTCTCCATCATTTCAGGACACTGGTATCTGCTGATTTCTACTAGTTGTTCTGTGACATATAACTGGGATGAAATCAACATGCTTCTAAAAATTACTCCAAGAACCATGTTAATAACAGGGGAGGATTTCCAACCTATAGCCAAAATGGTCTGCTTTTACCACAACATACCATCCTATGGGAAGGACGTAATTTTCTATTAAAACCTTTAAAGTAGTTTTCTCTAAGGAATTAATCACTTGTATTTGTAGCTGAATATGTTCTCTTGCTTATGAAGAGAATACGCTTGCAAAGAGCTGCAGAAGAGGCCTTTGATGCAAAATAATTTTTTCTTTCCCTGCAAGTAGTCTACTGGGGTGCAGCAACAGGTCAGAATTATTATTTTGTATCTTACGTACTTCTTTATTTTGCAACCTCCAGGATGCACTGATACCCCCCCCCAAAAAATGGCAAAATACAGATGACTAGATTTGACTGTCTTAGTATTTGTCAATTAAAAATCAAACTAAATTCAAACACATTCTCTCTTGTAGCCTTCTTTAAAGAAGGGGTAGGAATGGATGCACAAACTATCCCTTACTTGCCTGCTCTGCAGTTTGTTTTTCAAGCTTCCAGAAGCCAAACCTCACCTTTGCCTCTGAAATGGTGATGTTTTAAAACTACTTTAAACAGTATAAATGTTTAGAAACATTTTTTTCATGGTATTTCAAGGTACAGTGAGGGGCATGAAGTGCTTTAAGTCACCGATGCCATCATCTTGGAATTGGCTCGACCTTTACATAAATGTGAATTAACACTATCTAAGCGGTTTCAGTTTGTCATCGATTTGTTCCTAGCAGTACTTCTGGAGCCTGGTTCTTCTCATACGTACTAGCGAAAATCGGGAGGAGGTAATGAAGTCAGAGGCAGTGTATAATGTGTAAAATGGGCCACTGACTTTCAATGTCAGCAATTCCTTAAGCTGCAGTAGTATTAGAAACTATTCTGAGAATAATTCTTTGTGCTTTTGTATGCTTCTGCAGAGTGTCAGGCTATGTTCAGTGCTGCTCATATCAGAATTTGTTTTTTAAATGATTTTTTTTTCCCCCAAAGAAAAAATATTCTTCCATTTTTATCTCCAGGAAAAAAAAGCAGGAGTTACAAAGGAAAGCAAGTCGAGCATTTTTTCCTCAAGATCAACAAAACTGATCGTTTTGCTTAGAGTTATTTTTTCTAACACAGAGAGCAGAAGCTGTTCTCAGCTGGACCCGTGGGTGGGTTTGGTTCACCCTGCCGCCGGAGCACGGGGAGCAGCCAGGACGCCGGGCCAGGAGGAGCAGGAGGACCAGGCTATCGGGCAGCACAGAGCTGGATCAGACGAAGGGAGTGACAGCAACAACCTTAGGTGCTCCGAACCATCCGTTGGGTGCCTGTCAGCTGGGTGTCGCGGGTGAATTCTCCCTGCACCCTCCTCCCCGTCATGTCTCCCCATCAGCAAAGTGGATAGCACCGTACACCATCACCGTGCAGTATCTTAGAGACTGTGAGGCCCCCGGATACTGCAGTGATGGGGTGGCACTTGCCACGGGAGCTGTATAAATAGATATGCAAGTGCGCAAGTTCTTTCATCTGATCTGTTGCTGAATTTATCTTAAACTTCCTGTGCTCACGTAACATGCGTGAAACCATGTTTGTGACACTGTTTTCAGAGTGCTTGTCTCTGCTTGGAAAAGCAAGTGAGAGAATTTATTTTGAGGCATCAGGAATGTGTGAATTGCTTCTTCATAATTAACTACTTCTAAATATGGTGCTCAACCCCTTTTTTTTAAGCTAAGTGGGGTTTCTGATGATCTCAGTTTGGGGAAGAAGAGGTACTTCATGTTGGTAGTCCAAATTTACTTTGCAAAAAAATGATTACATTTTGTCGATCCAAAGCAGTCCTTGTTCTGAGGGTGCCATGGCAGCTGCTGCTGAAAGCCAAGCTGCGGGGGGATTTCCTGCGCAGGGCTGAAGCGAGCTGGCAGAGCGGCGTGTAGGAGGTGTAACATGTAGCTCCATTTCCCGACTTCCCTGCCTAGGGGGCTGGAGTTCGCTCACTTTGCTCCAAGCTCAGGAGCGTGGAGATGCTGCCACCGTGTCTCAGTCCTGCATCAGGTGTGTTCATGTTGCTGCTTGCCTTCATCACCTGTTTTTTTCCCGTTGCCAGCTTTCTGGTTCTTTATTGTCCTCTTAACAAACTGAACCAATGGCATTATTTGCATTTTTTTTTTCCAGATTTCTCTGCTGAAAAATATACCTTATGTTCACTTGTTGTGAAGCAGACACCGGGTTTGTGTAAAGAGCTGTAGAGCAGCTGCAAAGGATGGAGTTATACCCATGCCCGTGGCCAGGCAGCTGGCACACTGCAATCAGTGCAGCCTAAATCTGGCTTCTTGTCTTTGCCATCGCTGCTCTGAGACGTAATGGACCAGTGTGGTGGTGGTGGTGGTGGTGGTGGTGATGACGGTGGTGGTGATGGCGGCCAGCTCCAAATCCCACTTCTGATTCCCCCTGCACTGAAGTCAGACGCATTCAGTGACCACCTTTTTATTGTGCTTCAACCAGACTAATAAAATACAAAAAGACAAATCAATACTGCCCAGAACCTCAAACGCATTTTCTTCAGCTCATCTGCTTTCCAGCGCAGCCGTCTCCAGAAGGACGAGTTTGATGCTGGCACAGCTCACAGGTACCCACTTGCTGCCTGGCTGCCTGCCAGCCACACCACTAAGAGCTAGACGCACTTGCTTATAGACTAGCTCCATATATGTATATAACCCAGAAAAAGCCGTATGTGCAACAGTTGGCTTTTATAAGGGCAAATCTAGCACTAGCTGGAACTAGAGGTGGGTCTGCTGGTAGGGGGGACGAAGCAGAGCAGCCACCTCAGTTAAATGTTTTAGGATTGGAAATGCCATGTTTGTCACCAAAGTGTTCGCCTTTCTGTAATGATACACAACATTGTTTCACGTCCCTCACGGTCCACAGATCACACAGCTTGTTTATGTGGCTGGGGGTATTTCTCAGGTCAGTGTCCAGCATCGGGGAGGAGGTGCCCTGTCTCTGTCAGGAGAACACACGTAACCTCGGGCACGCAGCACTTCTAAAGTCTTTAACGAATTACTAGCAGTCGGGATAGACAGCCTTGCTTGGACAACTTCCAAAGCACATTCTGTCGCTGCTGTTTTTCTCATGTGTACTTTTGGAAACTACATTTCCATGGTCTATGTTATAAAGCAACATTTTTATGTAGCATTTGCCATATTCCCCCTCCCTCTGTCGTATGGAGATAGAGAATTAAGGTCACGTTTCCAGGAAGGGTGTTGCTCATAATGGCACAGAGGGTTCAGAAATACAAGTGGGATGGCAAACAAACTCCAGATCTGGAGAAATGTGGACTTTTTCCCAAGCCCATTAGGGACGAGCAGTATCACCGTCAGGAGCTTAGTGCCCCAGTCTTTGCCTTCGTCCTGCCGTGCTGCTTAACCACGTCCATCGTTGTGAAAGGGTAGAGGAAGAGAAAAATGAAAGATGTCTGTGATCTTAGAGACAGAGAAAGGTGAGGTTCAGGCTGGTCTCTGTCACCCTGGGTTGTGTTTAAATGGCATGGCCTACAGTAAGAGGACAATTGTTACAGTGCATTTGGATATCGTTAGCTATGGGTTTCAAATGTACTAAGAGCATTCAGGTTGCAATACAGAATGTGGTGAAAATAGCTGATGTTACTGTTTCATTCCATGAAACCCACGGAGGTGAAAAGCAGTGTAGAATTTTTCTCCCATTTTATGTAGCCCTGTTTTTCCTCATTTCCTCTTAAGTGAAACACGCCGTATTTCATGCAATTGTTTTAAAAGGCTGTGGCGTGTTTCCTTTAACTTAGCTGAGTTAAAGGGGCAAAAAAGTGAAAAATCATTAGACTAAGAAGGAACTAAATAAGACACTGTCTTCCTCTAATAATTTTCCGATAAAACACCCACTGTGGATTGTGATTAAAGTGAGTTTTCCTTTAATGGAGATGCAAATGCAACTGCAGCCGCATGTCACATTTCCATCCAAAATGAATGAGGTTCATTAGCAATAAGCCTCTGGAAATTTTTATTTCCAGAGTCCCCTGGAGCACCCCATTTCAAACCAGAATGCAGCAAGGCTTTGGATGCTAGAGGGGCAGCATCACATACCGTCCTGAGACGTTGTTCTGCACCAGGTGCAAATTCTTCTAACACAAACAGGTCACTTTTTTAATCGCTCTGGGAACATGAAGCCAACACGTTTAAGGAAATTGCTTGCATGTGAAATACACCAAATCAGCAGGTCATCCCGGGCACGCATCAGAAACATCCGCATGGAGCCTCTCACGTTGTCTCTGCTGATCTGTGCCCATTTAAACCGGTGCAGCCTTTATCAGCGCACTTCTGACTCCTCCTCATCCACTTCCCTCTGGAAGAATTGCTTCTGCTCTGGCGCTCCAAAACACTGACCCTAAAGGGCATCTGCACATTCATGTTTTTGCTTGTATGTTTTTGTTAAAGACATGCTCTCTTTATTAAAAAAAATGCAGGAGGCGAGGCTCCCTGTTATGGAAAACAGCTACCCCTGTAACTTCAGTAAGAATTAAAACCACTAATGTTCACTTCACCTACTCCTATGCCTGTTCTCCAGGGCTCTTCGCTATGAGTTCTTTGCTACCGCCAATCAAAACTGCCTGTGCTGGTGCTGCACTTGTGCGTGCAGCCCTCGACTCATTTCCTTGAACTTTCCACCACCATCAGCCCCAGGCTGGTCCCAGCAGCAAGGCTGAGACCTGCGGATGGTGTCTTCTCAGGTGGAGCAACACAATGGTGTTGGGATGGATTCCACGGCTCTTGTCCATCTGCCAACACCTCGAACAGGAATCATTTGCTCTCACAGACTTATTTTTATGCAGGAGGAATCCGAAGCTTGTGCAAACGTTTAAACGCATGCCTCTCTTGAATTATTCAGTGTACTTTACCTGCTTCTGGAGTTCATTAAAATGAAGGGCAGTCGATAGCAAGCTCTCGCGTTCACCATGGGGAGGAGGCAGCAAACTGTGGCAGAGGGAGCGCCGATAACCACCGGCCCTCTCCACCGCTCCTACACCGCAAGCTGCCACACTATAACAGCTGTGCTCCCTTCACAGTACTGACCAGCAGCAGCAGAGCACCACATCTTAACCAGTTTGCCTTAATTTAAGGAGATCGGTGTGTGCACAGCACTGGGGACCGATATGACCTGAGCTAAGCTTGAGGCTGCAGTGCCCGATTTCAGAAGATGCAGGGAACCACCCAAACCAAGAGCTGTTTCCTTCCCGAGCAGCCTCACGCTCTTTTTTTCCCCACCGTTTTCTGCTACGGTTGAATGAGGCTTTTTCCAGTGTCAGATGCACATTCCTGTGTATCAAAAAAAAAAAAAAAAAAAAAAAAAGAGACTAAGTGCAGCTCCCATCCTCTTGAAGTGAATGGGGAACTTGAGATTGGGATCAGAATTTCACCTATGATCTGAAGTACAGGTCTGAGCCAAAGCCCTTTGGAGTCAAGAGGGGTCTTTCCTCTGGCTCCAGCAGTGTTTGATCCCAGAAAGCTTGTAACGTTAGCCTAACATAAACGCGTGAGCTTGTGTAAGAGCACATTAATCCACACATAGATCCATGCCCCTCTCCTGCTCCTGTGAAACATTATGAGGAGCAAATTATGTACCAAGTTGCACAATCTTGACTATCATCTGCCTGAATACCGAAATGATAGCAGTAACTCTGATACTGTACCACACTGAAACACTCAGTTCCTGATGAGTATTTTTGTCCCCAATCAGACATCAGTTAAAGTCACAGTTTCCCTTTGTGAATCAAGCCAATGACAAAAATACAGGGTTTACATACTATCCAACTCAGCTAGTAGCTATCTCCAAAATGGGAGATACAGTCAGAAATATTTTATGCAGAAAGAAGTAATGATCATGTCATCCTCTGTTCACACAGTACTCCTGGGGACTACTTTTCCCAGTAACAGGCACGTGTACGTGCCGTTACTATTACCGCACAGCATTTGCACCGAGTGGAAAAGGACCCCTCACCTGGAAACAGAAGCGAGAACGCAATCATGGTGCTCCACTGAGAATAGCGAGAGCAGGAATGCAGCTCCAACACTGATCTGATTTTACTCTAAGAAAGTGAAAATATTACCGCGGTTGAGCTGAGCATGTTTGTAATGAGCAAATAATGTTGAATTCTCGTTAAGCTCATGAAATTTTGCAGGCAGGGTGCTCTAAGTAAGCAGGTTTTGGAGGTGGCATGCCAAGAAGATACCTCTGCACCTGAAGAAAAATAATGTTGCATGGCTGAGCTGGTGACATTTCTGATCACACAGACTTCACCAGAATCTTCATCAACTTGTTTTTTTCATTTCACTTTGTCCAACATATCCAGGCTCACATTCAGAAATTGCTTAACCTGACCTAAAAACAAGTTACATTGCAGTACATCTAATATTTGCACGTATCGGGACATTGCAACTAGGCTACTTGATTTGTAAAGATGTTTAATCAAGAAGGCCTGGATTAAAGTTCAAGTGCTCTGTGCTAGCCAGAGACGATTTGAATGAACAATAATTAAAACAGTCTGATTCATATGGGGCACTGTTGGACTTTGAAGCGATGACTGTGTGCTTGAAACTCTGGTGGGAGGGATTCTTTTTATTTTAGTGCAACTAAAATGAGGCCTTTTGGTACCAATGCTTCAGGCTGAACAGTAATGGAAGTCACTTTTTTTTAAAAAAACCATCTTGGGGAAAGGCAACATCTTCACCTGGTTTCAAGGCTGAGTGCTAGCAGACAATGGAAGTCTTTTATCCTGCTGTTGTCAGAAGCCAATAGCGGCTGGCCAGCTTGCTCGGAGCAGAAACTTTGACCCTTAAAAGGATGATTTGTGGATGAGAGCCAGGAACAGAACAGCCGTTCTAGCCTGCAGACTCGCAGCCCCGAGGAGACATCACAGGAGCAGAACCGCTGTTCTTCTCATGCGAAACGTGGGTGGGAAGGTGACGGCCTCCAGATGGGAAAAAGGGACTTTCCTGACAAAAAAGGCTGAGAACCACCAGGTTGGAACAAATCCATCTGGAATGACAGCTGAGACGTGTCACGAGAAAATTGCCTTGCCTTGGGATCGAAGCCATAAATTACAGAAAGTTTTATCAGAAAACGGATGGTCCTCAGAGACCTTATTTTTGAGCAGAAAGTGATGTATCACTGTATGCATGTTGTTTACATCTTGCTTTAACACAGTTCATGGGAGGAAGTGCCCCACTGCCAGAAGAGACTTGATAGTTGCATTGTTTGTGTGGAGCAATATTTAGACATAGCAAACCCACCAGTATTTATAAAAAGTCTGACCCATTATGATATCAGTAGGAAGCTACAGGAAAAAGAGATGGTCGCTACGTCCGCTGAGCTAGAGTGGGAGATAAAGGCTCCCAGTAAATCTGATCGGAGAGGTGTTGTTTTCAGGCACAGACAGCGTTTCAGTTCCTGTCCCATGCCAGAGCTCAAAGCTGTACTTGTAACAGGAAACGAGAATCACAATCTGAAGCCAGAGGCACATGTCACTCGAACAGGCTCTTTGCTCTCTTTCACCAGTACTTAGACACATCCTGCAGTACACAGCGAGCAGCTTTGCTGCACGTCCCACTAAATGAGCTGGGTTGGTCATTAACTCTCAAATCTGACCCAAGGCTCGGTAGGTGAGGAACCTGATTCCTTGGACCTGGTCCATAACAAACCTTGTGTCTGCCACTGAGCACTTATCTTGTTTCCCGTGGGAAGGACAAGAACTTTTCGGTTTCTAGTACGAGTCGGTGCCCTGACTGCATTCATCAGTGAATACCCAAAGCCATCCTTTGAGCAGCACCGGGAGGACCTGGCTGAACGCGACGCTGTTTCCAGCTCCAAATTCCACTGCCACCTGCCCTTCTCCCAGGAAAGGGGATGCACATTCCTCAAGCACCTGCTGGCTCCTAAAATGACAAGAGAAATAGCTAAAAAGAGATGAAACCCAGCCTCGGCCAGCCTGCAAGCCTACAAACGCTCCCACCCCCGGGATCCCACAGCTCCTCTTCTCTCCGGTTCATCCTGTGACCAAAACGGGACTGTGGCACGGCACACGAAGGAGGAGCGCAGGCGTGTTGCTGTCATACAGCCAGGGACAGCTGCAGCCCCTGCACTGCACAAGATGACCACCTCTCCTTTTCGGGATGAGTGTATTCCTGCCCAGGTCAAGGGATCCCTGCAGGCTTCGGGAAGAGGCAGAAAGGAAGCTGAGGGTTGACCCTGCTCAGATTTTAATCTATTTAGAACTTAAACTCTTGGTAGCAGAATGTCTTTTTTATCATTTGCAGACTTTCTGGTACAATAGATTCCTCTTCCAAAAACAGACTCAAGTGGCTATGATAACACCAGTAATAATTTCCCCCATTTAAATGACGCACACTAGCAAAATGTTCCATCACGGCTGTACAGCACCAACCCCATCTGGGCCCACAGACATAGCCAGCAGCACAGTCTGGCATAAACGCCTTCCAGTAAAGATCAGAGAAATAACATAAACCATCTAATTGCCATCTTGGAGCAGACCGCTGCGTTGAGCTAATCCTCTCCCCGGAGCAGCAAACAGCAGCCAGGGCTGTGCAGAGAAGCACAGGGCAAGGCCCTGGACAGTCATGAATCATCCAGTCCAGAAGGAAGAGTTTTCTAAACACCACTGGGTTAATGACCACACTGAACATCAGTATCAAGAATAAACTGTGACTTCTGGAAACTGCTGCACCAGCCTCGGCAGCCCGAGGGCCGTGTGCTTCCTCGGTGGTGGGATGCGGGGGACAGGCACCGCACTAACATGTCTGCACATCTCTGCTTATTTTATGCAAAAACCCTCGGATTTCACACTCCCCAACACAACCTGGCCCGCGGGGCCCCTCTGCCGTCGTGTCCCGGCACTGCAGCCCGGCCCCCGACTCCTGCACCCAGCACCCCTCCAGAGCCGCCGAGGCAGGGACAGACAAACCCTCAGCCTCCCAGCACCATTTAATTCACATGGCACAAAAATCACGGAGAGCAGCTTCGGCCAAGAACAGGTTCCCCGAAAACCTCGTCCTTTCTAGGTATTTTGATGACATTGCTACAGAAATTACCTGGGAAATTTGCAGTCTCCCACTCAGCAGGGCAGACAAGCCCCAAGCAAACCCTGCAAGGGGCTGTACCAGCTGCATCATGAACAATCCACTGCATCACCTTCATGCGCTGGCCGGCCTGTGAAATAACCGGTGGCCCACCATCCATTTCCACGTATTGAGACATACAGAAAAGGAGTTAGGAGACTAACTAGCCAAGAGTGTGCTATCTTCAACAAGGAGTATTAAAAATTACCTAAAAAAGGGCTTGGTTTTCTGTATTGCTACAGAGTTGTTTGTTTGTTCTGGTACCAAGGATTAGCCGCTGACCCACCCCTCTGCTCTTTAATACCTCACCATGCTGCACCTGACCCTGCTTTCTGAACTGTTTTTGAAGATTTCCAAAGCACAGCATTTCTGGAAGATCTTCCAAGGCGCAACAGTCAATTAACAGGCAAACTCTCAACAAAGTGTAATATTTTATTCAAATAAAACATAAGTTTTCTTTACCTTCGACTTTCATGCAAAGGAGTACGTTTAAAACGAGTATACTCCACTTCAGCAGGACGCTGCGCTGTACGTGCATCCATCCATCAGTCCCCGGGGCACAGAGAACCAGCGGCGCAGGGCCCCGTGAAGCTCAGATGGCTGCCATCCTTCAGTTATCACAGTACTGTACCTTTACAAGAGACAGCATCAGCACTGTGATAACTGAGCCAGGGCAGCCTGTCAGTCATCGCGGCCCCTCCACAACACTGCCGAGCCCAGCAGGCACATCCTCTGTCTCCTCATCCCGTACGCATCTCAGAACCCCTGCATCACCCCTAACAGATGCCCAGCTGCCAGGCGAAAGGCTCAGAAGCATTTAACAGACAGAGCTTTGCATCTGAGGTTTCAGTCCAGAAAATTACCCAGATAATTAGGGCTATCTTAATGACCATGGTGCCTCCTGCAATGCAGCTCAAAGCTTTCTGTAGTAGCAGCTTCTTCCAGCCAAATCCACCAATGCTGGATTTAATGAAGAAAGGGTAACTAACCACCCTACTAGAGAGAACGGGGCCACCCCTCTCTCCCCCTTAAATTCACTGGAGCTAGACAGCAGCATTTGGTTTATGCTACTTAAGTACTGAATGTCATGAACCAGTCAGTCAGTGGGTATAATGGCAGAGAGCCAGGGAAGTTAACAGAGCCACGCCACTTGCGACAGCTGAGGAGCAGAATCATTAACAGTGCGAGTACGAGGGTAGCACCACACCGTGACCACGCTGCATACTGCACCGAGCCTGCCAGGCTTTCGCCAGCGGAGCAGGCTGGCGGGTGGTGGAATTTTACAGCACTGCGAACACATTCAGATGGGCTTAATCGGCGTTCGTCACATGCGCTTCTGGAGCCGGCATGGCAGACGGCCATTCCTATGCCTACCGATGGCTTCGACGGCAGCGGCGCCCAACGCCAGGCAGCCAGCTGCATTCACAAGGGACTGCAGCTGGAGTAAGCAAAAGAGGGGCCTAAAGGCTTGAGGTGCTTCAAGTACGCAGCTGGCATTTTTAGGTCACAGGATCCAAATAAAAAATTGCGAAATAAACAATTCCACTGCAAACTAGTTAAATCACAAGCTTACATCAACCTGTATTTTACGCACTCTCCCTCCTTTTTTTTCTTCCCTAAAAACAGGCATTGCTGAAAAGATCATGGAACTATTTCCACACCCCCCCCCTCTAGTTAAGGGAATCAAATACACCAAGTTCTGAAGCGAGTTTAAAAAACACAACGGTTTTACACAGTAAAAGTTAATGTGTTACTAAGTTTTTTATAAAAAGTTCATTTAAGATGTTGATGGACTGCGCCAGTACAAGTTGCTCTCATGCTTCTACCAGGAGGAAGCAGAAACTCTGCAGGGGGTATAACACTCTAAATAACTTACCTGGAAAGGAGCATTTCCCGAGATGTTATGGAGACTGTTTTTAAAAGAGAAATACGTAACAGTCAGCTGGATCCAGCTATCAAAATGGTGTCCTACAAGTTTTTAACTCAAGAGGGCAATGGAGAGACAAATACGAAATATCTGAGGAGAAGCACGCAGTGGAAAAAATACTTGTACATTTTAAAACAAACTACAAACATACATTGCATAAAAAGGGGACAGTCAACAGATTATGCAATACTGATGTAAGACAACACAGATGACAAACATATATCCTAAAACTCACAGGTTTATCACCATTTGTAGATTAATCGTTACAGAATCCGCTGTTGCTAGAAAAAAAACACAACAAAAAACTTGGTAAAAAACATTAATAAATTCTGGGCATACTATAGTGACTTTTGAAAAAGAAGGAAGCTGCATAACTAATGAACCATTTGCTCTCACTTTGAGGTGTTTTTACACCACCATTACTACTCCAGTAGAAAAATTGTACTGATTTCAGTAGAACGGCATACATGTAGGACTGGGAATCCTACATTTCACAGGCTGAAGTGATGACAGATGAATTGCTATTTTACAGTTCAAGTATGCCTTGACCACTGTTTCAGGATTTTACTCCGTGCTCCAGCAGTTATTATTACATTACTTAACGGGAGAAGATACACAACTGCAAAGGCGAACAATTCCTCCCCTACACCCTCTGCCACAAAGACCGAGTTACACACGTATTCTAAGGGCTGATGCCATTTTCTCTAGAGAGGATCTAACTCTTACTCCGACGCAAATGTGGTTTGTTTCCTCCCGTCTAACACACGCATGCCGATTTTTGCTTTGCTTCAGTCAGACTAAAGACACGCAGACCTGATACCAAAAGCCTAAGTAGGTTCCCCATTATTATCTGAAGAGCTCCCTTTTTAAGCACAACCCACATTAGTTTTGGAGTCTAGTACACATTTTTGTTCTGGTTATTGCTAAGGCATTGTGTATTTCCACATGCCTTTTAAAAAACCTCTAGTTTCCAGTGTTTGCCGCCAGTTCTCGCTTTTGAAAGCCTTGTACGCTCACCTGGCTGGTTTTTAAACACCAGTTCCACCTCCTGCCCCTTTGGGCCTGGCGATTCTATGTATTTTGTTACTTCTTTCGCACAAACCAAAATTCCTTTTGCATCACACCGACAGAATTACTGATGTGCCCTGACCACAACCCGCAAGGCTTATGACTCCCCACCCCTACGCACAGGGGGAGTATCTTTGAGTACTACAAGCCACTCTCGCCCTGCCTCTGCAGCAGCTTACGAGGCGCGCAGGTAGCAAACCCGATTTCCACGTTGATTAGCATGATTTTAACAAACAAACAAACATCCGTAGAAGTCTGAAGAGGAAAGAAAACAAACAGCAAGTTACGAGGATACGATGGTCTGACGAGCGATTACACGGCTTCGATGCCGGCGACAGAGGCTGTGTTTGAGGGGGAAGGCTGTGAGAAGCGAGGGTCCCTGGCAGGTCCCCGGGGCCGCCACAGCCCCTCCCTCCCAACTTGCCTTCGACGGCGCTTCCCGAGGCACGTTACCTGAAAGCAGGGGGCAGGCGGCAGCCTCGGCAACACAGCCGCGGGACGCGATGGGGAACCACCGCCGGCAACCTGCCCTCACACAGTCGTCCTCCCCGCCACCCCTCCCCCGGCCCCGGCCCCCGCGCCTGCCCGCTGGCCCCCGCCGCGGCGGGCAGGCCGGCCCAGGCCCCCGCCTCGCCCCCTCTCGCCCCACTCGCCGTCCTCCGTCCGTCCGGAGCGCTGGAAGCCGCTCAGGGGAAGGCTCGGCGGTGGCCGCCCCGCT
>JAVKLA010000090.1:2520760-2539477 GCA_034782735.1 Sagittarius serpentarius | reverse complement strand
AGGGTGGGAAGCCTGTTTGCTTTGCAGAGGTGCTGCCCAGCAGCGCTCCGAAACCCGACCAGTTAAGAGTTTTAACTCCCTTTCGGCTGCGTGTCCTCCAGCGCGGGAGATGGAGAAGCTCTGAGATGCCTCAGACCCTGCCCTGCCCACGCAGAGCCGTCGCTGAGCGAGCCGAGGGTCTGCGGGCGGGTGGGTTGGGTGATGTTGCAGAGAGCAGCTCCCCTCCGGCACGCACCCGCGGGCTGCTTTCTGCCCTGCTTCAAACCAACCCGTCACGCCCTGGGCCGCGCAGATCCAGGGCGGTACGTGCTGTGCAGTCACCCTGCAAAAAATCAGCCCCGGGGCCCCGAGGCGTTCAGGTAAGGTACAGGGCGATCGGCGAGAGGGCAGGAGAAGGGCGAGACTCCGGGGCTGGCTCGGATGGGTCTGCTGTGAGCACAGACGTGTTTCGGGGCTTGTCCCTTCTGCGCCGCTCGTAGTTTGGGGCGGTCGTCCCCTGGTCGAGTTGGGAATAGAAGCTGAAAGGGAGCGAGCGGCCGGGAGCTTTTTTCCAAAGCAGAAGTGGCCCGTGGGGGGCCAAAAGCGCCTTTGCCAGGGAGGGGGGAGAATTGGGGCCCTGAATTTCCCGCTCGCTTACGCGCATGAATAAATCCTGCTGATTCACGTCTATAAAGTGCTTTAGAGAGCGAGTGGTCTTTGAGGGGACAGGGGTGAGCTGTTCTCCTGGGTAACGCGATTCTTCGTGGTGATCTGGGTTTGGCTCATCCACGTGCGAGCGCAGCGGGGCTCCTTCCCAGCGAACGCTGCGGGCGGGAGCAGCCGCTGCTCGTCCCCTTTATCCTCCTCCTCTCACTCAAAAAGCCATCGGTGAGCTTCCAGCCTGGCCGGGCTGTCCCCTGCCGACGGCCAACCTGACCGCAAATACCCCTGTCCTCGGGAAGGGCTGGTGCTGACTTCTCCTCCCGTCTCTTTTCCAGGAGCCGGGGCATCCTTCACTCCTTCTCGGGGACGGAGACCAACAAGATCTGGCCGTACGTGTACACCCTGCTTTCCAGCAAGATCCCACCCGTTCTCTCGGACGAGGAGAACTAAACAGCTTGTGCCAAGGACCAAGAGTTAATCTGATCGTGGATTTGGTTTCTCTGCGCGGTGCTGGGGCTGTGCTCAGATGAGGCGGTCGTGTGGTATCTGAAGTCCCTTCCCTGGGTGTACTGGGTGGCACCGGTGGATACACGGTTATAGCCAGTATCAGGGCAAAAAGATCTTTGCTTCTAAGGCCAAGCCTGCTAGAACAAGGTTGTTTTTTTTTTCTCTTTTGAGGCTATGAAGTGTTCCTGCCTACGGTCCGAGTACACACACAGATCAGTGAGGCAAACCTGGGTAATGATGGTACCAGGTTTACACAGCTTGCCATGATGTCCTTGCCGCCCCCATACAAACCCCGGTCCCTGAGCCTACCCTGTGCCATCCTGTTGCTCCACAGTACCGTTTACTGCAGATTACTCTCTAGGTTGGGAGTTTTTTAAATTAAATTACATTCAATTTTAAATTAAATTTATTTCTCAGAAAAATAAAGCTCTAAAAAGCAAGACTTAGCCCAGTGGGAACTGGTGAGCAACAGGGCAAATGCGTACCCTACAAAGCTCAGAAATGCGAGGATCGCATTTCCAGCATTAATACGCCTACAAGAGGGAAAACACTGGAGGTAAAACACGCACTTGTGCTTCTTCCATGGAGAGACATGAAACCCCTGTTATAAAAAGCTGCTGTACAGTCTAGTTTTCACGAGATGCTGTGACACTGAGCAGGATCTGTGCTGGGGATGAGCTGCACGCCTTTGTGCTTACCTTGTCTATAGCTTTTAATACTACAAGATACAGTCACGTTATAAGAGTTTCTCCCAAAGATGTATCTTAATGTCTGCTTCAGTTTTGGGGAGAAATCAAGTCATTCCATCTTCTGTGCTGCCTTTGTCCCTGAGGTCCCCTGGAGATGGGGTGTTCCCTACGAGGTTCCCGCTGCGGCTGCAGCGTCCCCGGCTCCCCACGAACCCCCGGAGAGATGAGAGCCTTCCCTTCCTCGGGACGCGTGCAGCGGCTGCCGAGGGCTGTGCCCAGGCAATTCCCCGAGATTTACGGCATCGTCTGAGCGTGTCGCTCCTCTTCTCGTGCGCAGGAGCTTCGCAGCCAGGTGGAGTGGCTTTTCTCAACTGGAAGTACTGTAACCCTTTGGTGGTAGGATGCAGTACCTAAGCAATGGGGACGTTCTTTTTGTCTCCTCGAGTTGCCTTATTTTATAGACTATATATTTAAGAAAAAAGCAAGATATGTATTTTTAAAGGTTAAAAAAAAAAAAAGCGCTGAATTTTAGCATTGACTTTTGGGAACTCTGCATGAAGCTGCTTGCGTTTGCAGAGCGTGCTGCCGTCTGCCATGGGTGGCTCAGCAGGGAGGCAGAAAAGCCGTCCCTCCTCGACACCCCTTTGATTAATTAGAGCAGCCTGGGCAAGCTGCTGTTGCTGAAGTGTCACTGGTTTTATTTTTGCTTGGAGAGCGGCCCTGCGGCAGGGGAAGGGGAGCTGACCGGCTTTTTTAGGGATGCACGGGCTCTGCCTGCAAAACTTCAGCACATCCCCGGGCATCTTTTATCCCTGCTGAGCCACCTGCATCCTCATGCTATCAGGGGAGCCCCTGATGTTTGCTCTCTCCGTCGGAGGCAGCTTTGCCCCGGCGCTCTCCTGATAACAGAGCCAGAAGCCGTCGGGCATCCGCCGAGCGAGATCTCTGCCCACGTGCTGCCTGCTCCGTCGCCTGCCTGCGGGTGAAAGCGATGATGAAGCGGCAGCAGGGGAGGGCTCCGCATCCCGCTCCGGATGGGAATTTCTCAGGTGGGAGCAGAGGGACCATCGGGTTTTCCTGCTGCCCCTGGGGGCCTTTCCATCCCCTCCGGGGCTCCTGGGCTGGAAGGCTGCAAATCTTCCACCCTGCAATGAAATCCTATTTAAGAAAGATTTTAGATTTTCCCATGACCCTCGGACGAAGGTCTGGGCCGTTTTTAAACACAAGTCTAGAAATAGCCAAAACGCGTGTGCTGTTTTCTTTCTAACAGTGTTGGGCAGGAGGGGAGGAGATGATGGTGCGGGGCGGGGGGGGGGGGGTTAGGCTATAAAAGCAGCTTGGCCACAGCGGGCGGCTCTGCCGGGGCCGAAGTGCCGGGCAGGGGGGCTGCTCCTCGCTTTCCCTGGCCTAGCTCTTGCGTCTCATCCTCCCCTGCTGCAAAATGCCGCCTGCGGAGAGGCTTGCCCCATGCAGCGCCCAGCGGCAGGACAGGGCTTGCAGATGCCTTTGCCCCAGGAGAGCCGCCCCAATGCTTGTTCTAAAGGCTTTGAGCCCTGTAGTAGATGTAGAAATCCCGTGACTGTGCATGCATCAAGCCCTCGGGGTAGATTTTTCTACAAGAGTTGTTGTACGGTGCGTATTCATAGACCAAATACCGGCAGGGATGGGGTCCCGGAGCGAGACGTGTCCCTCGCCTTTCCTCCCCACCGCGCTTCCCTTTGGTACTTTAACTGTGAATCTCATGCCTTTTCTAAAGCGACAGCAATTTTGTACCGACCCAAGATACTGTGTGCTGGGAGGAGGGTCTCCCCGCGCGCGGGGCGCCGCTGGCATGGCACGCCGAGTTTTCTTCCTGGAGTTTCTTCCCGGTGAATCGCTGCAGCTGTGTTACTGCTGGAAAGATGTAAATAAATTTTTTCTCCTGCTTATCCCTGTGCTGGCAGTGTCTGTGTGTGAGTTATACCCGACCTCTGCTGAAAGCTGTGCCGCGGCTGCGGGACGTGCCTGCAGGTAGCAGGTCATTTTTGACCGGAGGTTTCTTTGTAGGAGCCGAGGAGGAGGAGGAGGAGGAGGAGGAAGGGAAGAAGAGGAGTCAGAGTGTCCCCAACTTGAACACAGGAGAAAATCCCTCAGTAAAGGCGGTCCCCCAGGTTTTGGGCTTGGGCACAATACTGGTCTTTGGGTCCTGTCTTACAGCCAACTCCTTTATTTGACATAATCCAAAATACTGGTTAAAAAGCCGGTTCTGACAGTGCGGATGAAGCTGGTTGCTCCTGCCCTCCCATCCTTGTCGCGCTTAAGGTGGTTTTTATTTTCCTGTTTAACTCCCCCCAATAAAAGTAAGGGAGGGCATGAGGCACAGCAAGGCCCTGGCTACTGCCTGTGCCCTGTGTAATCCGTCACACGTGTTTTGGTAGAGGAAATTAAAAGCCGTAAGCTGAAGTGCCTCTGCCCATCGCTACCGGCTTGCAGATCCAGTTGTTTTTTTGCTTTTTTCTTTAATTCCCAGATAGCGGCTCGGGGCCCTCGGTCCCCTGTTTGAAGTAGGCAGAGACTCGGAAATTAATTAGGAGAAATAAAAAAAAAAAAGGGTGATAAGCAGTGAAACCACTGCCCGGGAGGTGAGAAGGCAGAGGCAGGGCCGAGGGTCGGCCTCGGCACCCGTGGGCGAAGGAGCCGACCCCGGCGGGAGGGGGGCGGGTGATGCCGGGGTTCGGGGCCGCGGCAATCCGGAGGCGGAGAAGGGACGTATTGCCTCCGTGCAACTCCGTCTGCGGGTGCAAGGGCAGATAAATACAAGGAGGAAAAAGAGCTACATAAGCTAGAAAATGGAACTCAGTCTAAACCCAAAAGTTTGGAGGTCAAAAAGCTGGAGAATATGTGAGGAGAGCCAAAATCAAGCTGAGACCAAAGCCTTGGCTTTCCCCGAGTGCCGTCAGGGGAGCTGGGGTGGCACGAGGGTCGGCGTCCCCGTCCCTGCAGCCTGACCCGCAGCAACGCGCTGGGGTCCCTCCGGCCGCCCCAACCCGGGGCGGGGCGGGGAGGGGAGGGGAGGGGGCTTCTCCCCATCTGTGGGGGACACGCACCCAAACCCGCAAACAAACCACCCCGGCGCCCGCAAAGCCGCGTGAGCGTGTGTGTCCCCCTGCGTGGCGGGGCTGCTAAATATTTCTTTGAATTTCAGAACAACGCTGAAAGCATTAAAATTCCCACCTTTCTCTTCTATTTCTATCTATTGCGCAATATCGAGCCCTTCACGTAAGGTTTGTAGTATGTTATTCTTGATTCGCTTTCTGCGCGCCACGCTGCTTATTTGCAGCTCGGTTATTTTAATTTCTCCTTTCGTGTACCTGTCCCCGGGGACCTGTGCCTTGAACTCCTCTGTTGTTTCCCCGCCAGTCACTGCACTGCTCTGCTTCCCCTGGGCGTTGTGCGGAGAGATTACAGCTCCTGGGATGCTCTGATACTGGGGCTGGGGGATAGCCAAGGAAGGTAACTGGAATTACTGGTGACTGCTTGGAAGGAATGGCACCGATAGCTCGTAACGCCATCACATCTGTAGTTACGCTGCGGTAAAGATTTGGGGGCAATTAATAGCATGTTCATAGCATCAGCTAGTGCTAGGCTCCCCGGGTACCCAGGGAGGTGCCCCCGGTGTGCCTCGACCAGCACGCCGCCCCGGCCCCAGCTCTGCAAAGCGTTCACACGCTGCGTCCCCGCTGAGTCCGCCCGAAGGCTTTAAGCGTCTCCGAAAAAGCAACAAATCAGGGGAAAAGAAAAAAAAAAACCAAAACCCAACACCAAAACAAAGATCGCTTAGGTTTGCACTTGATGGATCAGACCTGCAGACTCCAGATCCCACTCCATGCCACATTTTAGAAGAAGTGATATGTCTGTCTTCATCCTCATCCTTTCCTGAGTCTCTGTAATCCCAAATATAACCGGGCGCGCAGTTCCCAGGCAGCAGCGTCCCAGCCCATGGCCATCGCCCCGTGACCCGGGACTGCCGCCGAATGACGAGTCGAAAGCCGGCGTGCGGGAGCGCAGCCGGGCTCCCCGTCGCTCTGCCGCAGGAGCCGGGAGAGGAGGATGCACGCATCTGAAAAGCAAGGTAAGGAAAGCTTAGCCACGAGCGGGGCGCGATGGAAGAAGAGCGAGACGGTGGACGATCAAACAGGGGACGTTGTTTACGGCACGTTTGTGCTGAGTAATCATCGGGAAGGCACGCTCGGATCCTGCAGCTCGGGATAAAGCGGGAAAAAAAAAATAATCCTGCTCTAAAGCCGTGTTAGATAATAGGTTCGAGGGAAGGCATCGCACTGAAAACTGCTGCTCTCGGCAGGGTAGCGCATATTGCTCTCCGACGGCAAGTTAAGGTGCTGAAATTCGGCAACGTATAGCTGGGCAGATAGATAGCATTTAATAACCTCCAGCTGCCTCCTGCTCTGGATACCTCAATAGCTCCATGCAGAACGTGAGCATCTCTCCTTGCACCCCAAAATAGGTGTTTGGGCATTTTAGGACGGCGGAAGCCCTTTGGGTACGTTGCCTTCAATGAAGAAAAATGAAGTGATTTTTTCAGGCTTAAAATAATAATTGTAGCTTATATCTGAACATAGCTGTTCTTCCTACAGGAAGGGTAATTGGGTGTTTGTGTGAAATACGGATATCCAGCCTTTTGCAGCACATCCACTGTGAAGCTGACCTTCACCCCCCCCCCCCCCATTTTATTATGCCGAGACAGAGAGCTGCGTTCCCTTTAAAAACGCTACTTCAGGCCAGAAAAGAGAAAAAAAAAAAAAATATAGCTAAATGCATTCATCCTTGCCTTGGCTTCGGTCTTGCTGAGACAGCCCCAGCCGGGGTGCGCCGGGAGGGGACAGCAGGGACGGGGCGGCTGTCGGGGCTGCCTGCTCCCCACCGCACCGCTGCTTCAGGTAGGTGTTTATCCCCCTTGGCATCACCTCGGGAGCACTGTGACTTTAAATCAGGGCATATTTTAATGTCTGGCTGAGGTATTTGCGGCTGTCGTTACTATAGTCTGATTCTGGGTACCGCCAAGGAGAGGAGAGGGAGGAGGAGGAGGAGGGCGAGGAATATTTTGGACAGGCCCCCAGGACTGCAAACTACAGACTTCATTCACCTTCTGTATTTGGACTAGGGCCTCCATCTTCTCATATCCCTCCAACCACGGATTTCTCTTAGTCATAGCCTTCCCTGAGAACAAAAAAAGACATTAAAAAATCAGCGTACCAACTGATTCCGATGGCACAGGCAGCGCGAAGGCAACCCGGGCTGCACTATATTTAGCCAGCCGTGACACAGCCGGCTTGTTTACGGTCCCAGAAACGCTCCGATAGATGCAGCATTTTGGAGCAGCCGCAGCCTTTAAGGAGGAACTGCATTTTGTCCTTGAGCGCCGGGTTTTTCCTGCGCGCTGCCGGCAGCGTAAGCGCCAACGTTTAATTGCTGACCTGACTAAGACGGCTTTGCCCTGCTGCGGATTAATCCCGGGGCCTCCCGCTGCACCCGCCGCGACGCTTTCTGCGAGTCCTCAAAGCTGGATTTTTGGGCAGGATTTGCTAACATCCATCCCGCTTCACTGCAAAAATATGGTGGAAGCCCGGGGGTGGGGGGTGGGGGGTGGGGGGGGCGCGTGGCAAAGGGAATCGCTGGACCGTGGTGGTGGAGGGTTTGGTACCCAGATGTGCTGCCCGGGTTTTGGGATCAAAATTGGGTTATCGGGGCCCACAGGCTCGGTGCCGACACCACGGGGTTGTGTTTTACCCCCAGCTCTGCTCAGGTGGCTGAAATTCACCTTGCAAAGGCAATTAGCATCACCAGCGCGCGAGGGATGTAGCAAAGGACGTAACGCGAGCATCTATAACGAAGGGCTGGACCCAAAGGGGCGGCTGCTCCTCTCCCGGGATGCTCCGGAGATGGGGCGATGTCTGAAACCGCCGCGGAGCTGCTCACGGCGGGTCTGATCTTTGCTGGCCGTGCGGCGTCCCGCAGCGCTCAGATTTGGAGAAGAAAAATCCCTGGCTGTAGGGAACTCGGTCTGGAATTCCCAGCTGTGACTGTACCGGACCATAATTCCCACCCGCCGTAAAAATTAGATTATAGGTGCTTTTTCAGGGGCGGATAAAGCAGCCATGGGAAGCTCTCAACACTAAAATGCTATAAATACTACTTTTTGTTATTTATACTGAATTATAAATAGTATTTTATGAACTCTTACAGTAGTTTACGTCACAATAGTGTACGAGGCCCTGTCCTGACGGGCACTGCAAACAACATATAGATTTCTTTGTCTTGAATAAGTTCTTGTCTTCAGTAACCAGAAGTAATGAGGGTGGGAAATGGTATCATTTACATCCCTGAATCATGGCTGAGAAGCAGAGCGATGGAGAAATTGGGGGTGCAGAACAAAATCATGCAGGGAGACTGAGGCGAGGACCAGGATTTTCTCCAAATCCTCTGAAATAGGCTTTTTGCCATGCAGGGAACTTGTGAAGTTTATTCCCTTCCCCAGACCACGTTTTGAAGCAAAAAAAAAAAAAAAAAAAAAAAAAAAAAAGGACCCAAACACTTGCATTCCTTTTCCAAGTAACAGTTTTCATGGAAAGCTTTAAAGAAAGAGCAGTTTGCTTTCTCGCTAGCAGAGGTGTCTCCGCGGTACGACGTCTGCGCGCGGGTCTCTGCCCCGGCGCGGGGGCTCTGGTCAAGGCAGCGTGGGGCAAGACGCAGGCAGACTCTCCGACTCTGCACACATTTACTCCTGGCATTTGTTTTCCACCCCAACAGATTTTTGAAGGTATTTAAACTGAAGCACATCCACGCAAAACTCCCAGCCTGGGAGCCACACGGCGTAATTATTTTAAAGCCACGTGGTATAGACCAACCCCTGCAATCTTACTTTCTGAGTTAACATACCTGATGATAAATTCTTTCCTGTCCTAAACGGTATCAAAAACCCGAGCGGGATCGGGGAGGAGCCGTGAGTTTCCCCCAGCTCCATCACCTGCCCCTCGCTCAGGGCTCTTTGCAGCCTCGGGAAGAGCATCCCACGGCGCGGAGCAGCTCTCACTGAACTCTTACAGCAGCGCAGGAGGCATCGCCGGGAGAGCAAAATTGCTTTGAACCCTTTCTGCTGAGTCAAGCACGCTTCATATCTGGATGTTCATGGAGCGTTTCTACTGCCTGGCGTCTCGAAGGCATCCCAGCAGTGCGTTTCCAGACAAGCGACCAAGCCGTGGGATCCACAAGAGGCTGATTCAGTTAGGGTTGTAGGGAAGAGCAAAGCGGGGTTTGCTACCTTCCATGGTGTAAATGGGTCACCAGGAGAAGGATGAGGGCACTCATACCCAGCCTTGCTCCCTGCCGTGCTTAAAGGGGCTGTCATGTCACTGAGGACCAGGCTTCTGGCTCCTGTGCCACGAAATTTGCAGCCTGCATCCAAAGTCATGACGAGCCACTGCAAGCTATTCCCACGCCAATGCAACTGGGTGTCTCTCCCCTGGAATCACGCCCGAGCTATTCTTCCAAAACTGCAGAGCGCCGTGTGGATTGAAAACAGCATTGTGCCAGGGAGCATACGCAGCCTTGCAGAGTCTGCTCGAGTATTCCTTCGGAAATGATGAGCAGTTATAAATCTGAACCCAAACTGCAACAGTTAGGTGTGATGCAGGACCTGTAAGTCAGTAGATAGTGTGAGCTGAGACAGACACCATTTTTTCATGTCTTATATAGCAGCGAGGACAACAAAGCTCTAATAATATAATTTTTCCCGTAAGCGTTAGATAAAAAATATGCTACCAAAATCCGTAAAAAGGTAGAACCGCTTTAAGGGTGTGTTGGGCTTCTGGCAAGCCTTCCTGTGCTTATCAGATCCCCCCCCCACACTATCTTCCTACCCTTCGTCAGCCGGACCTCACTTACATATCCATCTGAGAGAAACCGTCCCTTTGAAGCTTGGAGTGAGGATACTCGTTCCCTGGCCCTCTCCCCCAAAGGAAACTCTCATCCCATACATCCTAAAAAGAAGGGTGAGGTAGGCAACGGCCGTCGGCACGGGCTGGCAGTGCCAGCTGTAATTTCCCTTCTGTTTTCACGGAAAGACCTCACTGCGTTGAGGGGTCCTTGGTCAGACCTGACTATTTTCATTTTATTATTTGCTGCTGGAGCCTGGCCCCGAGCACAGGAGCAGTAGCTGAAGCTGCCCCGTCATGACTCACTCGCTTGTATAATTTTTCTCCTTGTTTTTACCACCAGCCGTTTTCCAATGCAAACAAGAACCTGCTAAAAAGAAATTCAAAATTACCCTTCGGACTTTTTCTATGTGTTTAAAAAAGCAAAGATCTGGGCGTTACATGGTTTTACACGCAAGTGCTAATGCAAGCTGCAGCTATGCGTTACAGTTCAGCTTTGTAACTCGTTGCAAGTTGCAAGCAGCCAGGTTTAATATCAAGGTGGGGTTTTTCCGAGGTACCAACGATGGGCCCACCCCTGTCTTGGGTAATGAATGTAGAACTTCTCTTGTTGCTAACGGAGCTCTTTGTGTGCTTCTGAACTCGTGCCTTTCATTCTAACGGGGATTACACATACCCATACTTCGCAGGCTCGCAAGCAGGCTTTGGGAGGGCCATGCATGCCCAGATTTTTCCTTATAATTATCCAGGGAATGGGAAACGATGAATAAAGAGTAGTTAGGCAGCAAAATATCTAACTTTCACCTAAATATCTGATTTCGGCCTGAGGAATTGTATGCATGGCTGCACAGCCTCCAATTTTCCGACAGTTTGCAGGCTGGGGACTTCCTGAGCGAACAGCGACACGCTCCTATTTAATGGCCCCTTATAGATTCGTCTTTCCCGTACACTTCCCCACTCTCTTTGTGAAGCACGTACATTTTTAGCATCTACAACAGCCTTTGGCAAGCAGCTCCACAGCTCAGCGTTGCTGAGGAGCCAGTCAAATCCTTGAATACTCTGAAACAAAGCCTTGGGCTGAAATGAGTAAGTTGTGTATCATCCCTGACGGCACTTTAACAAGACTAAAAGGCAAGAAATAAAAACCATGCAAGCACAGCAATACACTTCATGGTGTGTGCTACCACAGAGCGGAAAGGATGGGAGAGAAGATAAGCGAGTTGACCACTAGTCACGTCCTAAGTCACTGGAACACAACATAACAATAAGCAGCCGTGCAGGCTCACCGGCGTGCCCCAACGGACTGGACAGATAAGCAAGGCAAGCGCAGCCTTGCCGAGGTTGCTGGATAGCGCGCAGTGAAAGTGTCCCACTCAAAACCCCCGGATGCTCTCTGGATAAGTACACTCAGGTTTGGGTACTCTGACCAGCAGGAATGCTTTTGCGGGAGCGGTTGCGACGCTGTCTCTGCCATCAGTGGTCCTGGCAACAAGGGTTTCCTTCTACAGGTGCTCGCATAAGGACGGCGAACACCTCTGAAATGAAATTACGGCTGTCGCTTGACAAACGCTCATGAGTATGTTCTTCAGCGTCCATCCGCTGAAGAACACGTTCACTGGAGCTTCAGCTGCTGAAGCTCCAGCTGTCAGCGAGGCGCTGACTATTGCAGTTCGAGCAAAGGCTCGAGGCTTCCTCTGATGGAGGAAAGCGAAGGTTTAATTGAGTCTAACACTTAAAAACAACTCACACTTTCTCAGGACCATGTTTGCTTTTCATTAGAGATGAACAAGACAGGAACAGCCAGTTTGGAAGTTCCTGAATATCGGGGGGGGGTCACAAGGGATTAGACCATTTGACCCCGCCTTTGTCCCCCCCCGGATCCCCTTAAACCAGCCCTATTTCCCCGTGGCACACCACATCCCACACCAGTTACATACGCTACACTGCCCCGCATAGCCACCGCTCAAAGGCAGGCCGTGACAGCTCCTTATTTCTCCCGCAAACCCAGGCGTGGATACGCTATTCCCACGGAGAGAGAAAGGAACCACATGGCCATCCTTGACTCCAGTCCAAATACCACTTATTTATCCTCAGCACAAGTCCGGATACTGCTTTGAAATCATATTTCTGGCTCTGTACCAAGAGCCTGTACCCTTTTTGCTATCACGTGCCCGTTCCCAGAGTAGCGCACGGGAATCGATGCTCCGGGCCAGCCCATGGCCCTGCCCAAGTCATGAATGGAGCCTCCAGACGAGAGGGCAAGAAGCGTCATCCTCGCTGTACAGGTCACATATGCCCCCAAAGACATTTGTGCTTGACCCACAGCTCACCCGAACCTGGAAATGTGAAGAGGTTATTCTAGGGGAGTAGGAATTGCAACGGGATGGCTCTCGGGCTTTTATTTCCTCAGCTATCGCCACTGCTATGACAATGAACTGTCAGGAGAGAAACCCTTACGCGTCCTCCCTGATTGCCTCAATGCATTCAGAGCCTGCAAGGGTGGAGGCTGGTACCTATAGATAAAATGCAAGAGTGGTGGGAAGGCTCCTGCTAGAGGGAGGGAGCGAGGGAGGGCCTGGCTAACACTGCAACGGGGTAGGGCTCAGCCTAAGTTCAGGGCAGTCCCAGGCTGAGGATCTGGCTATTTTTAGAGGAAACGATTGTTTAGCAGACAGTGTTTTTTCTAAGCTGGCCTCAGAGATGAGTTGTAAGGTAAATCCTGTGGCTGCATATGTGGAAGTTTATTCACTGCCTCTTGCAAAGGTTGAGACCGATTTGTCAATTGCTGTTTTGATAGGAAGACAGGAGGAGGTATTTTGGTTCTGGTTGCCTTAGGACAAGAAGTAAAGCAAAAAGGGTGATATCATGTAGCCTCCTGATGACCTTAGTTAGCTCTTGTGATTTCTGAATCGGTGTCTTCCAAAAAAAACCGACAAAAAAACCCACGACCCTCTTCTGTGGTGGAATTGTTTTGGCTCTCACCATCGCTTTGCTTTTGTTCCTCACCACACTAAGCCTCCATCGGGAGGGAAAAACAATACTCCAAGGTGACAAGAACCAGCTGAGCCGAATGGAGAGCAGCAGATGCAATCAAGAGGTGGCACTTTCTTGAAGCTAATTCAAATGCTGCTATATGGCTGAAGTTTTTAAGATCTTTTGTTTAGGTTTGAACACACCAGGCCAAAAATAAAATAGAAAAATTAAGATATTCTCTATCTGTGGCAGTAATGACCCACATTGGAGCGGCACGATTTCTTACAGTTCACCTGCACTGCTCGCTGCTGGTAACTGGGGCGGTCCTAGCCCAGAGAAGGAGCTTCCTGGCTGTAATCAGTTCAATCAGGTTTGCTTAACGAGGGTTAAACAAGTGGCTCTTATCAAAAATGCTGGCAGCTGTGGAGACCTTCGGCCTCCTGGGGGTGGAGATGCTGGTGTCAGTGCTCCCTGGGAAGGTGGGCAGTGGGACAGACCCTTCTCCTAAAAGTACAGGGAGCAGGTACTTGCCAGAGTGAAGTTGCTGTGGGGCAGGTCCAGGAGGCAAGGCCCAAGAGAAAAAGGCGGCCGTGCTCTTGCTTTCCTGCTAGGAGAGTGCGGTAGGCGCCGGGGTCAAAGCTGACCCCGGCGGAGGGGTCTTCGCGCTGCTGCGAGCAGGCGTGGGACCCCGCGGCTCAGCGGGGCGGCTGGGGAAGGGCTAGGGTTTAGGTTCGGCCTGTCGTTTTACCAGGGCATGGGCCTTCTGGCTGTAAATGCGATGCTGAGCTAGATGCAGTTGCCAGTGCTACACCCAAGTAGTTCTTAGGGCAGGAAAGAGGCCTGTACAACACCAAATTTTTGACGACTAGATTAAGTGTCAAAATCCCCCAGCAACACCTTGCTACCTAACGTGTATGGCAACGGCTGTGCTGTAGGTCTGGCTACTAAACAAAGACAAAACGGTGGTGGCGGTTATTTTTTCAGACCAGCAAAAGTTTATCAAACTGCTTTGATTTCTGCGGGTGTTTAAGCCGCCTTCTGCTGGCAGGATGGCTCCTAGCAGAGCTCAAATCCTTGATAAGGTGGCAGTGGGTGATGGGGTGGGTTACTGGGTTGCGAAAGGGTTCTCCAGAATGTAACCGTGGCTGAATGCCACAGGCGCTCCTTGCGAGGTTTCAAGGAAGGTAAGCAGGGTTAAAGAGCTTACGCTGGGGTGTTGTGGGGTTGTGGTTTGGTTTTTTTTTTTTTTTTGGAAGCCCATTTTATAGAGTACTTGTTATAGGAATGTAGAAGGTAGCTGAAATTTGGGAGTCTGCAAATTAAGGTTATCTGAGTGCTTTGAAGAGGGGGAAAAGAGTATGTGTTGATGGCCCCGTGTGCCACTGCAAGGAGCAAGGCACGTGTAAGCGTGAGGAGACAGGCAAGAGGAAAGAAATTGCTGTAGCTTGGGCTGCAGAGAGAAAAGGAGCTGCCCCATCCAGCAGTATGAGCAGTATGAAAACGGAAATCTGAACTATGCTTGAGGAATACACAAGCTGCTTGAGCGAGTCTTATTTTTCTTAACAACACATGGATTCTTTTTCAGGCAGTGACAGCAGTCCATATCATACAGCATAGCTGGGACTTCCCGTATACTTCCCTACGCGCACGCACCTGGGTTTGGACTTCTAGCAGAAACATTTTGTGCAGGGAGAGTTCATCGTTCACAGTAGAGTAACTTTGGAAATAAAAAAAAAGTTTGGTAGATTGGGTTTTGAAGGTGTTGCTCCAGATATTAAATTAATTGTCAAGCTACATTTGTAATTCTCACAACACTCCACAGTCTGAATGCATTCATGAAGAATTAAGAGCATAATATCTCACCTTAACTGCTCATCTAGTTGGAGGGGAGGTGGAAACGGCACCTCCGTGTAGTTGGTGCTTGATTACAGTTACAAAAAGAGACTTTACCCAGGAGAGGCTGCAACCCAGAGAGAGAACAACAGAGAGTTAGAGGCTGGCAAATCAATTGACTTTTCCAACGTCAGTAACGGGGAGAGGGTTTGTATCTCTTGAGCCTCGAGCAACATACGGTCCTCCTTAGCTTGTCATTAACATCTCCCACAGCCTTAATGGCACCTGCCAGCCTTACCATTCAAACAGACTACATCTATGTTCTGGAGTACCATTAGCCACAGCTCAATAAATCTGCAAGGATGTTAACATTTTTCTAAGTAGCTGATTCCCGAGCTCTTCCTTCTTTACTCTCATTTTTGAAAGTCATGTGCAATATAACATGTTCTTAGATTCTGTTTTTTTTTTTTTTTTCATTTTTTTGTATATAGCATTCTTTATACTGTAGACCTCCAAAAGAGAGAAACCACGGGGCCCTTCATTAGCCCAACTTAAAGGGAGAATTGGGAGGGAGGGGAATATTAGCTTATTCTCTTCAGCTGAACTTCCCATAGGGCTTGAAAATGCACGGGTAAGTGCAGCTTCCACTGAATCCCACACAACATGCTTCCCTAATCCCATCTCTTCGTGTTTGTAGCAATGGTAATTACAAGCAGGGATGGGACTTTGAAGTCTCTTTCCCCCTCCCTCCTCTGCCCCAAGATCCCCTGGAGAGGCTGCTCTGTCCCTGCTCGGTGCCTGCGCTGACGCTTTGCAGAACCCTCTCTCTCCAGGCTGAAGCTTCAGGCTATGCTGGCGATTCCCCTTTGGGACTCCTTGGAGGGGAAGCAAGCTATGATCCCCCAGACTCTGGGACAAACGTGGAAAGAAAGGAATTAATAATGGATTCAACAAGGAGAAGCAATTTTTTTTCTTTCTTTCTAAGTACGGCTGTACTCTGCCTCTGCAGACACGCCAGTGGCCTGGCCACTGGGTGGGAAACATTGAGCCAAAGACGGGATGTGAGGCTCCGGTGGGCAGAGACAACGAGACTGCGGCTGGGGAAGTGTTAAATTCTAGACCTGCGGTGGTACTCGGAGAAGGGCGAGCTGTAATTCCTGCGGGAGTGAACCTCTCCTCTTGCTTGTACCCTTTTTCCATGAGAACATTTTCAGTAGGACTTTCCTTTCGCTGCCTAATGCGGACAGACCCTTGCTGCTCACCAGTGGGAGAGACGACTTCTGGATTTAGGATATGAAGTTTTGCCTAAGCTGAGCTTCTTGAGTTGATGGGTAAAGGCAGCAGAGCAGGCTAGAGACCACAGGTGACAGTTTAAGACGGGGAACAGGTTGCGTAGGGTGTTGTGTTGTGCCAGGTTCCCCAGCTCGTTCCCTCTAACAGCTGCAGTTGCCTCCAGTCCAAGCGTGCTTGAGTACCCGTGGAAACGTTACATAGCCTTAATGCGCCCCCTTCACCGGAGAACCTGTTTTCTTTGTGTTCGGGCTGTCATCTGAGCAAGCAAAATAAATGCAAATCCACCTTGACCCTCCCAAATTTCCCATTTTTAACCTAGAGCACAGGAATTGTTGTATCCTAGGCTGACTAGGAGAGACTAACAGATGTGATCCCTAGTAAAAATACCTGTGCTTTTACTTTTTCTTTATTCAGTTGCTACATACGAGTGCCAAGAGAGAGGGGGACCCATTGCTAGCGGCGAGCATTGCAATCCGTGTATTGCTCCGTACAGACCGACGTAATGAGAGCCGATGTAAAGAGCCCAGTAATGAGGAGGTAGAAAATACACAATTCTAACCTTGAGTTCAAGCTGTTACCGCCGCTAACTGCCAACCATTTACGTCAAGTTAGTTCATTTTAGTTTGTTGCTTGTAAATCTGCTGTGATTTTTCTGAGAAAATTCTGGGTCACAGATGTACCTTGTCTGCATTGTAATACAAAATTGCAGGGGTTATATAAACAATAGGGCATGACAAGGTATGGCTGTACCCGACGCCCACTGCCCTGGAGTGCCAAGCAGGAAAGTTTAAGCCACGTGTCAGTAATACTTCAAGGTATGGTTATTGCTACAGAAGTGCTCACTGATGTTATTGCTTTAGAAGCAAAGCCACTCTCTTTTTCTATGCAGGGTACTTTGTCTCAGAGACTGAAGGCATACTTCTGTCTGGGTGCTGTGGCTTCCTTTTGCGTTTGTTTCTCCTTAAATTAAGAAGAAATCCATTTGGAAGAGTTTAATAGTGCTCATTTCCTTTGGAGCATCCCTCAGTTCCTCTGTTCCATGTAAAATGAAATTATGATCTACTAGCCGTGGCCGCAAAATGCGTCGAGTGAGATACGGCTCATCAGTTGTTCAAGGACGCAATTTGTGTTGGTCTGAAGCTGTTTACAGGTGAACAGCTAAAAGCGGATCGGTGAGAGCAACGAAGTAGATCGGCACGTCCAAAGAAGGGCAACGAGGCCGGTGAGGGGTCCGGAGCACAAGTCTTACGGGGAGCGGCTGAGGGAACTGGGGCTGTTTGGCCTGGAGAAAAGGAGGCCGAGGGGAGACCTTGTCGCTCCCTACAACCACCCGAAAGGAGGCTGTAGCGAGGCGGGGGTCGGTCTCTTCTCCCAAGGAACAAGCGATAGGACGAGAGGAAAGGGCCTCAAGTTGCTCCAGGGGAGGTTTAGATCGGGTATTGGGAGAAATTTCTTCACTGAAAGGGCTCTCAAGCACTGGCACAGGCTGCCCAGGGAAGGGGTTGAGTCCCCGTCCCTGGAGGTATTTAAAAGACGTGTAGGTGCGGCGCTTAGGGACGTGGCTTAGTGGCGGACTTGGCAGTGTTAGGTTAACTGTTGGACTCGGTGGTCTTAAAGGTCTTTTCCAACCTAAAGGATTCTATGATTCTACGAGACCTAACAACAAAAATGGCTTAGCAATCGGTGGCAGTGCTTCTTCAGCTGGGTGCCACCAGTTTCAAGCCAGCAGTCACACAGGCAGGGGCTTGGGATGCCGACCCATCCCACAACGCCTGCGCTGTGGCTTGGGACCCCCTCCGGTTACTTGCCCGCAGCCAGGGGCGGTGTTACGCTGGACCAGGGATGCTCTTTAGGTTTTTGGCGGCTCGGTGCAGAGCTGCTGTGCCATCCGTCCTCCTTTCGACTGCAGAATGGGCTGTGTCAGCCCGTAACTCGGTGACCTTGGCCCGTTCCCAAGGAACGCACCTTCCACCGGCGTGACAGGACGGCCTTCGCGTGGGTCGCTATTTCGAGAACCTCTTTGCGCCAGCTGTACAGCCTAAGCCTCCGAGCTGAGGGGCCGCTTTTGGGAGAGGGATGCCTTTGCCGGAACGCGTGAATAACGGATGCGTGAATTCCCGGAGAAGGAAATGGGGTAGATCGAGCACTTTTTGCTAACTAATCACTTGCAGCAGCTGACGGGGGAGGGAACACACGTCCCTGGGGGGACCCTCCCCTGCCGAAACGCCCCCGACGGCTCCCGCTCCGCTCCCCCACCGCGTTTCCAGCACCTTAATCACCTAATTAATTAGAAGACGCTTCTACCGACGGCCCGAAATCCCGCGGGGCCGCGGCCTCCGCGATTGCTTCCGGGCCCCGGAGGGGCGGGAAGGGGCGGCACCGGGGACACGGCGGGGAGGGAAAGGCAGGAAGGAAAGGGAGGGGGCGGCCCCGCCCCGCCCCGCCCTTCCCCTCCCCTCGGGGCGGCCGGAGCCCTTGTCTTCCCCTCCTGCTCCGCGGCGTCAGAGGAGGTGTTCGTTCTCCGCCCGCCTCGCCCATGAGCTTGCTGGGGAGCTACCGCAAGAAGCCGGGCAGTGACGGCTATGAATCTTTGCAGCTGGTGGACAGCAGCCTTGACGGCGGCGGGGACAAGCCCGGGGCCAGCGGGGCGGCGGGGGCGGCCGGCCGGAGCCCGGCGCGGCAGCAGCACCGGCAGCAGCAGCAGCACCGGCAGCAGCACCGGCAGCAGCAGCAGCAGCGGCAGCAGCAGCCCCAGCCCCGCGCCGAGGGCGGCAGCACCATGGACAGCTCCGGTAGGGGCGGGGGCCGTGGGGGCCGTCGTCGCGGGTGCCACCCCCCCCCCCCCCGCC
>JAVKLA010000090.1:2488627-2519726 GCA_034782735.1 Sagittarius serpentarius | reverse complement strand
CGCCGCCGGCTCCGCAGCCCCGGGCGCGCCGGGGCTCGGCTCGGGCCGCGGGCGGGGGCGGGCCCCAAAACCCCTAATGACCTATGTCTGGATTTGGGAGGGAAGAGCCTTGTCTTGATTTTTATTTTTCCACATTTTCTCTGATGTAGTAAGAGTCATGTTTTCCTTTTTCCCCTTGCCATTTGAATTTGCTTTTAAGAGTTCTTTTGGGGGTTGGGTTTGGGTTTTAACTTTTTTTACTCCTGGACTTCAGAAATGTATTTGAATTTGCTGCTATGATATCTCTGCTACAGTCACTTGTAATCGTGGTATGTGTCAGTGGATTCTTACTCGCAGTAGGCTGCCGTGTTACAGTTATTTGGATTCTTACACTGGCATCTGCTGAGATGGTTAGATATTGCGGTCAGTTTAATACCTGTCGTTAAAGCAATTATCTGAGTGAGTTTCCTAGAACTTTAAGAACCAAAGGCATTAGTGTTGTGGAAGGTGGCGTTCGCCCCCAGCCAGGTGTGGGAGCGTGCTGCAGCTTGTGTCAAGTCATGGCTTTTGTCTAGCGTCAGCTCAGTTTATTATTTGAGCATTGCTGTTGCAACCGTTCTGTTTCTTCAAGCCGTTCCGCTCTCTGCCAAGCTGGGGCAGGTGGGTGTAAAAAAAGTGCTCGCAGATGCCTTTATTTACAGGTTTTGTGCAATATTCAGCTATTTCAACAATTTGGCTACTAACTCTGAAGACATCCCAGAGCATTAATTGCATTAATGCCCTCTATCAGTCTCTAGGGTGTTCTCCCCTTAAACACATGAGCTTGCTCAAGGGCTGTCTCTGAGATTTGGAAGCTAACGGTTAAGAGATCTGTGTTAACCAGAGTTTGCTTCCTTTAATTTGCTTTGGTACTCTCGCTGCCTAAATTTTACAGGCTCTATAAACGATGCATCTGACGCTTAAGCAGCAACAAACCTCTGGCCTTAATATGGCCCTTGAACTGAGTTTATAGGATATTTTTTTTAATGCCGTATCTGTTTAATAAGGACTTTTTGGTGGGTGTTTCTAAACCTTTGCATGAAACTAAAAAAAGCTGTATTGAGCGTGGTGCTCTGTTCTCAGCCTGACGCCCTTACTTGTAT
Source organism: Sagittarius serpentarius (assembly GCA_034782735.1). Taxonomy (NCBI): domain Eukaryota; kingdom Metazoa; phylum Chordata; class Aves; order Accipitriformes; family Sagittariidae; genus Sagittarius; species Sagittarius serpentarius. The sequence continues at coordinate 2,518,605 of JAVKLA010000090.1, read as the reverse complement.
CTGCCGTGTTCGTTTGAACACTTTATGCTGATAAACACCTAATTTGTATCACTTCATTGCAAAGACACTTTCCTTTGCCAAGTATGAAATTATAAAAGCTTAAAGAACCATATCCACCCCTCAGGTGTGCTTGTGGTTTCTAGTGATTTGGTAATTGAAGCTGCTCTTGAGTTGTGGGACATGACTTATCTTTAATGCAGTGCGAAGATGGATAATTATGGTGGGGGGAATTAGGGAGCAGCGTAAGAGACAGGAAAAGAAGGTGGCTGGGGTTTTGGCTTAACAGGAGCAAGGAAAAAACCACCACCCACCTTCTTTTTGTTTTTAAATAGGGATTATATTCATATTATAAATACTTGAGACTCCTCCCGCTTATCATGCCAAAGTCTCAATTCCCAAGATGGGCAGCGGTAGAGCATATTTCAGTTGGGAAAGGAGACGTGAATTCCTTGGGAAGGAGAAGGGCAAGATAAACTGGTGAGGTGTTACGGTGCAAGGGCGGTGTGCTGCTGGGTTTGGTGGGGCAGGGCAGCCTCTCTCCTGCATAATTAGGTGGCCGACCCTGAAGGTGAAATCCTTGAGGTGCCCTGGCCAAATCAGAGCTCGTTATGTACTTCCCAGGTGCCTGACCTCCCTTACCTTTCCCGTTTTGTTTTTTTTTTTGTTTGGGGTTTGTTGTTCCCCCCCCCCCCCCCGCCTCCTCCCACCTCGTTTTAAATAATGGTTTCACGTGTGGTGGAGCAGCCACTTGCCCGAGTTACCAAAAGAGCTGTTTGGGGCTGAGGAGTGAAACAGTCCCGAGGTACGACCCCGTGTCGCCAGGCAGTTTGGGACGCCGGGCACAGCAGGCTGCGCGTGCAGCGCCGTGGTTTGCCTGCCTGGCAGGGCGATCGCTGCCCGTGAGCCGGACGTCTCTGGGTGCAGATGAAAGGCGTCTTCGATGCAGGTAAATAGTCGGAGAATCGAACCTTCCACTTCTCTCCCCACATATTAAGCTTCATCCGCGCCAGGGAAGCGCACTCTTTCTGGGCATAGAAAAACGGCCTTTGCTCTCTGGAAGATGTGTGTGTAGGTTAATATTAAAGCAATTATAGAAGTTAGGCGGGCGAGGATTTGTGCTGAAGGCAAAGCGCTGGCAATTCTGGGGCAAATTGCTGTTGGTTTAGCTAGCGTGGCTGTATTTGCTATTGCTGCAATGACACTAACTCACATGAGTTGAGAAATTGGGCCCCTGTTGGGTTTTTCTGTTCACTTTTTTTAAACTGGTTCGAAGTATTAGATCTTAAAGTATCATCTCTTAATGTGGGCTTGCAATCTCATAAGCAGCTTCTTGCAATGAAAATAATCAGCGGTTACAGCTTTGCTGCAACTTCCGAGTACTTACAATTATTGCCTTAATATTTTTTTTTTGAACTGGTATTGCTTAGTGTCAAAAGAAAAAAAAAAAAAAAAAAACAACAAAAAAAACCCAAACAAAAAAAAAAAAACAACAAAAAAAGCCAAGAACCAATAGCACGGTGTGTGCGGGAGGGAGTTGCTGCTGGAAGGCAGGACCTGATCGTGGCTGGGAAGGGAGCTGGTACAGAGGGGCTCCTGAGGGGCTCTTTGACCCTGCTGTGCCTCCGTGCCGGCATGCTGGTGGTGCAAGCACTGGGATGGAGGGTCCGGCCAGGCTGTGTCCAGTGGCTGAGCCTAGGAAAATAAGATTTTCAAAGTCTCTGGGACTGGTAAACGCTTCTTGGTTCAGATGGTTAAAAATTCTTCTGCCGCCATCACCCATGCCATGCAGAGGAGCGCTACCGTGAGCTGTTTAACTGAAGTAATGACAATTGAAGTTGCTCGAAGTACAGCTTGGGGTACCTGTGTGTTCACAGGCAGCATGAATGGAAACTCCTGCCCACAGCGATGTCGCGTGCCTGCCTGTTAGGCTTGGGTTTCGGTCAAAGGAGCCAAGAGCAGAAACTTTATTTCCGGTAGGGTGGCCCTATCTGTCGCTGCTGGTGTCTGATGATGCTTGCGTGATGACCTTGTCTTTGGTTGCTTCAAACTTTGCCAGAATGAAATATTGGTCAGTGTGTGGTTTAAATCTCAGATTTAAAGCTCGCAGTGTGGTCTGTTCATACAGGGTTATGCCTAAGTTCTGCAACGCCTCGGGTGGGCATTAAAGCTCTGTGTAACTTTAGCACATGCCCTTAACTGCTGAACCTTCAGCTCCTGGTGTAATGTTTTCACAACTCCTATGGAATACGCTAGATGCCATATGCACTATGATCATGTTACTATAACCCATATAGTTTAACTATGGACCTATGCGTTACTGCTAACTGCCAGTTCCTCCAGAAAGTGTGCTGGCCTTGGGTTGGAAAGCTGAGGATGGAGCGAAGGCGAAATAACGGGAGACTTGAGCTGAAGCTGGCAGGACACGTGACACTGCGAGTTCAAAAAAAGAAATTCCAAGAAGAGCATCTATGTAGTCTCCTTTTGTCTCTTTAAGTCTCTAAAAGTGCTCATAAGATGAGGAGCAGGCAGTGAAGAAGCAATTTGTTTAGGTTTTTGCTGTGGCATTCAATAATGCTTTCTTAGCAGCCAGCTGAGCATTGAAAGAAGAAGAGGTTCTAGGAAATAAGATATAAAAGAAACAGCAAGGATACATGCTACGAAAGGAAAAAAATCTTTTCTGTGCTCTTCTGTGGTGGTTATAAACTAGCTAATCTACAAAATAGCTTCTGAACACCCAGGGGATAGACTTGCTTGTCCTACGTGCTTCCTCAGGCAGAGTAACTGCGAAAGAAAAGCGTTTTAAATAAATTGCCCGTGTTGAAGTTGAGATTGCCTGAACTGTTTTACACTTGCAAACATAATCTCTTGTAGTCTGGTGATTCCTTTTCACTGAGTCAGAAGAGAGACATCTCCATGTCACTGGCACAGGGACAAAGACCGTGGCTGACAATGTTGTCTTGTATTCTCTTCTAGCTGCATTTTCAAACGGGGAGGTTCGGTTTAATGACTCTTTTGTTTGGTTGGTGTTTTTTGGACACTTGAATGATTTGGTGTTGGCAGTAGTGCTTTCCTTTTTTTGTTGTTTTGACAGGGAGGAGAAGCAGAGAGGATGTCAATCAACTTTAAAGACCGATTTCATGGTTTGTGCTAGTAGTTCAGTATTCCGGCCTCACATGCATTTTGTTCGCTGTAGTATGAGCTTCATAAGGAAAAAAGAACAGCAAATGAAACGAATCTGGCACAATACTGGGGGGTGATGTTTTTTTTTTTTTTTTTTTGGTCACCCCTCAGCACCACTACTCTTCTAAAAAAGGAAGCAAAACCCCCTCTTTGTGGAAATACTCCCTATTGTTTAGTTGACGGTGCAAGCAGCATTCTTTAGTTACTATTTCTCAGGCAAAAGCAGATATACCTTAATTCTTCATATTTCCATGAAGTTTACATTTAGGCAGTCTCAAATGAACCTTCGAATAAAAGGCCTTGGGCTCATACAATATTAGTTCTAGCATTTTATCATAGAAAAGCACAAAAAGAAGTTCTTGAGCTTCTCTACCCTACAGCGTGCAATGTGCTGCCAGCGGCTCCGAGTGCTTCCCAGGGGAGGTCAGGGACCCTGTCCCAGCCCACACACAGAAAACTGAGGCACAGAAAGGGACCGTGACTTCTTGTGGGAGGGGGAATACAGCTTTTCCTGTAGTCGGAGCAGTAGTCGAGGAGGGAGGCAGCGCTGCCTGCCTGGACGCGCGCTGCCGAACAGCAGCAGCGACGCACAGGAATCTCCCTGTGCCAGCGACTCCGTAAGGTGCGAGCCCAAATCTGTTCCTTCTCAAAGAATCTCCTTGAGGAGCTTTTTGGTTCCTCCCATCTCCTCTCCTTCCTCCCAGTGCCTATAGTATATGAGCCCCTTGTAAGCTTCTAATGGCTTTATTTTCCCAGCCTAACTTCATCTGAAAAGGTTGCTCGTAGCTTTTGGGAGTGAGAAGGGCAGAACAACGTGGGGCGACCCTTCTGTTAGAGGTAAAGCTGCCAAGAAGTTCTTGGGCAGGTAGCAGTGCAACTTTGGGTCTTGAGGCAGTTTCTGTCTATCCCAGGCAAAAAGGTCTGGATAGGCGCGGTGCCAGCTAATTGCTGGAAAGTTGCAGTAAAAAACCCCAAGGAAATAAACAACAAAAAAAACCCCAAACCACCATCCCACAACAGCAAACACCCCCTCCCCCCCCAACTACTCCCTCACTTGACTAAATTATTGAAGATGTCTTCATACTCGGGATGCCTGTGCCACAAGCTGGGTCTGTGCTGAACCCTCCGCGCACTGAACCGGTCCCTGTGACGGAAGGGGCAGATACTGACGGGGGAGCCGTGGCTTTGGCAGCTGCCTGCGCTGCCTGTCCTCGCCTCCTGAAAGCTGGAAACTCTCTCTGTGCTCACCTCCTGCAGCCCATCCTCTCCCAACCTCGCCCCAGCGTTGCTTGTACGGTTGCAGTTTGTATTACTGCCTCTGTCTGTGTCTTATGCTAACTGCCTGCTTAGGAAAGAAATATTCCGGCTTTACCCCCGCGTTGGAGCTGGCTACGTTCTGGGGGAGACTCGGCTCCGGCGAATCCAGCTTTCCCCTCCTGCTCGAGAACCGCTGGGTTTTGCCTCGAGCGGTCTCGCAGTTAATACGCTTACCGCAAAATAGCCAAGCTGCGTGGTTTTGGGGGTGAGGGATAATACCGGTTTGTCATCTCGAGTGATGAGCCCTCACCTTGCATTAGGCTCCTTGGTTCGTAGTGCATCTCCTGCTTCCCTGTGCCCTCAGAGAGTCCAAACGTCTTCATAGCCTGGCCTTAAACTTCCCTTCGGCCACGCTGCAGTCGTTCCCGCGGGCTTTCACCTCTTTTCTTGGAGCATTACGCTCGCTAAAGCAGCTTTCCACTTGCGTGCCTCCGCTGTGTGTTTTAAAGCATCGGGACGAGTGAAACCTGGGTTTGGGGGTCTCGGCGGTGGTGTTACCAAATGGTAGGAGCCTCTTCTGCTGCTGTTGTCCTGCAGTTCTACTCTGCACGTGTTTTGCTGTTTATTTTTACAGAATAACACTTTAAGGTATCTGTGCTCAGCCTTGTAGGGAATGTAACTCTACCAGGAATCTGGGACAGCGGTAGAGGAGGGCACAAATGAGACTGGTAGCAAAAAAATAAAAGGAAGAAAAAAAACATCCGTCTTCAGGGTCAGCGTGAGTCTGGGCAACCTCCCAAGTAGTTTCTGCAGGTAGAAGCGTTCTCTTTTCCTGCGAATGCCTCTTTATCACTGTTTTAGCTGCCTCTGGTGCTGCTGCTTTCTGCCCAGCCCCTTTGCAAACCACCACTCGGTGCCTATTAAAAAGTTGATGCAATTATGACACTTGGGCTACGTCTCGTGTAAGAGAGGATGCGAGTGCCTATAATAGCATAGATGTTTTAGGGTCTTTGCTTAAATGTGGTAAAGCTCAGCTGTCCAGAAGAGAGCCATGTGCTGGAAGGAACGGTTAGGGAGGATTGGGCTTCAGGGCACCGAGATCTTAAAAACATCTTTGACAAATGAAGCACTCGGATCTAAACGCTATTGATTATCACTGGATCCAAAGGAGCCACCTGCTCGGAGATTTTCGTTTCGAAATACCTGTCACCCTCCCCCTTGAAACTGGAGTTTAAACTCTTCCAGTAATGTCTGCAAATTGATTTGCAGTCCCCTGAAAAACAAAGTGCTGAGCATGGAAGATAGACTCAGTGTGGGCAACGGCAGGAGCCGGGGATGCTGAGGGTACCCAGGGGCGGGGGGACTCTGCTCTGCCTGCGTCGGTTTGGCTGGCTGTCCGTTTTTTGCACACATACACCCCTCCATATGTGACGTACCTATATGAGGGTGCTCTAATAATGTTGGGGCAGGAGCGCCTGCGCCAGGGCTGCTCCTCCTCCCCTTCGCGCGCTGCGTGGGCTCTCGTGCAATGCCGAGGTGAAGCCCGTAAATACGATGATGGGGCCGTGGCAGCCTGGCTTTATGTCCCTTAATGCTGGTGTGCAATCGCGTCCCGCGTTACCCAGGCTTTGCTGGGAGAGCTGCGTGTGGGAGGAACGTGAGCTGCGGCTGCTCCTCCGCTGGCTGGCGGGGCTGCTGGGGGGAGGCACAAGGACAAATAGTATCATTTTTTGCTGAGTGTTCCTTAAAAACAATCCGGGCTTTGTTGCTGAAGCCACAACAACAACAACAACGGCTCAACTTCTTTCAGTTCGGGGACCTTTAAAAGGGCCCTTTCTGCCAAGGCACAGAGCAGCCTCCACCGCATCCCTTGCTCCCCTTTCATGCTGTGCCCTGTTAACAGTCTGGGGGAAAGGCAACAAGCAAACGACCCCGCCGTCCCAGAAATACTTTGTGGGCAGGGAGAAGGCTGTGGTGAGCGGCTCAAAAGTTCCAGAAATACGGAATTTGGAACACGTGCGCAGCAGCTAACAAGTCTTTTCCCTCATCATAGTGTCAGGCTCTCGCGGTACCATGGAAAGAGAATACAGAAGAGCATTTAATACTCCCAAACTAACCTCTTTTTTTGGGGAGGGTGGGAGATGAAGGCTTTAATGCTTTTCTAGAGAAGAACTATGATGAGGAATGGGGAAGGTTTAGCTCTTTCCTTGCTCCATCTCTAAAGAAAACAGAGGCAGTAGCTCTCTAAGCAAGAAAAAAAAAAAAAAAAAAAGTTTGACATTGAAGATACTATTACATATAGTCTGGGCAGACTGAGGTAAACCTGCTTCCTTTCCTATGGTTTCACGTCTGCTTTTTGTCTGCCCTTTCCAGGCAAAAAGGGTCTGTTTACTCTTGCTAAGTAGCCTATGAAACACAGCACTTCACTGCCCGATCTCCACTTTCTAGACGTCTTGCTTTCACCTCCCTGCTCTCAAGCGAAGTATTGCTTCATCAGCATAAATATTCAGACTGGCAGAGTCTTAACTGCCTTTTAAATGTCGGCTCATTTCCCTCTTAATTCTCTGGAGAGGTGGAATTCATGCCCTGTGGTTTGTAGGGTTTGTGGGTTCCCTGAGGGGGCTGGTGCCCAGGGACACACACACACCACACCCCCCACCCCACCCCAGGCAGACGAGGGCTGTGATGTGCAGATCTTGCGAGGAAATCTTCAAAATTGGGCATTTCTCGCTTGTCCCAAGCAGCGAGCATCTCCGTCAGGTGGTGGGAGCGTGGTACCCTCTGCTGCTGGCTCCTCTGCGGTCCCGTGAAACCTCTGGCTGCAGGGCATGGTGGCTGGTGCCCCCACCGCGCAGGGTCACACCCGCTTCGGTTCACCCATTTCTGGCCCCCAGCTCCAGCCTTTAAAGCAGGACGGGTTTAAGTGTCTTCGCTTTTGGCACTAGGCACAAACACCACTTGTGGGAGTGCAGCAAGAGGAGTTGAGGCGATGTGGTCCTTCCTGGGGGTGCGGGAGGAGGGAGGTATTTCCCTTCTGCATACAGCGCGGTTTCTTTCTCTGTGCACGGGCGGAAGGTGAGATTCCTACTTTGCCTAATGTATACACTTCGATGGTTTTGCTCTGCTAAGGGAAGACAGATGACAGCCAGTCTCTTTTGACAGTATCGATGAGTATTAGTCTCTCCTTGAGCTCCCGGCACCCGAAAGCTGTCCTGCTAAAGCACTTCACGTCGCTTTGGTATAAAGCCTGTGCCTTTGGTGAGCAGGTCACGGTGGGACAGCAGGCAGAGGAGCCGTGCTCAGCCGTTCCAGTACAGGGGCGCATCCTTCTGAACTTCCCTGGTGATCACAGCTTTCTCCTCCGAAGCTGCGCACGCGCTGCGGTGGAACATGTCTGTAGGGACGCAGGGTTTGCTGCGGCATCTCGGCAGTGTCTCTGCCTCGGGAGGAGAAGTTCTCCTCCTGCACTGCACATCCTTCTCCTGGTACTCTGTAAAACTAGCTAGAGAGCAAGGAGAGAGCTTAAATGCTTTAATTAAGACTTCTACGCTCTCCAGCTCCCGTGGTGTGCAGCACAAGGCTGGTGGTGTTAGCAGAAGCTCCTTCAGTTGTGATCTGTCCAGAGAAATCCCACCCTTTGGCTGCTGATGAGGAAGGACTGTGATAGGAACGCTACTATATGAAATATTTTAGTTTTGTAAGGAGATGCAGTGGGTTATCGCTTTATTTGGTGACTGCTGGAGGCTTATTCTGAAGGAGGAATAGTCTCTTCTCGGAGCAGGCGTTAAGTCAGAGCAAGTATCTTCAGCCAGAACAAATACAAACTTCAACTTGTCAAGCAAATGGATAAGTTGTCTCTTTTCCATGCCGCTCCATTGACTCGAAGCGCTTCGGTGAGGAGCTCATCGTTGCCGTCGCCTAACAAACGGAGCTATTCAAGAAGAGCCATCCCCTGCATCTCAGGCATGCTTTGCAGGGCGCGCGCAGCAGTAAAACGGCTACATTAAAAGTTCCTTCATTAGGAAATGAAAAGGCTGCCGTTAGCAAGCGATTCCTCCGAAACCTGTGCTATAAATGCAGGTCAGAAGCATGTCTCTGAAGCGCACTAAGCCTTTCGGGGAATATCCAATAACTGGGATAATAAAGAGTTCTTGCCGTGTAAGGAGCAGGATGCATCTCATGTACGTAGAGACTAATTCTCCATAATGAGACTTCTAGACAGCAACTCCAGCCCGTGGTCAACGTTACCTGAACTGCTACGCGATAACATGCTGAAAACTGGGATCGGAGCCACGTGGCAGGCTCCTGCCTTGCTCACTTGCAGCAAGCTATTTCTGTGCAGACAAGCTTGCGAGCTCCTGCTTCTGCCGTAGCAGAAGATGCTTTTGGAGCTTGCGTGGGGTCTGTGAGTGTTAATTCTGGCTTTGGCGGCAGCTTAACCAAATGTGCACACGGGACGCAGTTCCTGGTGGGATGGAGGGGAGGAAGGGGGTATCACGTGCCCCAGGCACGTCACTGTAGTACAAAATGTGCCATTTGCCTTTGTGTTAAGGGAGAGAACTACTTCTCGCTTCTGGGTTTACCACCCGACTCTAGTAGGAAGATCTTTCCGAGCAGGGAAATGCCAATATGCTGCTAACTCAGTATCCTGAGCAAGCTAGGGGTGATCACCTTATCTGCACGGTGAAACCTGAACCTCCTTCCTGCCGGGCTCCGAGAGGGAGCAACGACGGGCTCATCCCTTCAGACTCGGCAAGTGTCCTTGGTCCTTCTTCTGCCACAGAAGAGGTCGTAGTCCTTTGCGGGCTGGCCAGCGTGCTTGAGGGAAAACTCAACTGCTCTTTTCTCGGGACTCGTGTGTTCAGGAAAAGCAAACCTGTGAAGACAGCTGCCTCTGAGCATGGTTCAGGGACGTGCAATGGCAGTGGTACGGCAAGGTGGCTGATTTCCACAGGAGACGCGTGGGACGTGGGGCTCAGCCCTCCCCGTCCTGGTGCCCGGTCCCAGCGGCCGTTGCACGTGGCCCAGGGAAGCGCAGCCGTCCTTCGGAAAGGTCTGCAGTAGCGCTGAAGGTCTCCAGTTACAAAAGGGACTTAGCATAGAAATGTTTTATTCAGCAAAAAATGCCGGAGCTACCTTTTTTTTTTTTTTTTTAAAAAATCAAATTTTTTTGGCTGTTCTTGTGGGTTTCTGTATATATTCAGGTTTATGTGTTAATGCATTAACCCTTTGTGCTCCTTCATACATCTTTGTGCTTTGTAGGAGACGCTGCCTAGCAGAGGAGTCCTTGAATGTTTTTATTTTGTTCTTCCGTCAACAGTTTGTGAAGACCGTATCATTCCTAGTAACTGAGAAAGACTGTCTTTGTCAGCACCGAGGATGCTGCTCTCATCCAGTGACTAAAAGACACCCAGCAAATTACTGCACCTGGTATAGCACCAAGTGCTGCTACCTTGTAAGCTTCCTCAATAGCTTCACAATAGCGAAGTTAATACTTGCCTCATGTTAAATCTTAAATACTAGTTTTGTGCTCTTTGTTAAGTAGCACCAGCTTGTATTTCTTCATTAGCCATCCTTTCTATCTCTCTGGTTTAGTGTACATAGGAAACTTAGAATTAATTGCTGCTGCTTCTTTTAGAAATCCAGTGAAATTCTCATTCTCTCTCTCCCCTCCTCTCTTCCTGCCCCCAGGCTGATTTCTAAAGATTCTAGGCTTCCCATGCTCTTGAAGTCTTTCTGTTGCTCTCCTACAGCGTTTCCAGCAATACAATTTGTCCAGCAGCATCAGTCCTCTGATCCCTTTGCCCCCTTTCCCCTGTACCAAGTTACCACCTTTCCGCCGTCCTTTCTTTTAAAAGTTGACCTGCAGAACTGGAAGTACCTCTTGAACATTACGTCTTCCTTCCACCCCTGGCTCTTCTAGCACAGAGTAATACAAAAGCAAAGTTTTTGAATAGAGATCAAACACTGATTCCATGCTTGGAAGCCAAAGAGCTACTTACTTTTTTTTTTTTTTTTAATTGTACTTGAAGTAGATTCGTGCAAGTGGTTTGGCAAAAGAAATACTCCTGTGCCTTGAGAAGGCGTCTTCTGTTCTGAAGCTGGCAGAGTGCAGGGGAGAAGAGATGGCCTCTAATTTTACCGGTCTAGCACACGGATCACGTGCATGTGGATCGTGACCACATCAGGGTGCATTAAGCACCCTCTGTGCATAGGGGAATAAATAGCATCACTTTACCAATGGAGTCTCCAGTTAAAGGTATATATTTATTGATAGCTCATTCCAGGTCTGAAAGAGTGAATGCCATTTAAATGGGTTTGGTAATCTGCAGAGTAAATCAGTAGGAGCTTTTTTAGATGCAGGGTTTTTTTTTCTCGCGTTTCTTGATAGTCTGAAGGCCAGCAGGCATATATCTTTTGATAATCATGATTGTGAGCAATATTTCAGTAGCGTGTATCTGACACCACTCATGGGCGTGCCATAGAACCAGAGAAGCGATAGCTGTAAGATCTCTTTGTAAAATATGTAATGACCACTGGGCAATGCCACCAGCCTGCCTTAACGATGATAAATCTTCCCTGTTTCTGGGTGCTGGAGTAATTAATAATGACCAGCATGTTCATCTTACAAATCAGCTGTCCCATGGCTCTACAGCAGGACAAATGTTCTCAGACTTTCCAGGTGCTCTGGGAAAGGCAAGTCTTAGTGGATGCCATCTCAATTACGAGACTACCTGAGAGTGTGGCATGCATTTACATAGGCTGGTTGTTGCTTAATTTGCTGTGCTAGAAGATCTAGGTCTTCTGACTAATCTGACATAATGAGGTAACAAATGTATAATTAAAGTAATGTAGTTAAAGTTTGCTAAGATCAAAATAGTTGAGGCCTAGTGAACAGAAAGCAATTTTTAAGTAGTCAAGAGCTTAATTTGTAGCTAATAAGCAGTTAAAATATCATTTTCCTAGGTTTGTGTCTAACAATTCTGCAGTAAAACAAAACCACATTTACTCAAGTCTACATCCAATTTATTATACTTCTACTCTTCTAAGAGTGGTGCTTTTTACACAGCTCTGCTATAATAAGGAAGGCTGCAACAAGTCGGTTCTTGGTTAAGACAGTGGAATAGTTAGTCTATTATAATTGCAAAATGCAAACACCTGAGGTGTAAGGCCGTATCACAGTCCACCAAAATAAGACTTTAAATGGCTCTTGGTCTGTGTTAGTCTCCTATTGACTTTGCAGCTTTGTGTCACTTCAAGCCGTGAAGGAAAAGCTTACCAAGGAGGTCAGCCCCGCTCTGCTTTAGCCTTAGCAGTTGTCGAGTCCAGTACTAAGGCTGCAAACATACAAATATCCAAAAAGGTTCTCATTCTCAGCTGGAAAGCTTAATCCCTGAGCTCCCTTCTTTTCTCGCCAAAAAACCGAAACTTTTATCTTCTTGCATTCAAGCAAATCTAACTGGACTCTTAAGTGACTTAAATCACTCTGACTACTTCTATATATCCATAGAAATGGGTAGTCCTAAGACAACCTGTAGTTGTCTAGCTGCAGTCAAACTGACATCTGTGACAGTGAGGCTGAAGAGCTGTTGTATATACTAGTGCCTCTTTCTTACCTCTGTGGAGGTGGTTGTTGATTTGTCTTGGTTGTGATCAGCAAATTAGCTGCTTGCTGAAGAGCTGGTCTTGCTTTGGGTTGGGTTGAGAGGTGAGGGAGCTTGTATGGTGGCTGTCCATACGGTACCGATACTAAACAGTCAACCTACCTCCAACGCTGGGCGTCGATGATGGTTTCTGAGCCCAGCTGGCCAGAATGTGCCATCTCTCATCTCTGGAAAATCATGACTTTTAATAAGTAAAGCTACTTTTGCCCTACGCTGGACACGCAGCAGCGCACGTGAATACGTTCGATCTGAATAGAGCAGTGGGTTTTGTTGGCTCTGTGGATTGTTCCAAATAAGTGATGTTGGCTTTGGTTTTGTTGTACTTGAAGGTGCCTCATCACCAGACATGGAGTCCAGCTACGGGGGAGGCTTGCTAGATATGGTGAAAGGAGGAGCAGGGAGACTCTTCAGCAATTTGAAGGATAACCTGAAGGATACCCTGAAGGATACATCTTCAAAGGTCATGCAGTCTGTTGCCAGGTACAGTACAGCTGAAGCTGCCTAGCGCAGGTAAAACCGCTAGCTGCAAAGTGCCAGTCTGAGCTGCCGTCTTAACTAGCACAGCACAACTTCCAGCTAACCTAATGAAGGAGGGAGGTGAAAATCACAAGTGACTTCTTTGATTCTGTCTCATAATTGGGAGTTGGCCTCAAGGAAGCGGGAAAACCAAAGTAAAAAAAAAAAAAAAAAAAAAAAATCTAAGCTTCGTGGGGAGTGAGCGTCGACATCCTGAAATCTGGAAAAGGTGTCCCCCCCCCGCCCCCGCCGTGAAAGTGGAGCACTTGGTCTCCGATTCCTTCACTGGCCCCTGTGGGGTCCTTTCACTCAGCCACCGCTAAAGTATTTTGTCACTGAAAACTGGCTGATTTTGTATGCCTTCCCTTTGCCGTGCAAGGAGACTCTTCTCGCTGATGTAACTGTTCCCTTCACTATAGCCACCTTTTGAGCAGAAGAAAGAGCTGAGGTGACTTTGCCGTGGTTACGTCTGCTGGTGGTGTCCCCTGTGCTTGGCACTCTGCCTGCCGCTCAGCGATATGGGGCTACGACAAATTAAACTTAATGCAGGCAAGACCTCAGAGGCTTTGAGGGATCTGCAAAGTGGCAGACTACTAAAGATTTCTCCTGAAAACTGGCACTGAAAATTAATGACAAAAGGGAAAAGGGACCTTTTTTGCAAGCTTCTGCATCCAGATAATTGTGTATGTAGAAAGGAAGGCTGGGTCACTGTCTGCAGGAAGCTATTTGCACCCTCATCTTAAGGCACAACGACAAAGTACAAACAATCAGTTTTAAGATCATTCTTTCGCTGTGTCATAAGTAGATCCTTGTGGGAAAACACTCTTGTCCTGGTTCCTCTAACGTGTGCTGTCTTCTGTAAACGTGTGCATAATGTCTGTCTCCTACTTTGTCTCCTTTCAGTTACACCAAGGGGGAGCTTGATATTTCATACATTACCTCAAGAATCATAGGTAAGTACTGCTTACCGGATAAATAAAACTTGTAGTATCCCAGGGCTCAGAAGTTCATAAACACATTCTGGTGCACGCTCAGCCTGGCTGCTTCTTATGTTTCTAGTGATGTCTTTTCCGGCTGAAGGCGTTGAGCTGGGATTCAGGAACCACATTGAAGATGTACGGACGTTTTTGGATTCCAGACATCCTGACCACTACACAGTCTTCAACTTGTCACCCAAGTATTATCGCAGTGCCAAGTTTCACAACCGGGTGAGTGTTTTCCGAGAGGTTAACAAGAAGAGCAGGGGTTGAAACTTCTTGGGAGAAGGGGCACCGGGTTCTACTTCTGTCTATCCTGAGTGTGGCAGAATGGAAGAAGACGAAAAAGGAACTATAGGTGTTTCTAAGCTGCTGTGGTTGTTTCTGGGTTTTAGCTGATGCCTGGGGCCACAGGGACTAAAGAGCTGGAACGTTCAGGACATAATGCTTGTGTCAGTGCAATGCCACTTACTCTCACAGGCTCCTAAGTTGAGCCTGTGCGGCTCTTGGCTCCTGCGTAGCTGTTAGAAGCTGCTGCAGAGAAATAAGGCGTAAAATGAAAGCGCTTTGATAGAAATTACCAGTAAGAGAGGGTAGCTTATTTTCATGCTGAACAGTCCTTTGGTTGTGCTTTAATCAAGCAGGAGTCCATAGCAGGCAAAGCACGGGACTGGAAACCAGATCCAAGGGGCATTTTGGCTCTTCCATTAGCGTGTGACTTTAAAAACCCACCTCCACTCTCTGCCCCAGTTTCCTTCTCTAAAACCAGATCAGCGTACGGGAGCATTGCAAGGCTCTGGTTCACTAATGGCTTTTAGAGGAAATCTCTATGAAATACTGCTGTTGAAAGGCAAGATTAGATCTAATCTTTCAGAAAACTTCCTGTTCTTTCCCTCTCCGGCAAGGGAGTGATGGTTTTTCTTTTCTTTTTTTTTTTTTTTTTTAATTCCTTATTTTTTTGTTGCCTTCAGCAAAAAAGGCAGCAGCAGTTGCCAGGCTTAATCCTCGGTCAGGGCAAGCGAATCTCGTGCTGCATAAGCCTCATTTCACTTTAATTTGAGGTATAGCTGAATCTATCTTGAGCAATCGCTCTGATTGCCAGAAATCACTCAGTCACACTTGAAGCACGTTTCTCGGTGGCAATCAGTAACCAGCCATGACTTCAAATGTGAGTAAATGAACAGGAAAGACTAATTAAAATATATCAAGGGCTCCGGATCTTACCTCTCGCTTGGTTCTGGTACATTACTGTTGCTGGTGGTGGGAGGAGAAAGACAGATCTACTTTTGAAAGCCCAGCGTTAACCATCTGTTGGTATATTGCTTGACCTGGCCATAACTCCTCCATCCCCTGTGCTTTAGCTCCTACCCTACCCGAGAGCTTAACAGATGACTTTGCATGTCACTCTCAAAGTATGACTAGGTGCTTTGTAAGCTATTGCCTTGACACACGCAGGAAGAACTTGATGCGTCTTGTATTAAAACATTGTACTTCCAGGTTGTTGGCTAGGAAATACTGACTCCAAGTACTCTTCAGGGAAATGAGATATGCCCAACACAGTACATGAGATCAAATGAAACCTGAGACAATTATAAATATGAGGTTGGACTTCATATATATTGGAAAAAAAATACTAACAGGCTATCAAGAAGGTGAAATCATGTTAAGAGTATTTTCTGGATGAGGACGCCAGATGAGCTGAAGTTTTGGGCCTTTCACTTGTTCTTTGAAGTGAAAGGCTTTTTAATTCCTATCTTGTTAAAACTTTTTTTCCCCTAAGATCGAAGTAGGTCACTTCGCTGCGCAGAGGCACAGGAGGGAGATGAGATGACAGTTACACGTCCTGCTGGGCCATTTTCCTGCCCTGACACGGCTGTGCGGGGCACGAAGCCCAAGCGCCCGGTCTGTTGGGGAGAAGAGGGGACTATGAACACTACAACCTGCTGCTCAGATCTGGTTGTGCTCTATTCTCCTCCTTGCCTTGCCTTCCCGGCAGGAGAGGGGAGAGCTCACGGCTGCTCGAGGAAGGGTGCGCGGTTTGAAAACACGCAACTCAAATATAGCAGTAAACAACAAAACCGTACTTCAAAAGTCCCTGATGGGTCACATTCCTGGCTGGTGCTGCCCTACTGCTAAAGTAAAACAAGCGCTGGCTGCTTTTTTCCAAAGCTCTAGAAGAATTGCTCTTACTTTTCTGTAAGGTTGTCTTTCGTGAGTGGTGGTGAGGTTATGTTGGAAATAAATGAAATGTTACATAGTGCGTATTTAATTTGCTAATTGTGAACCAGCAAGCAGATGTGTAATTGTAGGCAAAGTAAATATATAATTATGGACTGTTGGGGAAATATATATTATTTACTTGATAAGTGGTAATGGCTTTTCCAGATGCTTGACAGCGTGTTATCGTGAGATCTGTTCAGAAAATCATCAGTGAGAGGGTCACTGGTGCTATTAATTTTAACAGCCACTTGGAACCTTGTTTTTTAGTGGTTTTAGAGTTGTTTTAGCGGTCTAACTGCAAGTGGATCTTGTGCCTCTAGAAGCCCGCTGCAGAAGTAGATGGGGTTTGGCGGAGAAAACTTTTGCTTGATATAAAATAATAATTGGCGTGATAATATAAAATAATATACGTCACTTACGGCATCAGTACTCTGGCTCTATTAAAGAATTGAGTAAATGTTTACGATCACTCTGTAATTCAGATTTTGCAATGGTCCCGTAAGCGCAGCAGTGCATGCGCTGTCAGGTCCGTGGAACAGAAAGCTAACGCTGGCTGTTCCTGCACTGGGGGTTACTGCGTAGTGAACCTTTGGGTGTTTTGTGCCCCCTCGGCCCTTCCTGAAAATGCGCAGAAAAGGAATAGGCAAGGGAAAATGAAGCGCATACAACAGAAGGAATGAAATAAACTACAGCTCTGGAGAGAGAAGATGGGGGATAAGGATGATGCTGTAGAAAGGATAATCAGGGAATGGTCGTTCGCTGCCTTCCAAAGCTTGAGCACGGATTGACTTACTGAGTAGCTTCTACAGTGCGAACCTGCACTTGCTCACCGAGCGCACAGCTGAATTCCAGCATGTTGTGGAGACCAAAAACTTTCGTAAGTCTCTAAAAAGCAATTAGACAAATACCGAATTAGATCGGACAAAAATCTCCCACATGTTAAGCAGAGGTTCGCCAGCTCAGAAAGGCTGGCAGCAGGATGGGTGCCCTGGGTTAGGCAGTGCTGCCCGCTTGCTCTGTCCCTGTATCCTCTCGGTGTCATTGGAGCTGTTGTTTGAGACAAAACACAGCTTGGTAGTTCTCCGGTTTGAGTCGGGATTCCCGTTTCTGCTATAAGATGTTGTGCAGGTATATGTTAGGGAGAACCTTAAATACAAATTTTTATGAAACCTGGAGCGCTTCCTTCCTCCCAGAGATGAAACGGTCAGGTATGGAAATCATATGGCTGTTTAAGAACCGTCTCCTTCCTGCCCCTGGTTCTCATTAAGCAGGACCCAAATGTCAGCCAAGAGAGAGAACCAATTCTTTGTCTAAGGACAAGCCTCATGACATTTCTCCTTTACATTTCTTCTAGCCAGAAATGCCTTTTAAAAAAGATATTTCAATTAATACTAGATGAAATGGAGATGTCTGTAGAAGGCTATTTGATGTGCTGTTTGAGACTGCAAGGACTGTTCTTGAGATAAGTGTTATGACTCAGAACTAGTACATCGATGAATAGTAGCTAGACATACTTTAGGATTTGTGGTTTTTCAGCTCTAAAGTCATTCATTTTTCTGGCTCATATCTTAACTAGACTTATTCAGATGTGATTTTTTTTTTTTTCTTTTAACAGAAGTTTCCTTTCCATCAGTGTAATATCTGTCAAATAGGGCTTGAAAATCCTATGACACACAATGACTGAGAACAACAGATGCTCAGCATCCTTTGAAAATCGGAGCCGTAGTTTTTAGGGACAAGTTGTACGAAGGCTTTAGACATAGTAGAAATCAACGCGCTGCTGCGAGACTGGAGTGTTATGAATGACCACTCAAGATAACCTGACTTGGAATGTAAATTTTTTTAAATGTGTAGTCAGTGACAATATATCAATATTATGTTATTTAATCGAGAATTCTTTTTTTGTTTGTCTCCTCATAATTCATGAAAGTCACAGAGCAGAATTATGCATGAGAAGAGATGGAGTAGGTTTCAAGCACATAACTCTAGGTTGTAAAAGAGAAGTATGTTTCTTGGCAGAAGGCATTTGTAAAAGCACGCCTTGCTTAATGCTCTTATGAAGCTGGCTTTTGTTTGTTGTGTGATTCCTGTAGGTATCTGAATGTAGCTGGCCGGTACGGCAAGCGCCCAGTCTGCACAACCTCTATGCTGTCTGTAAGAACATGCACAACTGGCTACAGCAGAACCCCAAAAACGTGTGTGTCATCCACTGCATGGTAAGTACACCAGCAAGTAACCAAATTTTTAGACCTAGGAGTCGTAAGTCATATTCCACGTTGTGTGTCTGGAGTCTGCGTATGAGGATCGTGACAATTTCTAAAAGAAAAAGAAATGTAATAAAACAGACACACACCCCCACACCCCCATAGAAAGGGACATTATCTTCCACGTGCAGTTCCATGGCTAAACGGGAAGACAAAACACTGAACGAGAAGCAGGAATGCAAAGCAAAAAAGGTCACAATCGATCTAGCAGTGAACTACGAGAGGTGACGAGCAGCAAAAAGGTTTGAACTTCACCTGAGAAGCGACTGTAAGAGTTGTCAGCCTGCTATGGCTTTGCATTTTATTGTAAGTAGTCGCAGGACAAAATTCAACTGCTATGCTGAAGGTTACTGATGGAAGTTGGGGAGAAAACACATAGCTGGGAATTCTGTTGAACTGTGAAACTGAGATTGTTAAAGTCTCTCGCTGTCACTACTTGTCAGGCCTGGCTGAAGAAGTCGAGTTGCCTTCTGCTCTTCTTTGTGCACCACAGCTGAAATGGTTGCGAAGTGCCCCGTAAGGGTTATTCGGTACTGGGCAACGTGTAGATGGGATGCATGAGAGTGGTGTGATTCTCTATGACTAACTTGTAATTTACCCCATACAAGCTTTCATATGGACAGTAATGCCCAAAAGGAGAGTTCTGTTTTGCTCTTAGAGCCTGAACTAAATCTGGGAGGCTGTCAGCCCTGGTCGGCCTAAACTAGAAGGAATGGAGGAAATGACTGATCCAGACCTACATAGACCTTATGTACGAGTCTGGCATTTGTGCCTTGCGTAGCGCAGCCAGCGGCTACGGGCTATAAATTCTATTCAAATAGAGGTGAAATCCACTTGATGCCTCTAGTCCTGGAAGTCTAGCTCAAGAATCAAATTCCTTTACTGTCCTTTGAGCAATGGATATCAGGATAATGCTGTAAAAGATAGGGAGTCCTTTTCAACACTTTCTAAGAAGTCTCCAGAAGCCGACTTAGTTTGTATGAACCTGAGAGGTCTTTTCAGAAGCAATTGGCAGGGGCTAAACCTTAAAAAAGCAGGTAGCCTGTTAACCTTGAGCTTGTGCTCAGGCTCAGCAGGCTGCCGGGGTCTGGGTCAGTCCTGGTATGGCAAATGCTACAGTATGGCTGGAGTGCCTAAAAGGTGCCTGGAATAAGTAATTGCAAGGACCCTGTGTAACTTTAAACTTGTGTTTCAAACTTTGAGGGTGACTGCCTGCCTGATGGGGCAGTAGGTTTCCCACTTCTTCCCTGTAAATGAACCTTGACTTCTGGGATCTTCTGTCCCCCCTGACACGTGGGAGATGAGCTGGGTGGCATGGTACTCCGGCGGTACCGAGCAGGTTCTCGTACCCAGCGCTGCACCGTGAATATGCATCCAAAACTAAGCAGGCATCAGACCTAGATTTTGGTGGAAGCTAGTGGAAGGGCTTTTTCTTTTCGTTTGGCTCGCCAGAGCTGGGGTATGGTCCGTATGGCTCATCACCTCATGTTCCTGGGTATAGCAGGGACCCGGGGCACTGGGGATACTTTGATTCTCTCCTGCTCTTTCTGTATTTTTGGTCTGTCAGTCTGACTCAGCAAACATACTTTCCCCCATAGTCACACTAAAGAAAACATAGACTCGTTCAGGAGCAGTCTGTAGGTTGAGGGCTGTGGAGGTGTTGGGTGAGGGAACCTTGGGCCGGATTTTGTTGTTTGTGAACTCGTCTAGGTTAAATTTCTGAGACGACTGCCTACAGCTGTGGGACTGGTGTACTCTGATCCCTGTAGTCAGTTCCAGGCCTATGTTTGAAATAATTACAATATTACAGCTTGGAAGCAGCCATGAAACACCAACATATGTAGACGAAATGTACTCCTGGGCTTTCAAAACAAGTCTAAACCATCCTCAGCTTTGGCTGCTCACTGAAGTCCTAGGTATTAAACAAATGACAGAGCACTGAAAATTCCTCATCATCTTGTGGTCTCAATCCTAGTCCTTCTGGAGAAATTTATTTTCTGTGATTTAAGGAAGAGCAGAGAGTGTTCTGCTGAAATTTAAAGGCTGTCTCTGATACTTACACATTTTTCTCCCACCGCCCCTTTCCTTAACAGGATGGCCGTGCAGCCTCAGCAGTTCTGGTCAGCGCGATGTTCTGTTTCTGTCACCTCTTCTCTAATCCAGGCCCAGCTATGCAGTTGCTGAACACAAAGAGACCTGGAATTGTGCTGTGGCCATCTCACAGGAGGTAGAGTATGCTGGCTAAATGCTACGTAGGCGGGCTATATTCCTCACACTAAAAACTGCCCCAGTACCTGTTGGGTGTATTTTGGCAATGTGTTCCCAGCCCCTAGGCCGAGATAGGCATTCAGATTTCACTTTGTTCCCCAGAAATAAGTGGCAAAGTGGTGATCAGGCACGGGAACAGGTTGTCCAGGGCGGCTGTGGGATCTCTGTATCACCCCCAGCAGCAGCATCCAGTTCCAAGATGCAGCGTTGAAGTTGGTCCTGCTCTGAGCAGAGGGCTGGACCGGACGATCTTCAGAGGTCTCTTCCAATCTGGATTATTCTATTATTTTATAAAACAATGCATGTGACCTGCAGGGTGTGTATGCTGCATGCTCCAGTCTCTCCACCCAGACCAGCCTGAAGGCGCTGGCAGGAGGCGACAAACTGAAAACTCCAGAATTCCTATTGCAGCACGAGCCGTACACAGGCATTAGCCGTGGTACTTAGCTTTGACAGGTCTTAACTGATGTTTATGGCCACTTCCATTTTACCCACGTTGATATAACAGTAATGGAGGAACAAAGTCAAATATAATAGCTTTGCTCACTAGCTCAGGGAAGCTGACAGGCCTGTAGTTAACAGGGCCTGGGTGAATCCTTCTCCCTATGTCAGCTTCATCCTTACAGGAGTTTATACTGTAAAAACGTCTTTTTTACAGTTTCCATTAAGCAGAGGAAAAACTGCCTGTCAGAGCAAACCCAAGATATAGTGTTAAGTATGTAATAATAATGATCCTTCAATACATGACTAACAAAGTAATTCACCTGCTATGTGCGTGTAAAATAGAAAGCAAACTTCTACTGGTAAACCAGAAAAAACATTGCTCAGCACCTTCTCTTCTGAAAGGTGAGGAGAAATGATCTTCAGCTCAGAGCTAAAGGCCAACTTCCTTCCTCTTGAGCTCTCATTCTTGTAATTAAACAGAAATGGAAGTGTAGATTTTGTGCCAGCTGCAAGGACGCTGGAGTACATGGAAGCTCTACTCCTGGAACTGTGAAAGAATCACACTTTCACTGGATTTCAAGGTAGACTTCAAGTACGGAATGAAAATTGGTCACCTGGGATGGAGATTTTAGTAATGGCTTTCTCTGTCTGCAGATACATAGGATACATTTGCGATCTAATAGCAGACAAGCCCGTCATTCCTCACTGCAAACCACTTACTATCAAGTCAGTCACCCTCAGTCCAGTCCCCTGTTTCAACAAGCAACGAAATGGCTGCCGGCCCTTCTGCGACATTCTCAGCGGAGAAACCAGAATCCTTACCACGTCCCAGGAGTATGAAAGAATGAAGTGAGTTGCTGTGATCTCCTACCATCCTTAGGAGTTTAATGCAATGGAGGCTTTCATTTTGCTGTAACGTGTCTAATATCTGTGCTGGAGTCACTGCCAGAGTGCCTGATAAATGAAGGAGTGCATATCTTAATTGAAACTTAATGCCTAGTGTTGAAATAAACTGCCAGAGTGAGTCTGAAGTTGTCATGCGGTGGGTTACCTTAATAGAGATAGTTGAGTGCTGCGTTGGTTTCTCTTGTGAAATGTTTCTGTTTCAACTAAGCCTAACGCCAAGCAGAGCGTTGAATGCGCCTTCTGTTTGCTTGGCCCGAACAAGATGATAGCTTTTATGTTGACATTGTTGATGGGTGGTAACGGCATTATGGACGGGAGCTTAACTGTGGGTTTCCTTGTCTTCCCCTCAAAGAGAATACCGTGTGCAAGAAGGGAAAGTCCTAATTCCACTGGGAGCCACTGTCCATGGAGATGTTGTTGTTTCTGTCTACCATATGAGATCTACCATTGGGGGACGCCTTCAAGCAAAAGTAGGAGTTTGTTTAACTTCTCTTGCATGGTAGAGGCGATGTAGCTAACTAAGAGATGGCTACATATGGGGTCTAAGAATGCACATGGCACTTGTGATGAAACTTTTGTCACTTGACAGTAGACATAACACAAATTTGATCAGTGCCAAGTGAAAACAAAGAACTGCGTATGGAGAAGTCCATGATGCCTCTGGTATCTCTTTATGGCCATCTCTATGGAGATGGTGTCTTCTGATAGGAGGGTGTAGGATCCTTCCAGTTGATGTAGAAGACAGGAACCGTCCATCGGTAACCAGCTCAGGGCAAACCACCACCAAAGGCTCTACCTACGCACTCTAAGAAGATGGAAGAAGATTTTCTTCTGCTCAAATTAGAATGAATTCCTCAGCCGTTGCTCCTGCATGGTGTCGGTTCTTGCTTGCTCTAGAGCAGCCTTCACCTTTTTTGGTCATTAGGGCAGAAAGGCAATTTGTGTGGATTTGTCAGTTATGGGGATAGGAAAGACCATTTAAGCTGCAGGCTGGTCAGACAGCCACCGTCCTCATAGCCAGAAAGACTCTTAATACTAGCAGATGAAAGAGATGGGAGACAGTGGAAACTGGGGAGGGAGCATAGAGGAGTGCTGGAGTGAGCACACCCTGATGTCTCCTTCCCATAATGTAGTAGCAGCGCTGAAAGCGATAATATGTATTGGTCCGTGCTCTTCTAGGCTTTGAGGCTGCTTTTAAAATACTGTTCTCTGGCTCTTGTAACTGCAGAAGAGGAATTTGGAAATGGAGTCTGTTCAGACTAGAAAACTTGAATCTGCAAAAACTGAATCAGTAGTTGTTACACACTATGTTGCTCCGTTAACCTTTGTAGTGATGACAGTTAATTTGCTCACTCGGTGAAATAACCCTTTTAAATTGTAGTGACTTAAAGCACAAAAAGTGAGGGAAGAACCATGTTTTGTCCCACCTGCTCCGAGTACCACCTCATTTGCTCCCTGCAGACGGTGCTCTGTGGCTGGTCAGGCATAACAGTTCCCAGACTCTCACAACCAGCTGGGTGTGGTGGCTGCCTTCCCGAACTGATACAGTGATCAGAGACTTTGATCCTTTTCCTGATGATATGTTTGAAACCTTCATATTCAAGTTGCAGAGTGACAAATCAGTGTGTTTCTCTTCTTTATTGGTGCTGTTTGCTGTATAGACGACACTTTACTGAAGCCTCTACTGCAAGTGAAATGGTCTTACATTTTACTGGGGTACAAACCTGTTGCTCCATTGTATTTAGTGGAAACAGATATTGGTTTAATTTAACTGCTACAGTGTCAAGTAGATCCCAGAAATAAAGAAGATCCCAGAAATAAAGACAAGCAGGGAAAGAAGGGATATTCCTGAACGCTGTGAAGGCGCTCTGCTGTATGGAGGCAGCAGCAGCAGGGTTTAAGGCAGATGGAAATATTTGGATTTGAGAAGGAAAAGCTCTGCTTTCTGTAGAACAAGCGGGATGAATTAGTCTAATCATAACTGCTATATAAGCTATGTAGTAACTGGTAGTAAGGTAGATTTAATTAACTGTCTGCATGTGCTAAACAAATATTTTTTTTAATTTCATGAATTTAAGCACTTGTTCATTCTGGTGCTCTGTGTTTTTTCAGATGACCAACACGCAAATATTCCAAATTCAGTTTCATACTGGATTCATAGCCCTGGGAACGACCACACTAAAGTTCACCAAGTGAGTATTTTAAGCTGAACGTTAATCAAACCTGAAACATAAAAGCCTTATGAAGGCTGAAGGAGAATATTTGCAGATGAAATGTGAAAAGTCTGTGTACATGCATATATTGAAAGACTTTATATAGCTTTGCAGAAATATCCTTTCCTTTTTAACTGTACAACTCTTGTCTCCATTTAGGCCTGAACTGGATGCCTGTGACTCTCCGGACAAATATCCTCAGCTCTTTCATGTTATACTGGACATAGAAATACAGTCTACTGATAGACAAACCGAATTAACTCCCCCGTGGGAGAACTTCACGACGAAAGACATCAATCCAACCATTCTCTTCTCCTCTCATCAGGAGCATCAGGACACTCTTGCTTTGGCAGGTAAGAGCTGCATAGATTTATTCAATTTACATGCTTACCTGCATGCTGAACTTTGTTTTGCTTGGTTTTATTTATTTGGTGCTCTGTGCTGCAGGTAGAGGTCCCACTGATTCACCCCAGGATAACATAAGAAATGTAGGACAGAGTGCATTCTTCTCATCTCTCAGCTGGCAAGGTATGCAGACTTGGTCTTCAAAGTAACATCGGCTTTGAACACGATAAACAGCTTGCTTTTTTTTTTTTTTCCTCTCCTCCCTGGAGCACAAAGTTAGGCTGAAGGATCCGATTGTAGCGTGTCTTTCGCATTAGATCACAATATATTGCTGGTCACACCCTTCTGTTGCAATTGGGTGGGAATTAATTTCCTACAACATCCTCTTCAAACATTGCCTGCTTGTGCCGTATATGACAATTATTGACATAGTTCTGGTGTAAAGCTTCGCCCAAGGCCTCCTTGATGCTAAAACCGAACTTAAGCTGCTTTTTCCTAACATTGCACTATATATATAGTGCTGTGAGAAGACAGTACCGGGAGTATTTGTCCGAGAGGCTGTCTAATAATGCTGAACACCTTGGAAATCTCACAGCACTGCCGAACGCAGCGTTCCTCCTCTGGCATCGCTGCCACGTTAGGTAGGAGCCTGGCGTAAGCGATCCTTGTGGGCACAGCTAGGAGGGCGGTTTGCGTCACTAGTCCTTTCCAACGAGCCTTGTTTTGCCTGGATTTTGAGGCATGGCTGGAGATCATCCCGGGTGCTTGGTGCTGATCCAGAAACTCATTCAGTTTGCAACTCTGGGCGTTACGCTTGCTGACTCTTCAGGCTTGAGGAGAGTCAATTAACCCCTGTCTTTGTTTCCTGATCAATAAAGCTGGCTTCTTATAAGACAGACCAGCAAAGACTTTAAGTTAATCTTTGCAAAGGACTCTCATTTTAAAATCTAGCAACACGCTGCTGTGATATTCTCGGTAGCTTTTTGTTCTGCTTGTAAGCTGATTTTTATGGCACCTTTGTGATGACAAAACTAACAGCTACCTAATTTTATTTTTAATCATCATTTAGATCAGAAATCTGACAAAAGTAGCTCTCACCCCACCTCAGAGGATCGAGCAGCGTTGGTGCATGAGGAAAGCGAACAGTCAGATGACGAACTCTTGTCCCTTTCCAGTCAGCACAGTAATGCCAGCGGTGACAAGCCTCACGGGACACCAAAACACGGCAAAAAGCAGCAAGAGCCTCCGGCACCACCTCCGCCTGAAGACGTGGACCTGCTGGGCCTGGATGGTAGCCCTATGAGCAAGAGTTTTCCCTCGCAGCCCACTGCTGCCCCCTCTAACTCAGACTTGCTGAATGATTTGTTTGGGGTTGGCGGGCCAAGTTCCCAGAGTCAAAGTGGACAGCCCGCTGCTGAGGAGGTCTTCCACGTGGGGGGACCTGGATCTGTGCAGTCAACTCCTCGGCGTTCCGCAGCTTCGGCGTCCCCATCCCCGTCCCCAAGGGTAGGAGAAGGTAATAGTGGCTATGCCTAGCGTGTGACTTGGGGCACGTGCTCTGCTCTGGGGTGTTGGATTTCTCTTGGGTACACTCGTTTCATGAAAAGTAAGAGCTGTGAGGGACCCCAGGAGGCCAGCCAGCTCCTCTGCTCTGAGGCAGGAGTTGGTGCATCTTCACAGTCAAGAACACAATCCAGATGATCTAGTTTGTCCCCTGAAGTCTCTACTGGAGTTCACTCAAGTGTTTGGCTGGCTTCTTACACTGACAGCTACTGGAGATCATCCGTTTTGCTCTTACTATGTGTCCAGTAATGCATATGAGGAGAATATGTATTCATGTTAAAAAAAAAAAAAAAAACACCAACCTCTTAAGTTTTTGGGTAGACCCACAGCAGTTTGAATTTAATTTCCCTTTTAGCTTCAGGGGGGTTGGAGCTATGACACTGATCCTGGACTATGAAATATGGCTACCCAGCTGTGCCGTTTCTGCTCTTCCTGCAGACAAGTTAGGCAATATAAGATGTTTCTTCAAAGACAGATTGAGATCAGGCTGGCAGAAGGAGTGGTTGAGTAGATATTAGAAAGAGGGATCTTTTGGAGGGTTAAGTGAAGAGAGGAGAGCAACTGAAAATCATCTGCAAGCGAACGGGTAAAGGGCCCAATCCAAGTTGCTCAGATTTGCTGAGGGCCTCTGGAACAGCTGGTCAGTTTTGCCAAAGGCAAAATCCGCGCCAGTGCCCGGGTCCGACAGCAGGTCTCTGCACCGCACTGAGCTGGACAGCCTCCTTGTGTTTGGTTTGGCCTCATCCTTTATGTTGCAGTTTAAGAGCTGACGTCCTCAACATGTACCTGATTCCAAGAGCACAGTATGCTCACTTAACTTTTTCTCGGCAACTAATAACTTAAAGCATTTGCAACATCTGCCAACTTTCTCGTACAGAAATGGTGTTTTTTTGTTTTGTTAAGGAGGCACAGGCTTGGGCGATGCTGGGGCTGACACCGGTAGCACCTACCGCAGGATGGCCCTGCAGCCAATTTCTGAAGACTCTTCTTCAGTCCTCCTTTCTCAGCTAGACTAAAAAAACCTGCAGGCTTGGGGAGGTTTGTCTACAAGGACACTCAAACACCAGATTCGCCTATGGTGTTTTTCAAAGCGAAAGGGACAGGAGCAGTTATAATCTACACGTACCGAGACTTGCGAAGGGAGGGAAGAGATGGAGGCTGAGGACTGGAGGCAGGAGAGGGGAGGAGAATAGGAGAATACGAGTTTCGGTAGAAGAAATGAGGCCACTTGTAGATGGAGAAGGTTCATCTTGCTGTGACTGTTTGTATGCTCAGTCTGAGAGCTTTCGCCCGGGGGTGGGAAGGTTGTGCAGACAAGCATCTCATAAGGCAGAGGTGCAGCAACGGTATCGGGAAAAGATTTCTGGATATTGTTGTCGAGCTTTGCAGAGCCAGATTGTTGCTTGAAAGGAAAAGTATCACGCAGCTAAATTGTCCCAAGCCAGGAAAGCAAGAATAAGAGCTTGCGAGATAAGAGAAGACTAGTAATTTATGAGGTATCCTAACCAATGAGTAACATAAGTAACGAATAGCAGCTTTAACACAATGCATAGCTTCTCAGGGTTGTATCTTTCTTACGGTAGTACAGATTGCACCTCTGTTCAGGGTGCTCTTTACCTTAAACTTGTTGGCAAGTAAGAATTTGAGTGACTTCAAAGGAGTTTCTTTTGTTGGTTGGGCTTGTTGGGTTTTTTTTTAAGGGAAAGACAGTAGGCTAAACATACTGATCAAAAATGGAGTTTGAGAATGAACTGGATTTTTGCAACAAATGGTGTTATGTAGGAAAGATACCAGTTATTTTCTAAAGCTGCTTCTAAGAGGTGGTCCTCTTACCCTCAATATGCATGACCTTTGACAGCCTAAAATCATCTTGGTCTGCATTCAGCTCTTGAGAGGAAGCAGGATTTGCACCAGGGCACCAACTCCAAGCTCCAGGCTCTCCCTCACTATCCATTTATGTATTGGAAGTATGTGCAAGTTGAAACTTCATCTGAAGTGTCTAAGTATCTAAATACTTGCTTCGACTGCTCCTAAATTCAGCTTCTTTCTTAGGAAAAGACAGATGGGATCAACAAAAGTGTTGCCACGACCAAGTCATGTAGCGCTCTGTCCCCTAGCATTTGGCTAGGGCATTGACATTTTCCAGTTGCTCTCTCGCAGTCGCATGCTGTCTTCTATTTGTTATCTGCAGGTATTAGGTTTTCTCCTCCACACACCAGTGTCTTTTCCCTGAAGCACATTCATTGCACAAGTTAATGATTTCGTTTTCTCAAATACTTTTTTTACAGCCACTGCCTTTGATCCATTTGGAAGTAGCCCTAAGCAAACTGGTCCAGACCTCCTGGGTTCCTTTCTTGGTTCATCAGCTGTCCCTGGTGATCCTTTCCTTCAAGCAACAAGAAGTCCTTCACCAACTGTGCACAGCGATCCCTTTCACATGGGTAAGAAAGTGAGGCTCTTCTAGTATATTTAAGTAAACATGAAATGCTGCTTTTGAATTGTGATGGAGCCATTAAGTACAAACTGATGCTTACCATAAAATGACTGTAAACCACAGAAACCCCACTAAACAGGAAAGAGCATTTTGTCTCCAGACTTAAAGCGTATTCATAATTTGAAGTGTGGTAGGATGAGACTAGTTTGGCTCAAGTCTTATACTTAATTAATAAGCTATTTATATACATGAAAAAAGGGACCATGAAGAATGTCTGCCTGCATATTCCTGTGGTTATGAGGTCTCGTTTGAACCAAACCTACCATTAATTGAGCCAAATAGAGCATGGCATATTAAGCCTGCTAGAGAAAACACATCTCCTTTGGTGATTTTAGTTACAGGCATCTGCTTTCTTTAGTTCTGATAGTAACCCTGGACAAATTCACAGTTGAATCTGACTGTTATTTGAAGAGAAGGATTTTTTTTTTTCTTTTCTTTATTGGACTTTTTTTTTCCTCTTTGTTTGAAATGTTCCTTAGTTGTCCTCTTCTCCCCCCATGCCAAAATTTGGTGTTGTAACCTTCTGTGAAACAAACTCAGATATGAATTTTTTTGTATCTGATCATCTAACACATGTCCCTTGGGTGCAACAGTCTCGCTGGAAAGCCAAAATGACAACGGAGGGAACTAGTGTGCTGCTGGCACTGTTCACGTCCTTGCTTTGCCAAACTCGGGTATTGGATATTAACTCTGTGAATAAGACGGTTGGGTCACACTTGGAGCTGGCTGCACTAATGAAAGTAATTTAAATGGTATCCCAGCATGATGCGCTATTAAATTACAGTGCTAGTATCTGCAGATAATGAAATGCTGGCAGGGTGAACTGCATAAACGTACAGGCTTTATTTGATAGAGGGTTAAAGGGAGAGAACTGTGTGTGTTCTTTCTGGTTTACATCTGTGTGGGCTGCTTTGCTTTATTTGTTTTCTCCGTCCTTGCCGTTTGTGTGTAGAATATTTCCTTGGGTTGAGATGTATTCAGAAGCACAAAACCCCATGTGTTATTCTGGTGGTAAGGTTTTTATAAACAAGTATATAAAGCCTCTGACCAAAGTTACCATACAATGAACGCTGTAGATCTGTGTCCTTCCCCACTTTCCTCTGTATAGTATGACATCAGAAAAAAACCTGTTAAATTTGTAATGCCCATCGTGAGGGACAAGTTCACTTCTAATTGGCAAATGGTAGGTGGACACAATACTCTTTCTCCTGCTCCTTGCTCCCTGCTCTTCCTAGATGCTGGATTATGTTGGGTTTGCTCTATTATTTTGAGATATTTATATGTAATCATTCTGCTTAGCTTCTAGCACACCAACGGTTTCCATACAACCAGATGTTTCCGGTGGTTGGGAGTGGCCCAACAAACCAGGTATGTATCGTAAAAATTCAGGACATTTAACAAAAAACCCTTGAGGAGCCCTGAGAGAGGAGAGGCAGAGGGAAAATGCTACCAGCGACTGCAGTGAACAGGTTCCCTCTTTCTGCTGCTTAGCACTCTGACTAATACAACAAAACTCAAGATTTTAGTTAGCCTCACGTGAACTGCAGGAGGTATGCTGTACCTGTTGTCCTGGTCTCCTAGTCATCCAGGTGAGGATCTGGCTAAAGACTACCAAACTCTTTCTGTTAAAAAAAAAAAAAAAAAAAAAAGGGGGGGGGGGGGGGGGT
>JAVKLA010000090.1:2426287-2488617 GCA_034782735.1 Sagittarius serpentarius | reverse complement strand
TGTCTTGCCTCAAGAAACCAGGGCCTGAAGCGGGACAAGTGCTCGGTGAGGGTGTACATAGTTGTGTGTTATTCCAGTGTAGAGCCACGAGAAGGACCTGGGAAGCTCTATGCGTTTCTGGGATGTCGCTAAGTAATAACGTGATTCTTTCTAATCTTGGGAGAGCATGTATGTTCTACCAAAAGTTGCTTCCTGAAGGCTTCTTGTTCTTAAAATATATTGATTTGTCATAATTACTCTGTCACTGCAGACAGTCTAGGGAACATTTTTGTTGCTGATCCTAATTGTGAGTGGGGGTGCAACTAGTCTGGGCCAACACTGAGGTGAGACTGCTTAGGAACCTGACAATAGTACACTTAATTTTAACAGCAGTCTTCTAATATCATGTGACTGAGCACTGGGTAAGAGCTGCACTCATGTAAAATAAGGATAAAAACTGAGTTATTTTTTCTTTTTTATTTCTTTTCTCCCCCTTTAAGGTGGCCTAGGTGTGGGAAGTAAGTCAGCTGCCACCAGTCCTACAGGATCCCTCCATAGCACTCCCACTCATCAGCCTAAACCCCAAACACTGGATCCATTTGCTGATCTGGGGACTCTTGGAGCAAGTTTAGCAGGTTTGCATCCCTTATTTAAAAAAAAAATAAAAATAAAATTACCAGCTCTGTTTTAGAGAAAGAGGATGAACAGTCTGGTATGTGACAAAGAGCTCTGTGTCCTCTCAGCCTACCTGTATGCCCGTGCTGCTTTCAAGCTTTCCCTTCTGCCTGATTCTCTGTAAGCTCTCCCAAATCTGGGCTTTTACTGATCCTCCATAAAAAAAGAAATGCTAGCAACTTGTTGGGACCTTGGTAGGCTATATGGATTGCAAAGCGTAACCTCTCTCTCATAAGTCTGAACAGTCTCTGGCTAAGGATGCTCTGTGTTTAACTCTGGCTGGAGAGCTGTTGCTACAGACCTTGGAGCAGTGCCTGGGAGGAGACTTTGGCTCTTCAAAGCTACTGGGCTCCTTGAGAAATTGTTTCCTTCTGGACTGGAGTAATTTTTGTCCTTTGTGAGGAAACTTGTTGAACCTCACTAATCTGCCTCTAATTTGCAGTACTAGCTAAACGTGGAGTCTGAACGCATTTTCATTTGCACCTGGCTACAAAGGACTGTCTGCTTGACTGCTCAGACAAGCATTTATCTCCTTGTTTTATCTCGCAAAAGGATCAGCAAACCCTCAACCCCAGTGTTAAAAAGGCAGTTCTGACCAATTACTTAAGTTTTCCTTAAAACCCAGCATGTTGGCTTCTCTGACTCTGGTAAATAGATTTTTCTTCCCTTTGTCACTGCCCTCAGCCCTTTGCAAGCCATTGTGGTTTTATCTGATGTTTGTATTCTCCTTTGCGTCAGTACCAGCATGGTTCTGGAATTAGGTTTCCCAGTTCCCTCTGCTGGATCACTAGCTGCTCTGCAGGAGCAAAATAAAAAGTATGCCAAGACCCATGTCAGAGCCATCGAGGTGCTTTTAAAACATGTATTCTGTAGCAAAGTTATGGAGTTTAAAAACAAACGACTTGGCATCCACAGGATATTTAACCACATTTTTGTTGTTCATTACCAAGTCAAAAGCACTCGATCCAGTTTCCATGACATGTTCCAGAGCTCAAAGTTGAGTGTGGATGTTAGTCTCAAATAATAAACCATTAACACTGCGTGCCTCCCGCCACAAACCAACCCAGAGGAGCACCCCCTAAAGTAATAAGGTGCTGAAACACACAACTCTGTGGGATAGTATTACATCAGCGCAGTGTAAAGAGATGCTGTTTCAACATACACCCACCATAACACACAGCAGCTGTGGTTCCCAGTTAGCTGTATGTAGCTTTCCCTGTGTTTCCCCAACGAGCCGCCACTCTAATTCCTGTGCAGTCTTCAAAGGCAGGTGCTGTCTTTTGAGCAGCTTACAGTGCAGTGACAGGAAAGTTGAAAGGCTTTGCTTGATGTTGCAAAAATCAGTTGGTGGCAGAGCTGAAAACAGAAGCCAGCTGCCTGGGGGATTTTCTTTAGGTTCCCTTTTCCGAAGGCAAGTCAGTATCCTGTTTGCTAATGCCCACCGTCCCTCCTTTCCCCGTGTTCTGCAGGTGGCCCTTCGTTTGCCAGTAAACCGACCACTCCGACAGGCATGGGTGGAGGATTCCCCCCCTCGCCGCAGAAACCCTCTCCCCAGCCCATGGGCGGCAGCGGTTGGCAGCAAGGAGCTGGCTATGGCTGGCAGCAGGCACAACCCAAAGCCCAGCCAAGCATGCCTCATGCATCTCCCCAGAACAAGCCCAATTACAACGTGAGTTTCTCAGCAATGCCGGGAGCACAAAATGAACGTGGAAAAGGACCAGCTAACGTCGGTAAGCTTTTCAGAGTTCAGCATCCAAAAGGTTGACTCCTCCTAATGTTGCTTTAATGCTCAAACACCTGAACAGGTTAGGATCTAAGCAAGTAAGTCGTGCTGATCGCTTGCTGATATGTAAAGTTTGACACTAGTTGTCCTGTCCTAGACCCTAAAGTGTGCTAATATTTGGGAAATCCTGTGTGCCAGATGGGCTTCAATGATAATAATTAAGAAGTAACATTAGCCTATACCTCTTTTGTGAGAATCTGCACACTCATGAGCACCGGGAGGTTGTTACAGTGATAAGTGTTGGGGTAGAAAAGCAGCGTTAAATAAACCTGTATTGTGATAACAACTTCAAACCTTCTTGTTTTTCAAGATTCAAAAACAAAAGTGTCTGCAGATTTTGAAGACCTATTATCTGGTCAAGGTTTTAATGCTCACAAGGACAAGAAGGGCCCCAAAACAATAGCTGAGATGAGAAAAGAAGAAATGGCTAAGGAGATGGACCCTGAAAAACTAAAAGTAAGCAATATTCTTGTTTATGCTCTTACAATCATCAAGGTGTCTTTCTTTCTCGTCATGCTGGAGGCTGCATGAAACACTGCCCCTGAAAGGTGGAGAGGGCAGTAAGCCACCAGCCGTCCTGCATGTGAGGCAGCCGAGCAAATCCTCCAGATCATTTAGTGCCAGAAGCTATCCTCCTGTTTTAGCGCTCACTTTAGTGCGCAGCCTCCACAGCATTGCTGGATCCCAAGGACCATGTGCTATCTCTCTTGCTTGCTTTCCATAAAGTAGGTGTCTAAATTTGGTAGCATCATAAACTGCTGTGCTCCCATTTGCATGCCAGACAGCAATGAGCTAGTGTGAGTAGAGAGACAAAGTCATGAACTGCAGGTGTTGGGGAACATCTGGAAGAATCTCCACTATCTCATCAGAATGAGAGATACTACTTAGAAAAAGTGGTAGGTTTGTAAAAACTCTGTTCTGAAATAGCTTCTTCCAAATAAACCAGATGAAAGAGCAGTGACCGTCTCTGCCAGTCCTTCTGCCAAACCCAGCTTGTGGTAAAATGAGGGGTGTTCTCCCCGTGATGAGATTGCCTTGGGGCAGAAAGTGAGAACTTCCTGCTGTGTGTTCATATACTAATTTCTCATGTCTACCCAGCAGATGTGAACGTCCTTTGGAATAGATTTAAAACCCCAAGGTTACGTTTCTGTCCTAAACCAGACTGTAGCAAACAGTGGCTTGCTCAGTGTTGCTGTCAGGGCTGCCGGTCTTCCACATTGCTCCAGCCCTGATTAGCAGGCGCAGCTGATTGAACTAATCCTCTGTCTCATTAATCCTGCCTGCTTTGGAATTCTCTCATCTCTCCTCGATAAATTGCCAAACTACAGATCTATCATGAAGGGAAGGACATTCAGTCTATTCCACTCTACATTTGAAATATGAAACCACAAGATATAATTACAGAAGCATACAAAACTGAGAGGAAAAGCCCAAGCAAAAGCCAGGCAAACGTCTGGAAAACATAATTAGTGAAGTTTTTTTTTAAAACTTTAATCCTTTGGAAAGTGTGTGCCAGCGACCATGCTGAACACGAGTGTCAGCCACTTCTAACCAAGCCGGGCAGCTGTCAGGCCATCAAGCGGGCAGTAGTTTTCCCAATTCGTAAGCTATACAACTTCGGTGATTCATGTGGTACTATTTAATGTGTGCAACATTCTCCCCCCAGCAAGCTGCCAAATCGCTGAAGCACCCAGCTGATTCTCCCTTCCCAGTGCAATTCCCTTTGCTCTGATGCATTTTATTTCATTGAGTCACTTCAGTTCAGCCTGGAACTATTAAATCTATTTATGCTTTAGTTTTCACGTTTACTTCCCTTTCCTCCTCCCCTTCCCCAGCCGTAGGCTAAGATGGCAATCACTAAAGGGGACTACATCATCTAGGAAAGTGGACTACCTATTGCTTTATTTGACTGCTGGATTGCAGGTAGCAAATAGGCGCATGGAGAGAATTGAGGCTTCTGACTTAGAGCTTAAAAAGATTTGTGTTGAAGCCAACCTTCAACATGAGTCTTTAGAAGACTTAACTCTAGACGTGCACAAAAGATACACATCTGCAGCAGAGCGCTAGTCGAGTACTTTAGATGTGCAAATAAGCTTGCTAAAGAGCCACACAGTTAAACATTTCATTTATCTTTTGACTATGCCATCTAATGACTGTTTGTAAGCGTTACCACCTCGGTATTTTTAGCAGGGATGTTGCTCAAGGTGTGTCTTAACTTTCAAGCAGTGATATAAAAATGAAGGACAAAGTAGAGACTGACAGTTATCTTCCAAAGGTTTTCTAAAGCTTGGAAAGAAATGCAAGGTGCTCCTTGGAGTCATTGCTATTCAAATGAAGAAACTTTATGCAGGTAAGGCATAAATTGAGACTGACATTCTTCTCTCCAGGTCCTGGAATGGATCGAAGGGAAGGAGAGAAATATAAGAGCCCTGCTGTCTACAATGCATACAGTCTTATGGGCAGGGGAGACCAAGTGGAAACCTGTTAGTATGGCAGATCTTGTCACGCCAGAGCAAGTGAAGAAGGTCTACCGGCGGGCAGTGCTTGTCGTTCATCCTGACAAGGTAAGGTTTTCCTAGTTTCATGTTGTTGAGAAATTGTCACTGTTCTCTTAATTATAAAGTGTTGGATGTGCTTGCTTAATTTATTGGTGCAAACAGCTTTGTAGAAAGTAGTAGTTCAAGATTTTTGCCAATTTCTGAAAGGCAAGAACTCTAACCGCTCCCAGCCCCAAGACTCTCCTTGGTACGTGCTGCTCCAAGCAACAGAGATTCAGATCTTCAGCTTTTGTCACCCTCACTTTGACTCTAAGTGGTACTGGTGATGAAAAACAGTCCAGAACATTGTGCCTGCTGAAGGAGATGAGGGTATGATAAAGGCATGTGAAAGGACAGAGGTCTTAAAATCAAACTTCTAAAATGGAGGAATCAGGTTATCTGATTATCTGACTTCTGGCTTGTGGTCTTGCTGCTTACATTTGCCAACCAGAGTGTAACGACCCCGTCTGGGAAACCCTGTGGTGATGATGAGGCTTCCACTTTGAAGGAAATGGAGGCCCTGAGAGTTTCAGGGCAGTGGGCAAGGCTTGAGATGATGTAGGCTGCCCAGAGGCTTGCAGGAATACTGCTTTTATCAAGGAACTGCATCAGGCCGCAGCTCTTTCCCTTCAGTGCAGGTCAAATGCCTCTTGCAAAGTCTAGATTAAATTTCTTTTGCCCTTGGGACTGTAGTGCTTTATCACACTTGGGTCACCAGCTCTGAGGAGCAGAAGAGCCAAGAAATTCTTAAGCTGTAAACAAGGTAAGCAGCCCTCAACAGTAGCTTGTTCTTCTCAAAGAATAAGTGAAAACCGTTTGCGGAAAGGGAACGATAGCTGTTTGGGAACCTAGCTGCTCAAATGTCAACGTTTTGTAGTCCAACTTGGTAGATGTGATATCCCTCTTTCTGTTTTTATTCCAGGCTACTGGGCAGCCATATGAACAATATGCAAAGATGATATTTATGGAGCTAAATGATGCCTGGTCAGAATTTGAAAACCAAGGACAAAAACCCTTGTATTAGGTACTTTCGCAGTCTCCACTACAGACCTGTGCTAGTGCTTATATAGTCTCTTGTCACAAATGTCACAGATCAACCAAACTCTGGCTGGAAATTCAGAAGTTTCAGAAAAATAAGAGCCTAATACTTATCATGAAGAATGGGAGAAAGGTTTCCTTATACTTGTATCAAGAATCCTGAGCTCAGAGGAACTCTAGCCACCTGGCTTGCCATGTGAGAGCCACGGGGTTACAGTTTCTTGTAACTTTTATATTTTTCTTTGGATTCAAGTGGGGTGAGAGAGAACACATTCTGCGAAAAGGTGGAATTTTTCTGTCTCTGACATGGTGTAGCTGGTGAATTTCCTACTTTTTTTGTGATATGTGATATGGCAACACTTCAGTTGAGTTCAGTAACTGGTGGTGAAGCCCAAACTTTGATGTACTTTCTTCCTAGGTCTGGATCAAACTTTGTCAAATTTAAGTGCTCAGATGTGGTTTAGGCACACTTCTAACAGTCACCAT
The DNA here is from genome assembly GCA_034782735.1 of Sagittarius serpentarius. NCBI lineage: Eukaryota > Metazoa > Chordata > Aves > Accipitriformes > Sagittariidae > Sagittarius > Sagittarius serpentarius. Next base: position 2,482,119 of record JAVKLA010000090.1, on the reverse strand, counting down.
TTGCTGCTTAATTGCTCATATAGTATAGTATGCCTGAATAGAGGGAAAGCTGAGTCCTGGGTTAGATCAGTGTGGCAGCTGACTGCTGCTTTACGCATTAATACTGTACTTCACCTCACAGTCCAGCAGTGAAACGTGCAGAAGAAATTCCTCAGCATTATGGAGCAAGTGTCTTTTTAAAGCAAGCAACAAGTCATTGATGTTGAACAGCTCTTTGTTGGTTTGTTAAACAGCAGTTTTGGGGGAATAGGGAATTGGGGGGAAGGGTGAATCCACATTTGTAAATGTGAGGAATGAGCATGTACTGCATTTCCCATGAAGTACTCATCAATAGCTTGAAATCATCAAACAAAAGAAATATCAACAAACTAAAACTCTGCTGCAAAGTTTCAGAAACTTCCCAGTCTATAGGTCACACTTCCCCTCCTGAGGATTCAGAAGACTTTTTGCAGCCCACTTGTATCACCTCTATGCCTTTATCAGCTCCAGAGCACTTGGCAAAGGCTCTTGGCAGAATGCAACCTGTTGCAACTTCACTTTTCAGATCATGGTCTACAAGCTGTCATGTAGACATCTGTGGACCAGGTCTGATTTTTTTTTTTTTTTTTTTTTTGAGGTAAATACAATGCAAATTGATTATCTTAAAAGTTTATATTGGACCAAGCAATAATATCACAAGGAAATATCTCTGATGCTAAAGCTGAAGCATCTTTCCTGGTTAAAAAGCAAGTTACACTCTTCACCCCAAATTCTGGTGTTCTCCTTTTGTAGAATTACTAAAGCTAGCAGTTTATTTACCAACATGTTGTATCTGTATTTGAGCTTTGAAAGGGCAGGTGTATTCAGAAGATGGGCAGGAAATCATTTGTATTTACTGCTTAAGGAACAGGTTGCCATCTGATGCAAGTCTTTAAAGCTGGTGGTTTGAAAGACAATCCACTTGTTGTTGCACTTACATTTTCAAGTGGCAAAACCTTTACTGCAAAGACAGTGTGTCAAAGTACATTGCTTCCTGTATAAAAGTCATCCTTTTGTTGTATTGGTCCATTATTTACAACCATTAATTGAAAATGTGAAACCAACACATAGGTCTCCTTTTATACAAAAGACCTTAAGATAATAGTAACAAACTGGATGTTATTTATTAATGTTTTGATCCAGTATGTGCTTGTCTTATTTAAAGAGATAACTGGAATGTGAATCATGTTCCCGTGATTTGTTGGTTTATTGTTTCTCATTCACATTTGTAGATATTGTGACCTATGCCTATATAATAAAAAGGATCTCATTACTATAACGTACTTTTTTAATGATGAAAACTACATTAGCTTTGTCATGGCACATAACTCTGGATACTCGTATGTTCACAAAATACAAATCCATCATTAAACTTTATCTACCAAAAGAAGCCCCACCCCACTTAAGCTTTGATTACTTCCATCCCTAATGTTTTTATGGATGCATGAAAGTATTAGGACGTATGTATATCAAAATAGTTAACTAAAAAAAAAATTTCTTGTCATATCTGGTAGTGACAGAGGTTATCAATGTTCAGGTTTACTGTTTGACTAAATTATTGTAATTTTTGTAAATACAGTATATATGCAATGAAATGGTGACTGGTCTAAAACATTTGTATATACATTAAAAAGCTCAAATTAACATATTCAGGTATGTTTTGTGCTTGTGAGGAAAAAACCCCTCTACCTTCTTGCTTTAAACACAGGTCAGAGTAACTTCTCTGTAAATGCTGGATAAGCAACGACGAATCCATGTATGGTAAATGGAAACTTCTTTTGTCCACAGGGTCTTACACGTGTGACTAACACCTCTGCCTATTGCTCTAGTGCAGAGTTGGGTGGGACCTGCGTGGTATACATAAATTACTTGCTCTAGAGACAAATCCTTTTTTTTTTTTTTTTGGAGAGCTTTTATTTCCTCAAGAGCAAACAAGCTATGTGACGAAGCCAATTCCCATTACTGCAAGCAGATTGTAAGAGCAGTAAGGGCTTAATTTAGAGAAAAATTTGCAATGGGAAAAGAGGCAGCCTTTCCTGCTTAGCAAAAAAACCTTCAGCCCAGCTGAAACAAAAGATGGTAACTTAACTTGCTTCTAGGTTTTGATTTTATTTTTTTTAGACAAGTATATGTATATTTATCGTAGGTCCAAAGCTGTTTACATTAGCAGCAGCTCTACCAGGATGTAAGCTTCTGCTGAAACTCCTAGGGCTTTTTTGCTTGTTGATGACGGCCAAAAGCCTCTCTTCGCCTCTTACAGTTTGAGGAGGGTGCAATGAAAGGGTCTCTACATCATTTTCTGCCTCAAAATAAGCCCGGAAATGTGGAGTTACAATGAAGTTAATGAAATTAGAAAAAAAAAAATCTGTATGAGAGAAGATATGAAACAAGAAGAAGAGCTGAGAGACAGAGATGGGAGATGGCTAAAGAAAACCTCCCTGGGGAAGTGGAGCCAAAGGGCTGTGCAAATTCTCCCTCAAAAAGGCTGTTCTTGGGTCAAAAATGGGATCCCAAAAATCTAAGGCTTGAAAAAATACTGCTTTAAAAAAAGACATGCTCTTCGTGCAGCCGGATTAGCAGAAGGGTGGATGATGCAGATTCTGAGAAGGCAAGGTATGAGACAAGCAGGTGCCTGGGCCCATTTTTGGGGGTGAAAACAGGGTTTTTAGAAGTAGCCTCCACAATGGCAGCGACTGCTGGGTAGGGGCTCTTTAAAACTGTATTTATGCATTTAAGTCGTGCCTGTGCACATCTATATACATGGATTTACACACATATACACCATATATAAAAATACATACGTACGTTTGTGTACGTATGTATGTTAAACGCCCGCCCCAAGGCCTGACTGGAGGCAGCGAAACACCGCCCCGTAACCGTGGCGACGAGTGGCTCGCGGCCCTGCCGCTCCCTCACAGCGAGCCCCCGCCCGCGCCTTAAAGCGCGCACCGCCCCCTTTCCAGAGCGAGGGCGGGGCTGCCGGGGAATCGCCTCTTTAGGTGACGCTGGCCCTTTAAGGCGGCCGCTCACGTGGAGCGGGAGGGGGCGGGGTAAGAGGCCGGTAGGCGGAAGTCGCTCGCCGCCACCTCAGCTGGGCGTCGTGCAGACCCCTGAACATGGCGGGCATCAAAGGTACCGAGAGCTCCCGGCCCGCGGGCGGGAACGGGACGGGCGGGCGTCGCGGAGAGGGATAACCGGTAACCGGTGAGGCGGGAACCGCCTCACCGCCTGCCTTGTGCCGTTGCAGCTCTCGTGGCGCTGTCCTTCAGCGGAGCCATCGGGCTGACGTTCCTCATGCTGGGCTGCGCCCTGGAATACTACGGGTGAGAGGGTTGGCTTCGTTTCCAGAACTTCTCCTTCTTAATCTCTGTTAATTGAGGTGTTAATCGCATTTAATTGAGCTGTTTGGCTCTAGTTATCTTCCAGCAGTTGCCTGCTTTCCGGCTCTTGATACGTGGCAGTTTGTTGTGATTAAATACAATCTCCTTAGCCAGTACTTTCATTTCCCTTAAAAAAAAAACCAAACCAAAAAAAAAAACCCAACAAACCACCAAACCGAAAACAGCTCAGTGCTTCCTCAGGAAAAGCGGTGCCATCTTGCTGAGCAGTCATTTTTAATCTCGCACCATTCTTTCCCTTACTTACCTGTTTCTTTAAACAGCCCTCCTACCACAAGACTCCAACTGAGGGGGGTGTCTATTACACTTAAAAATCCAGGTGAAGCTAATGAGAACTCTCAGAGAGAGATGAGAGTGCAAGGGTGTGCCTTCACGGTCGGCTTGTTTGTACTCCGGGAGCCCTCTAATTTGGGAAAGCTCTTGGTTCCTGTCCCGCTTGTGTGCATTTCCTGTGCCCTGTGTGGTGACTGTTGTTTTTGTGAGGCGGTGGTGTCAGCTGAATCAGCACGGTGATGCAAATGTAAAATCAATTAACGCTTGGTCGTGTGAGAGAGTGGATCCTGCTCTACACGAGGCCGTATGAGTGCTTGTGCCAGTATGCAGGGAAAACAAGGTAGGATTGCACCTTTGGGTGAAAGCTTGTGGTTAAATCACGTAATCCACTTTTCAGTTCATAAAGTAGGAGTACAGCTAAAAAGAAGAGACGTTTTACTGAAGCATCCATCTAAACTGATTATGTGTTTCCTTTTTCCCCCTCCCCAGTGTATACTGGCCTCTGTTTGTCTTAATATTTTACTTCATCTGCCCCATTCCCCACTTCATTGCAAAAAGAGTAAGTGATGACAGTGATGCAGCCAGCAGTGCCTGCAGGGAATTGGCGTATTTCTTCACAACTGGAATTGTTGTTTCTGCCTTTGGATTTCCTATCATCCTTGCACGGGTTGAAGCGGTAAGTTCTGCTTGCTAACTTTTGCTGTAAGGCACCACTTACTGACTATAATCTTCAGGTGTACTGTTGCTGTTTGTAAATCCTGCCTTTAATGTCATTATTGTGATGTTTCTAGATTCCGGTTGAAGTAATCACTTTGCTGAAATTTTGTCTGTCAGTGCTGCTTTTTGACTTGAACAAAGGACTTGCATGACTGGAAAGTTCTTAGCTGGGTTTTCTCCAGAGTTGTTTTGGTCTAATACAAGATATTATCTCCTCCTACATCTCATGCCTCTCTGTCTCATCAACTTTTGCACTGCTTCTTGCGCCACCTCCCTTATTTTTATTTCGGAATGTCTGCTTTCTCCATTTAGGATGCTGAAAACTTGGTGACTGGAGTGCATTATCAGTTAAAAGATAAAAGGCCAAACTTCCAGAGCTGCCCTTCTGGTTTTCAGAGCATTTCCCAAGCTCATGCTTTGTCCCCTCAGAGTCTGAGGAAATTCTGCTAGCTTCTTTTCTCTTTGCTTTCTGAACTGCTCTTCAGCGGTGAGATTTTTGTTACGTTTGTTTTGCAAGGCAAAGAACTCTTTCGTCCTGTCTCCCAAACTACCTCAAAGACATTTTTATGTGTTGTGTTGTTTTTCCCCTTCAGTCTTTCAGTTTTGCTTAAAACTTGTGTGCTTCGTTTTAATTTATTTGTAATGCACAATTTCCCTGACACTGCGTTTTTGTTTTGAAGTTGGGGACCTGACAGTAGGCAGAACCAGAAGTGACCGCGAGGGGGAACTCTAATGCATTGCTATATCTTTTAAGAGTAAAAGGCTAACATTTATTTTGTTGCATAGCAATTAAAAGAGAGCACTAGTTTAATCAGATTTTTTTCTATGACTTAGGTATGTTTTAGTGACTTGTATGGCAAGGTAATTATTTTGTTCTAAAACATAGCATTATTAGCCTGTCTGTTGAAGTCTTGTATTAATAATATGAGTGGCTGCTAATTGAATAATTAGTCACATAAATTGAATTATTTATCATTTGTCTTTTTTCCTTTATGCTTTTAGCACCTTTCTGTAGTATTTCGTTTAGTTTATCTAATGCGTATAAATAACTGGCCTGAATTTATCTTATACGAACTGCTGTGATTGTTTCATTTCCTTGCATTTCAGATCAAATGGGGAGCCTGTGGTCTGGTGCTGGCTGGCAATGCAGTCATTTTCCTTACTATTTTAGGCTTTTTTCTTGTGTTTGGTAGAGGAGATGACTTTAGCTGGGAACAGTGGTAGGACATCGCTCTGATGCTGGTAATATTTTACAGCATGTATCACCGTATGTATACTCTGTGTGTGTATATGTGTATATATTATAACGTGTGTGTGCACGCTGAGATGTATGTATGTGCATATGCATGTAGTTTTACGTTATCGGATCATAACATGCTTTCTTAAAATGCATTTCAGCCAAAGGGAAAAGGCCTTTGTGACAGCTGTCTTAACGTAGTCAGTAAAAGCTGGAATCACCGTTGCAAATTTGTCCGCAAACAAGTTTACAAAACATGAGCTGTTTTACTAATTTTTTCACTATATACGCATTAACTTTTGTTTTAATCACAGTAGTATCATTGATACATGTGATATTGGTCAGCATGCCTGTTGTTTTTTTTTTTTTTTTTTTAAACATGTAGTCAAAACAGGCTAATATAAAGGTTATCCTACTTGGTATTGTTCAACTTGATTGATCTTTCTGCTTTGATTAGGGATGAACGAGTACTTGCTTTTCATTTGAGTAATTTAATTTTAGTGTTTTTTCTTGATAACATAAAAGAGTTGGCATAACCTATGTTTTATGAGTAGGCATAACCTAATGAATGGTTAAAAATCCTTCCACTTACGTTGTTCATTTAAAAAATAATTTCCCTCCAAAGATTCTCAGGCTTTGTCCCTATTCAACTTAACAACTGTGGATATAGTTTGGGAATAATATATTTTAATGCCTCTTTAATGCTTAGAGCTGACACTACTTCTCTTATGAAGGCTCACAGAAGAAGAAACTATGCTCAGGACACTTACAATCACAGCGTAGTATTCAACTCTGTATTCTTATGTATGAAATGCCTGAATTGCAAAGGAGTGTTCTGCTGGGTCGGACTTATCATCTCCTCTGTTCTCATTGCTTTTAAAACATACTTATTCAACTACTATATTTTTTTTTGTCTGTAAGGAAAGATTGTTACATTAAAACACTATATTTTAAAATAGCATTATCCTAGTAAACATTCACATAATCACACTTCCAAAAGTAAACTTTGTTACTGTTTTGACTTGCTGAATCCTGCAAATTGTGGAGGCATGTAGTTTTGTAAAAATGCATTCTGATACAACCCTAACTCTAGAAGACATTTCAGTAATCTGCAAAGGGGTAAAGGAAGAGACACTTTAGTTTATTCTTTCATAGAAAAATGGACATAAAGAGGTTTCTGCTCTGTGAAGTCAGAAGTTGAATTCCTGCATAGGGTATGTTTTACTATTGCAAGTTCTTTAGACTAGTAGATTGCAAATGAGTGTTTTATAGTTGTGTGAGTTAGTTCACAGCAGACTGCTGTCACTCTGTATAGCTACGAGGGACATTGTGTAAGGAGGTAATAGAATCCGCCCTACAAGAGGTGGCAGCTTCACCAGCGCAATGCTTTTTGCCCCCTGAGTTGTGTGGAACTACTTATGCTGCTCTCCAGACTCTCTCAGTACTTGTGTACTGCAAAATGGTGTCCTGTGGATTGTTGTGCAGAGCAAAGGTTCAAAAATTAATGAATGTTACATGAGCGCTCTGATACTGGGTCTTTTGTTCATGCTCAGTGCCCTAGAAGAAGGGTACAGAAATCATTCTGTGGTCCAAGTAATGTAGTATCACTTAAGCAGAAATGGAGTATCAGGTTTCAGGACGGTTAATTACATGTTTTAAATTTAAACTTCAGATGTCTGTAAGGTGAACAGTTCAGCGCTGAGGAATGCTGAGTAGCTGTGTTTTACACTGAAGTGTGTCTAGGCTGTCATTCTTGTAAAAGAAGAATTAACATGAAAGGACATTTTTCTCTGGATGTTAATGCTTCATCAAAGACATAGCAGGAATATACATGTAAGGATGCTGTGCATAAACAAGTTCTCTTACAGTGTCTTCTTCCTGACTTTAGATGAAATCTGTTGGACCCTACTGATTTGTAAAGTACTACTGTTGAAATTATTTGTTCTAATTATGAGCCAGGTTGTTTAGAGTAAACATAGTTTCCGCATGTAAGTCCTGCTTTGATTTTTTTTTTAAGAGGCTGCTTTTTTTCCTATATAATGCCATTTTTCACTCAAATTAGTGAAGTAAAACAGCAACAATAACACACAATTTAAGTGCCTGATCCTGTGAATGCCTAATGCTGTTGCTAACCATTCTATTTAACTCCTGTTAAAATACTCGTGTGCTTGCAGGGTTAGATTCTTGAGTGGTTTTACTCCTTAGAATTTACGTACGGAAGGCTGCAACAGAAGTCTACAAAACTATTCAATTACTGATGAAATTTTGCTTTCAAGACAGTGGTGTGAAAACAGCTGAGATTATTTTTTCTTTAAATTAGCGAACCATTATTTGTAGAACCTGTGGTAGATCTGTTAGTAAATAGTGTGCTTGTGGCAGATGGGGATACAGGCAGTAAACACATGACAATCTAAAATGAAAAGGAGGACTGGAAAGCGCAGTCTTGGAGAGGTTGCTTCTTTGACAAATTATTCTATTGTACTGTATTTCCTTTGATATTACTGTGTTTGGTGGATACCTCATGAAATGGCAGGTAGATGTTAAATGGAGAAAGTCAATGCTTGCTTTTTTTTTTTTTTTTCTTCTTTTGAAGCAGCTACATGCACTAATCCTTAATGTGAACTTCATGCAGTTTTCACTATGGAATTTTATTTTAAACTCAACTTTTAAAGTTAAACATTTTAACAGTGTTTAAATTGTGGAAATCTTCCTTAACCTCTTTAAAAGTAAATATGCTTGAATGAGTCTTCAATATCAAATAGTCAGGGTAAAAAAAAAAAAAAAAATTCAGTGCTTTTTTTATCAAGAGCTTCACTTATTCACACAAACCTGGTGCTTTGATGGCTAGTACTGGGCATACTGTCGCTCTCTACCAGTAGCAATTTACTGTGGTTTCTCTGAAATTGTTTTCCTATATGGAAGTGAATACTGCGTATCCAAAGTGCCTTAATTTCGATACTATGCCGATTTTGTGAATGCATATACATGGCAATATCACTATGTTTCATAATCAGATGAAAATCTGTTACTGCATTTTATAAAGCTTCCTTGTCAACTAGTCGTGTTTTCTGTAATTCAGAATGCAGTGCAGCTTTTGTAACTTTTGTAGACACTGTTTTTATTTTCTGTGATTGCCAGGTTCTTGAGACGATGAAGTGTTAAAATACGGAAATTAAAACATATTCTACTTTTCTTTTCAAATTGTCTAATAAAACTGACGTTTTGAATTGTCTAATAAACATATCTGATGCTTAAGTATTTGTCTGTCTTAAATTTCAAGAGGTGACAACAGGCTCTTGTGTGAGAGGAAAGATAGAGAAAACATACCAGTGGTGCTTTCCTAAGGGTATAAATGGTGTAATGAACAAATTGTAGAAGCCATGATCTAATTGGAAGAGGTGGAATTACTGTTATGGCATGCATTAGAATGTATTGTACAGGCTGTACTCAAATACGCAGGTAAATTATCATCACTTATCTCTTATGTACACGGTAAATCTGCGAGCTTTTTAAAGGCGTTCAACAAAAGATGGTGTGTAAGGTAGTACTTGACCTCTTCCACGTCCCTCGCTTCGAAAGAGTCTAGAGTGTAAGAACACATCTGTTCTGTCAGCACTGGTGGGCAGGGATGGAGAGGGCATCAAAGCTCTCTTTCTTTTCTAGGTCAGTACTCCTGTAGTTAAGTTGGTGAATATATTAAGTGGGTGATTTTGATCCCACCAGTGCTTGTGAAAATAAAGCCTGCTCAGTTATTTTTATCAAATTGTGAAAGTACCCACCATCAGGAGAAGGTGGCTGTAGTGTCTGTGTCCTGAGTAGCTGATGCTTTCTGTTTACAGCAATGATTTGGGCAACTAAGCGCTGGAGAAGGTGAGTGTGTTTGCACTTTGAATCAGTTGGCCGCTGGCTTTGCCCTGTTTTGCAAAAGGAACGTTTGGGATTGCTGTTCTGTACTGCCTAGCCTAATGTGCTTTGCATATAGAGTGAGCTCAGGCTCTAGGCTTGGTTCCTGAGCTCCTTTATTTAACCTGGTTCTGGATTTGCTAGCATTACCTGTATGGTATAACTTTTATTTCCTATCCCTCCCACCCTTGTTATTGTAGCTGCTTGTTTTTGTAGTTAACATATACTTAGCTGGATGGGGAAAAAACAAAATATGCGTAAGGGGTCAGGAGCAGGGGCTAGCAGTCACAGTCTTGCACTGGCTTTGTAGTCTCTTCAGTCCTCTAAGAAAGCTGGTAACCTTCCTAACTAGTTGTGACCTTGGGTAGCTTTCTAAAAACTTCGGACTTTAATCCCATAAAATGAATGTAAGCTCATTAATACCTGGGAGTTAACCAAACAAACTTGTCCTAGTAAGCCACATGTAGATTCTTATTGTTAAACTGAAAATTATGTAAAGCTCTAAAATGATCTCTATAACCCTGATCTCGGTTGTTAACACAGCATGACTTTTAAGGTACTACATCATTTACTCTGCAGGGATTGTTTCTGATCTATGATAATGGATGAAAAGACTATTTCATGAAGCTGGATGCACACCAGGTACTAATGACTAATTGATTTGTTTAAGTGGCCCTTGCAAATACATGACCAGTATGTACTAGAGGGCTTTACAGGGAAGTGTCTCTTGATAAAATATGTAAGGAAGCATTGACTGGTGAATTGTGATTAAATTTTAAAGATCAGCTGGACAGTCTTAGAGAGACATTTTCTCCAATGGCCTGTTCCTATATTTATCTTGTTTTATTGTTTTGCTTTTGTTCTTTATGTGGAGGTTTATTTCAGCTGTGTCTCTGGGTTGTTTTCAAAAATTGGTTACAGTTGTTCATGCCCCATGATGAGCACTTCACCTGGAGGTACTTCACTTCCTTTTTTTTAATTGCTATTTCCCATAGACTAGGGCCAGATTTTAACAAATATTCTGGATACTACTTCTTTCTAATGGCTCATTTTAAATGGACTGGTTGGTTGTCCCCTGCTTCCTCTCCCGTGAGGGTGATCATCCCTTGTCTGCATGTGCAGATGACTTTCTTCCTGCTGGCCCTCAACACTTAGAGGTCTGTGCGGCCATCTAGGAGGCAGATACTGCCGGGGAGAGGACAGGGATTATAAAAACATGCCTTTTTTTCCCCCCAGAAAATTCTTAGGGGTTAGGAGGTGTCGTGATCTGAAACCGTGATATTTTCTGTGTTAGCTGTTGGCTTGCTGGCAGCCGAACTGGCATTCAGTGCTGGAAGTTGCCTGTGTTATGTTGTGTTTTTAATTGCGTGTTTTCCGAGGGAATGCTTATAAAATTAACTGCTCGCTTTTGTGGAGCTTAAAAACCCAAACCGCACATGCAAAAAAAAACCCAAAATCATATTCAAGCTGAAATTGTACATAGTTCGTTCAAAACCCTTAAGTGGAGAGTACAGTGCTGAGGCTCAAATGGGCAAAAAGGGTCTCCTGGTAGGTCCAGGCTGTCAGCTGAGGCTATTGATCTCTGTGAATTTTGGTTTTATCACCTGCTTTGAGCTTCGTTTTCCAGTATACTGGCTAAGATGCTTTCATTTTCTTGGTCAATATGAATAAATGACAGATGCTGCTTGGATGTTTTTGTTTGCTTGAGGATTTGGGGAGAAGTTAAACGGTATTTATTGTGCTTTACAAAGCATATGCTTGAAATAAGAGGATTCATCATGATATTTATGTGTTTTGCTTACCCTTTGTTGTGACTGTTTGATCTGGGCTTGTGATTTTGTTATTCATTTAATTCCTGCCTAAGACTAGTATTTCACAGTATAATAGGAGCCTTTGTTACTGGTCTTCCATCTTAAAAAAAAAAAAAAAAAAAAAAGCATTTAAAAAACATAGAAAAAAAAGCTCCAATAGTTGTAACTTACTGGCTACTGATCAAGTTCTCCCTTTTTGAAGCTGGTGGGAATTTGCTCTTGGTGTCAGTGGGGTGGGGAAGGAGGGATGAAAAGAGGCCTAATCCCGTTAGATGCTGAAACCCTGAATGTCTGAGGGCAATCTGTGAGCCTGTTTGAGTCACTTCTATGCAACAGAGTGTCCGTCTTGTCTTGAGTGTCTTGTTTCTTCTGGCTGCGCTACACAGGATACGGGGGTGATGTTGGCTACAAAAATCCCTATGCCTGTGTTTCAACAGAGGGCACTTTACTCCGGGAGAGGATTTAACAGCTTGTCCTTGTTTCTGGTAACATGCCTCAGTGTCACCCTGCATTTCTTTTTTTTAAATAAGTAAATGCTGATGATTGCAATGAGACATTAACAACTCCATGCTGATAAAACTATTTCCCATGTAGTAAGTCTTGAAAGAGAACTCTGCTCTTAGCTTAATTTTAAAATATGAAGAAATGCAGAATATCTCTCATACGCATACATAAAGTAAATTTTACCTTTTGAATCAGGTAATACAAAATAATATACCTTAGGGAGTCCAGAGCATGCTATTTCTTCCATTCATTCCTTCAAAGAAGATTGCATTCTTAACAAATATTTTGCTGTTTAATTGAAATCTACAGCAGAAAATACATTAGTTTACAAGGGTCTTTTAATAGCTAGACAGCTACTTATTAGAAACAATTTCAACATGCACAGTCTTTTTCTGGTAGTCTCATAGGTGAGCAATGTGTAAAGTTAATTAGGTTTCAGCGAATATCCTCAGTTAGGATTCAGATTATTCATATCCCTTTAGACACCTAAAGATGGATGCAGGTGTCTCTTTGTTCCTCTCTCCTTTTACAGGGGCCGTACCCCATGATGAGTCCATTCTTTTGTTTCTTCAGTCCTTTTCCCCCAGGGCCCAGCTCCAAATAGGTGTTGAGCTGCAGCTCTGTCTTGACTCCGGCCCTCATCCTAACTCGTGGGCTTGCTCAGAAGGCCCTCAGGTCCCTTCCCTAAGCCTAGCCTACAGGAGGGCCTAGGGGGTCCCCTCCCTGCTCCACATGTGCCTTTAGCTACAGTTCCATTAAAAAACAACCAAACAAACCCAACCCACATCAACCCTCCCCCAGCTGCTGGCAGTTCCAGGTTCTCTGGAGTTAAGAGAGTGAATTTTAACCTCCCAGCCAGTAATTGCAACCAGTCCTTGCTTCCCCGCCCCGATGGGACTGAGCTATTGTCAGGTCCGGGGGTCAGAAGAAGCTGAGCCAAAAGCAAGTCACACATTCAAAACAACAAACACTGATTTATGGATAGTATTAACAAGATGGCAAGAGGAGCAGGCAAGTGGCAATTTAGAAAGAACTATGTCATAAAATACTAATTGGTTCTGGATGTGAATTGATGGCTCAGACTTCCAGTTTCTAATTACTTAAAACTTGTGTTTAATAGAAAGAGGCTAAAAATACTCAGTGCTCTTTTGTAAGGACTGGCTTTCTCAGATACACCAGGAAACCATTCTGAGATGACAGTTTCTTTAACCAGAGAGAAACAGCTCGGGCAATTACAGTTCCTCCTTTTGAGAGCGCTATTGTCTTCATTGTCCTTGCCCCATTTTCCCTCTTTTGCCTTTCGGTGTCTTTGCTATCAAAGCTAGGATTTGTTGTATAACTTGCTATAGCAACGTGAATATTAAGCAATTATCTTTTTTTTTTTTTTTTTTTTAGCACAACCTCGTTTAAGGAAAAATTTGGATTTGCATTTTGTAACCACAACACTGGCTAACTTTTAAGACATCTTGTCTATGCAAGGTGGATGCTTGGCCTTGAATTTGAGAGCTCCGCAACAGTTTGTGTTGAGGTGCTGAATGCTAACTCCTGTCGTCGTCACTTTTCTGTCAAGCAATAATGAACCAGAGGGCTTGTGCAGAAGGAGAAAGTTCACTCCCCAGAACGTCCCTTGGGATGTAAGGAGGATTATCCAGAGTCTCTTTTTAGATGTGGTAAGACTAAGCAGAACAGATTTATGGGTATCCTTGAGATCAAGTCTGTATTTTGAGAGAAACTAGCACATGCTCTTAAAGAATGTGCTTTTTGAGCATCCTGTATTAATACATGATATAAATCCAGCATTACTAGATAAGGCCAGTAATCACTATACCAGGGTGCATTTCATTAACCTTACTCCAGCACAACTGGCACAGCAGAAGCGTCTAGATTATACCCCTGATTTGATTTTTGGAAAAATGGTAGCTCTCTGGGACAATTCCTATTAAACGTATAAGTACATACAGACATATATTCACATACTCTCATGCAGACTTTTGTAGGAATAACTTCTTTCTAAAACGTAGAATATTCTGCACAATGACTCCAGGATGAGGAAAGAGTCCACTCTTTCACTGCGACAGAACTCAGATTTGAACAGGGAACAAAATTTCTGACTGGAAATAAAATCGTAGCGTGTACATTAAAAAGAAAAATCTGTTTTCCTGCAGCAAAGTCACCTGAAAGATCCCACAAAAAAAAAAATCTTACGGAAGAACTTTTCTCTTGCAAGTCAGTGAGTTGTCTGGGCCTTGAATTAGACGAAACGAAGGTAGTAGATTGATCATTAACTAGTGAGAGGATTCCAGCATGAATAAATAAGTCAATCCTGCTCTTCTCAGAGCTTGATTCAGCTGCTGTTGAAACCACTGGGTTTCAGGTTAGGCCTGAATTTTCTGTTACCTCAGTGAGCAGTAAATAGTTTGGTACTTCCACTGTCCAGTCTAATTTCAGTGGAAATCTTTTCATTAAACTTAAGAGAAAGTGTGATTAATGACACATGTGGTGGCTTTTGAGAAGGCAAAATGCAATGGAGTGCAGCGCAAATGAAGAGGTCGCGGTTCTGCACAGTGCAGCTCCCCGCGAGACCATCAGTAGCTGTGATGCTACATAGATACCTACAGACAGGTTAAAGTTTACAGTTTTTCTTAAGATGCAATGGTGATATTTCTGATTTAAAAAAAAAAAAAAAGTCACAGATGATTGTAATTGGGCTGTAATGTATTACCTGTCTTTTTAGTGGTGAGATAACACAGTAAATCTCTTGTGCTAAATCTTCAAGGCTTTATTAATAATTTTTTAAAACTCTTTTAAAGATAAACTTTTTCACTAGCTCTGATTTGGCATATTTGGATGTTTTCTAATGTTCTGTTTTAAAGATAAACTCTTACTCATGTCCTAAGCTCTCTACAGAATGGAAGAATTTTTATTAACTACAAAAACCTAATGTCTGCTTCATAATTCTTGAAAGTATATGCTCTGGCAGTGTTTATGATTTACTGTGTTTTACTGTATGAAGTTTGTTCAAAAATGGTTTCTCAGACTTTGTGGGTTGTAAGGTATTTTTAAAATGTATACCTCTTTGATTTGGTATGAAAAATGGCCCAATTAACTCTAATTTTAGTTTCATCTTCTGTTTATACAGTGAGTGCTTCTGACAAGTGATGGCAGTCATCGTTAATGACAGCACTGATATCTATGCATACTCCTTTTTCTTTAGTGACAAGAATAATTACACTGGTAGACAGAAATAAACATAAAGTCAATTTTGGTGGATCATTTACAAATAGATCCTGAACTTTCTGATTCTTTGTAAGAGGCTTTGTATGAGTAAATCAAAGGGTAAAACCATCATTCTTCCATCTGTTTGTCTGACATTTAAGTGCCCGTTTTTATTGTACGCAACTCTTCTCAGTTATGGTGTAAGGTATTACAAGTTACTAAAGCTAATTGTATTCTCTTCACTAAATCTCTTCTGTAATGTGCAGGTAATGAGGAAGTCTGTAGGTAAACTCATTATGAGGATCAGTCAATACCTGTTTTCCTGTAGCGCTCGAAGTAATCGCGTTAACTTGATAGCATTTCCCTGGCCTTCTGAAAACTTTTAAATTGCAGTAATAGGCCATTTGTTATTACTGTATTTTTCTTTGGAGACTGAGTGTGGGAACAGGATTCAGGCTATTTTGTTCCCATTTAAACATCAAAACTTCCTATCCAAAATGAAACCTTTTGAAGTTAGTTTTATTAATCATGTTCAATAGTCAGTTTTATCTCTCTTTATCCCACGTACAAAGGAACTGGAGTGGTGGAAATGAAAAGTGGTAAGGTGGAGGGAAAGGCAACCGATGCTTAGCTGGGGTTATCTGTGGGTAACACGGTATTAGCAGCCATTCAGGTGTCCTGTAGTCAGACGCATGGTGGAATAACGCTGCATTAAATATGACCTTTCTGAAGGGAAAACCTGTCTGAACTGAATAGTCAAATGGGATTTGTTTGACACACTTCAAGTGGAGACCTTTTGGCTAAAATACCTAATCAATAAGGGAGATGCAGAGTACCTCCCAATGTGCAAAACAAAGGACTGTGACATTTTAAACCGGGTGCAAGGCATGGGATACAAGTGAAAGACCAGAGTATGTTCTGTACCTGAATCTTCTCTTCTGCTCTAAGCTAGTCTTGCCTGAACAGCTCTCGTCTGCATGCAGCACAGCTTTTTTTGTCTGTGTGTGGAAGGACGGAAATTCGCGTCTGCTCTCCTTGCGATCCAGATTTCAAGGTTCACTGGTGTTGGCGTGGGTCCTTGCCAATAGAAACCAGCGCGAGAGACCTGACTCCTTCCCTGACCGTTCTTCTCGTCTTCTCCAGCATCAGCAGCAGCTTAGCCTTTGCCTCCTCATGCAGAAGGAAGAGCATTTGGCAAAGGGAGGTAATACTGTCTGAGGGAACGTTTCCCCTGTGGAGTTCATGTGGGAATGAAACTTGCCATACAGATCACCTCCCTCCCCACAAGCCTCCCTCCATGCGTCAGCGTACTCTGAGCCTAGTCCACATGGCGCTGAAAACTGGGGTTGCTACAATAGGAAACAGCTGTCCAAGTCCATGCTTGTTGGCTTGGTGCCCATGCCTTGCTGCTGCAATTTTTGCTGCCAAGTATAGAGGGCACAATTTTCAAAAAGCAGTGTCGCAGTCAGAAGCGCTCTCACCAGCCCCTAAGTACGAGGGTGTAGCACCCTTCCTGCTGGTGGTGTGAACCCCTTCACGGGGACTTCATTCCCCCCCTTTTGTTGGGGCTCTGTCTCTCTCGACCCTTTCCCTCATATCGGAATCCCACCATCTTCCCTTCGGTCACACCTCCTCTGTGTCAGGGCTATCTGTACACATCATTTCCGCCCCGGTGGGGTCCATCTGCTTGTTGTTCTTGCTTCTTCCCATATCTGGCCCTTCCTAGCCCATTTTTCCCTGTCTTCCCACCACACACTCTTTCTGTGCCTTTATTTTTTTTTTCTCATGCTGTTTTCCCATGCTGTGCCTTCCTTCTCACCCATTATTATTTGTCTAGAAAATAAGTCACGCAGAATGTCAACAGCTCAGCATAGAGAGGGGTCCACCCATTCCTCACTCTTTTTTTCCACTCCATTCTTCTGATTTCCTTCCAAAACTATTGGCCACTTACGTTGGAATATTCCCTGATGTTTTGAAATTGTCAGCTCTAGCTCTGAAAAGTTACTGAGACAGAAATGCCTTCGCTGCTGCACATAATGTCTCAGCAACCCAGTACATCTGTTTTTGAGAGGCATGCAAGATGTGCTTTCCAATAGGACTTGATCACAGTGCATCTTAATATGGATGAAATACTGCCAGATTTTGGAGACTGAGACCCAGATCCTCAAGGGTAGATGCCGAATTCCCCCCCAAATTGGTGCCTAAAGATGTGGTTTGGAGCAACACTGAAAAACTAGTAGCTGAAAATTGGACACAACATGCTAGGACTTCACTTGATATTTAGGTAAAATAATCTGCTTTTTAGCTTTTTCATTGTTGCAGCAACTTTGGGGCAAATTACACAATTTTCTAGAAGTTAGGAGAAAAGCATGTTCTCAGTAGATGCTCGATTATGAAACAAATCCAAACATGATACACTGAAGAAGATTCTAAGGCTGACATAGCTCAGCAAAGGGCTGCTGCCAAAAAGCCCCATGAAATTAATTAATAGTTGCTTGATGAACCACTCAAAATAGCAGTTGTCTCTAAACTGGACTGGCAAACATGAGATGGTGCTTTTAAGGTAAGTGGTATCTTCAGCAAGTCGAATTGCTGTGCAAACCGAGTCGTATGTAACGAGAGGGACACGGTACGTTGCACTGCACAGCATGTCGTGCTGCCTGGTGTGTTGGAGGCGAGTTCTGCCTGCCCTGAAAATACAGTTCATCTTGGCGTTCTAAAATGCTCTGCAGCTCTTCCCAGGGTTTTAACCATATTCTAGAGGCGATTATGATCAGAAGAGGTATTACTCGTATGTCATGGCTGCATGCAGTGTTCATACCAGCAGTTCACATGTTGCCATGATCTCCATTTACTCTTGACCCTGACACTCGGAAGCAATGCACCCTTTCCAAATGCATAGCAATGAAACCTTTTCCACGTATAGTGTATTCTAGTCATGTGGCTTACAGTTTAATCGCTGCATTTACATGGCATTGACTCAATACTGTACAAGTTACGTAAACCAGATGGATTCCACCTGGAGGAATTTACAGTCTCGGAGACTCTACAGTGCGACAGTCCATCTGAACACTCAAAATTCTAGTTAACCTCTTCTTCCTTCTTTGTTTTAAAATACTCCTGTCTAAATATCAATTTAGACAGAGGTGTTCTTCCTTCATACCCTGGTGTTACATGAGAGGTAGGCGTTGATTTTGGAGAAAAACTTTGAGGCGGTCTTTGACTAAGCAGTTGGGGGTCACAGCTAGTGGGCTAGAGATCTGTACATGGCGCAGCTTGGGAGAAGGTAACGTAGGCAGTGAGAGAAGAGGCAGAATTAAGGCCTTGCAGGCACTTAAAGGACAGAAGATGAGCGATAGGACTGGCAGGAGTCGTATGAGGCTAATGACATGAAATACGTCTTGATGGATGAGGAACTGGTTTGGTTAGGAATTGCCAGTGTAGTTTCTTGCAGGACAAATTCTGATAAGCGATTTATGAAAGCACTGGCTGCTCTGAAAGTATAAGAAATATTAACGAAGGGATTCTAACTACAAATGGAATGTAAAAATGAAATGATAGTCAGATCCCTTCAGTCTTCACATGCATTGATGTGAAGGTGGTTTCAGTCTTTGGAGGTCTGGCACTCTTAGGTAGTGGCACGTCCAGAATCTCTGCTCCAGTTCCATTTGTCAAAGAACGTTGTTGGGTTTGCCTCTTTTCTGGACTGTCTTTTTTGTCCCCCTGTAAAAAGGCCTCTTAAGCTGTAGTGGATAAACATACAATCCTTTCCCTTTTTTAGAGAAGAATAATGCATCTGGAAAGAGCTATGAAAGACGTGTGACACTCTCTCTTATTTAGGAATTTTTTTCCCTTTTGGGATGGTGGGACAGGGTGGGTGAGGATCCTTGTACCCGTTCTCTAATTTCCCTGGCTTTCATGAAAAAATGGTGGCATTTTCATTTATTGTGGGCATGAAGTAGATAGGGTTTCTATTTTGTGTTGGATGAAACTCATCACTGATACATAAAAATTTGAAGTAAAATCCTGTTTCCACGGCCAAAACCACAGAAGTGACCTCAATTTGGATTAGACTGCCATTTCATTTGGTGTTTTTTTCTCTGTAGTATTGAGTGCATGAATGTCACGCCGGGCAACAGGCTAAACTTCTGCCAGGTTTAGAAATGTCTAAGTTGCTAAAAGGCCTAGAATTTTTTCATGAAGGTATTTATTCAAAATACCATCTCACTTTCTCCACCATTTCTCTCTCTTGCCAGTTATATTCTGTGAATTCATATCCTCTGTGCTAGATGACACACTTGAGAAACTCAGATTGGTGCCAGGTTTTACAAAGCGCTTCTGGAGACAGATTCCCACCACCACCACCCCCTTAGGGAAAAAGTAGTGGTGTTTACTTTCTTTTCACTGAAATGTAGTTGAGTAGTGCTCTCATCCTGGCAGGGATGGTGGGGATAACAGACTACACAATGCATCTCTTCTGAACAAAAAGCAAATTGTGTTTTTCCCATGGTTATGACATCTGCAAAGATGTCACCTTTACATGACCAGCAGTGTTTTGGCTGTGCTACAGTCCCATTCATCCACATTTTCACTACAATCTGAATGGAGTGTATATACAGGAAGAAAAACAGAAGGAAGAAGCAAGTCATCCCGTTGGAGAGGTGTCTGATAGCTCTATGTAAGTTACCTGCACTCTCCCCTATCCTCTGCTCTCTATATTTTCTAGCTGCTCACTCCTGTTGGATAAATGCATGGTCAAGAAGTGTTTTTACTGGAATCAAGAACCCTGGCTAAAGCACCAATGCTCTTTTACCCATCAAGCTGCCCCTTTTTTTTTTTAATTCCCTTTATTTGATCCGCTCCCCCCCCCCCCCCGCCATTTCCCTAGGAAGTGTTTAAACACATCCCTGCAGATGGGAGAAATCGTGGAGGATCTCATTCTGCTACTGTAAGCCGGGAACGTATTAAATGCTGTAAGATGAAGAGTTCAAGGAGGGAATTCAACGCATAAGAATATGTGGAGGGCTTGTGTTTGTTTTCCCCACCATAGGGACATGCGAGAGGAAGCCCTCCATAGTTGCTTTTATTGTAACTTGATCGTGCCTTTGTACTCTCTCTCTGTATTGCTGCCCGTAATGATAGGAACTATGGGAAGGTGCAGCTATAGGCACCTGTTCTCTAGTATTGTACGTCCTTGTTTCGTTTCCTCATCTGCCAAAGAGGGTCACATTTTGCAAACTAAATATCGTGCTTCTGTGGAGTTAGAACAGAGTTTAACCATGCCAGCTTGGCAGCAGTAAGACCTCATGGAGAGTACAATAGGTCTTCTGGCATGAAATCAGGACACTGCAAGCTTAGGAGCGTTCTGCCAGGGAGGGGGATCCCCAAGAGCAAAGCTGGCTGAGCAAGGTTGTCTGTGTTCTGTGTCTTGTCATTACTCGCTGTAACTTTCATAAAGTAAACCGATAGGTATGCAGGGGTGCAAATATAGCAGACGTGCAGAAGCTCTTGAAAATGATAACAAATGAACTGAGAAGAGGCTGGGAAAATAGTGGAAAGGACAGCAGAGGCGGAGCTCGCAATGGGCCATGGTGCTTTGCTATTCTAACAGGCTAAAATAAAAGCTACAGAGGAGATGACTGTTTGTCCAAAGAAATAATAATCTGTCATTTTACCATGATTCCTACAAGACGAAACTAAATTACAGAAGGACTAGAAAAGCAAGACTTGTCTTATTTGCCCATACTGCAGTTTTCTTTCTACATACATTCTCCTTGTTTTCCCTGGAACCAGGTTTCATGTTCCCACACATGGGGCTTAGTCATTTAAAAGAAAATTAGATCAAACGTATTTTAATTTATAAGCTGAGAAGTAAAATGATCAGAGAAAAAGACAACTTATTAGAAAACAGGTTTGTCATTTAAAATATTGCAGAAGTGAAGTACAAAGGTTAACATAGCAGATTGGTTTTCTGTCTCTCGGAGGCAGTGTAAGTACAACCTATGATGTAAATGTTACTATAGTAACTAGTGTTTTTATTTAAAAGCCCAGTAAATAGACATATCAAACCCATATAACTTGTCAAAATTTAAGTTAAACTGCAGAGCCTGCTAGTTGGAGGAACACTTTTTTTGCCAAACATATTTTTGCTGCAATTTCCCCCTCAAACGCACTCAGTATTTTCTTTTTGCCAAATTGCATTTTGGCACTCGGGAAATAGGCTTCACTAATGGTGACAGCACTAATTACCTGGGACCTCTCATGCAGCCATGTGAAGGCTTAAAAAGGGATGAAAATTCCTTCTAGTGAATTTTCTGTAGACCATTCCTGTCTGCCTCCCTCGAAAGCTTATTCCTAACAGCTAGAGCTACCTAGCTGTAAAAAGAATTAAGAATATGTTATGAAATATCATATATTCCTCCCTCCTATTCCACCGATTCAGCTGAATGGGAGAGAGGTGTCCCTTGAGAAGTTAAGTGTGTTTAGTGCCGCTCTGTTTTCGTCTCTTCCTTCCTCCCACTCCATCTGAGTGGCTGGTGCGACTCTGTGCCCCCCCTGACCCTGTGCTGGCCACAGCCGGGGCTGCCGTCAGGGCTGACTGGCCCCCGTGGTCTCAGCTCTGCTCTCACAAATTTGCATCGTATGCTTTGATTAGAAAGGCATTACAGATTTGCATAAATGAAGTCTTTTTTTAATGAATATCAAGGATACACACTTTTTGTGCTCACCTTTTCCATTTTGAAGACTTCTCTGCGCTTGTTAGCATAAACTCACGTTAGTTGTTTGCCTAAAAGATGAATAAAGAGCGGGTCCTTGCTGTTGAACCTGTTGCTATTACGTATTTCATGTTGGACAGTGAAGCTTTTGTGACTAGACCATTGATGCGTTTGAGTTTGACTGCCAGGAGGAAACCCCTGTTGTTTTATATTTGACATAGTTTGTTTCCTAAAAGATCATGCTTGGAAGCATTTGGGAACGCCACAAGCTTAGCAGGTTCTTGCAAAGAGGTTGGGATACAACCTTTGCATCTGCCAGCTCCAGGTTCTCAGAGGGGTTTTGGTACCCTTCAGGCTTTAAACACGTGGGGTATCTCTTGCAGGGTTCCTGTCTTCTGGGAAGGATGGGATTTGGGGAAGGAGATGTGAAGGGAACAAGCCTCCTAGGTAAGTTTTTTAGAATGGTTGCGAATAGGATTGAGCCCCCAGGCAGGCCGAAGGAGAAGTCCTAACAAAGGAGTGGAAAGATTGAGAGCCAGAAGGGAGGAGCAAATGGGTGCGAAGCCTGTTTATAAATGGAAAGAACTAGCTTGAAGCTAGGGAAGGGGGCTCAAATATATTGTAAGATGGTCAGCCAGGGAGAGAGGGCAGTAGCAGGCTGAAAACTGGAGAATCTGGATGCAACTCGCCTGGCCAGGACAGAGGGAAAGGCTCTTATGCAGCTTGCAACGGGATGGAGGGGGACTGAGGTGCTTCTCCACGCGGGAACAGAGCAAGGAGCGGTGAACTGTGCTGCCTGGTTAGATTCCTAGCTATGGCAAGGAGAAAAATTGTATGCATAGTATCTGTAATCTGACCTAGCTCATAGAAGAATCAATGTTACTGTGCAGCGGTGCATCTGGGGTTATGACATGGTCAGGAGCTTAAGTCTCACTTCCTTGTGAGTGGTCATCTTTCTCAAGCTGTTAGTTAAAACTCTGGTTTTGATATTGCTGATGAGCTGAGATCAGGACTCACTGTGATGGGCAAGGAGTGAGTGTTTCCAAGGGAAATCACTTGCCCCGAGGACAATAACAGGCAAGACAAGAAGAATTGCCAGTATTAACAGTGAATACCCGATGGGCTGAGACCAGTTCCAGTGACTCGCCGCTTGTGATCTGTGATCTTGTGAGCTTGTCAGCTCTACACAAACGCGGTGCAAGTAGTGGGAGCCTCGGCTGACAAGTCCGTACAGGCAGCACTGACACCATGCAGATTTACAGTGTAGGTCCAGGTCCACCACACGCCTGCTCTCCTGGGCCTGCACTTGAGGCAGTAGGCTCAGCTTGCAAAGCCACAGTGACTTGCTCCCCTCACTTACAAGAGCAGTTAGCATGGCCAGAGCCAGCCTTTTGGGCTGTGCTCTGGCTATCCTGCCAGTAAGCAATCACAGCTACAAACTCAGCTTAAACCTTGTAAGCCTGGCTGCCTTAGGAAAGAGAAAAACTTTCTTCAGCATAACACAGAATATCAAATGTGTATTGCAAATGTCTGCATGTGTGCAGATATGGGAATACATTCATAAGGGAGAACTCTAAATATTTAGTTTTTTGGTTTTAATCTCTTTCCCAGTCATTTTTTTAAAAGCTTACATTGACTAAGTTATCATTAGTTTCTTTTGATGATGAGATACAACTCCTACAGGATGACGGGATCACTGGGTATTTAAGGTTAGAAGGGATTTCAGGAATGCTCTAGAACAACCTTCTGCTCAAGCAGAGCCAGCTGTGAGATGGGGCCAGGTGGCTCACGCTTTTATCCATCCTGGTCTTGAAAACCTCCAAGGGCGGAGACTGTTCTTTCTGTTCCACTGCTTGACTGTCCTCATGGGGAAAAAGTTTTTATTTCTATCATTTTTGAACCCTCTCATTTCAATTAACGCCTGTTGTCTCTTGTCTCCTGACCATGCACCGCATTGAAGAGGCTGGTTCCGTCTTCCTGATAACCTCCCCATAGGAATTTGTGCACTACTTGCCAATTTGTGAAGAAGTTTGGCACTGATGCATCCAGAAGATGACATGTTTTTCCTGCAAAAGTGCCTGCTGTTCATAAGTATTTTCAGTATTGTTTGTATAGGTGCTTCAGACTGACTTATTTGGTAAACTCTGAGATGGTTAAGGGAAGTAACACAGAAGCTTGAAAGCACAAGGAAGCATAAAAATACAGAAACCTGATGTGTCTATCAACTTGAATTATTAATGTGTGGAAAAAAGCATGATGCAAAAGTGGGCAATTTGTCGCATATGAATCAAACTTTTTACACTTCTCTCATGAATAATTTTCAAAGTCTCTATTATCCTCAGAGACTTATCAGCTTTGTGTCATTTCTGTCTATATGACTCACTGAATTACTTCATCCTCTGGAACTATTTTCTTGCCTCAAAACCTTCCATTTAAGATGGCACTAGTAGTTTATATCACGGTCTACATATATTTAGTGCTGTCTCCGATTTTTTTCTCTATGTATTAGGAACGGAGTATTTGAAGGTACACATTTCTGACCATGTAGAAAATGCAGCTAAGCATAAATATCCTGAGGATGAAGCTTCTTATATTAGCCAGGGCAGGAATACTTGTGTGAGAGAAACTAAAGTGAAAAGCTAAACAGTTATAAATCAAAGTATTGCTGAATATTATTTCATGAGGTTTTCATCTGTCTCTTGGTGTCCTTCTGTTGTTTCCTGCATGCTTTTGGGGCCAGAGAGCATCCTCTCATAGTGCATTGGTAGAATATAAAAAGCATGAAGTTCGTTGGAGAAAAGGTTTAAGGTTAATACAATTCTGCAGTGAGGCAGGTTTTTCATTAATATTAAATTTAACCCCAAAGACAGAGCTTGTTAACTATTTGTCAGTAATCTCACCTGGATTTGTTTTTCAAAGGAAAAGGACTGACT
This sequence comes from Sagittarius serpentarius, assembly GCA_034782735.1. Classification (NCBI taxonomy): domain Eukaryota; kingdom Metazoa; phylum Chordata; class Aves; order Accipitriformes; family Sagittariidae; genus Sagittarius; species Sagittarius serpentarius. Next base: position 2,457,393 of record JAVKLA010000090.1, on the reverse strand, counting down.
CCCTTTTAGGTGCTTGTTCAGTACGTCAGAGAGAGAGACTAATTTTATTCTTTCATATAAAGACACGGGTTTGGAATCCCACTTCTCGTATCCCAGTGAGCATCTTAATAGCACGTTACCAGGGCACTCTGGGATAACTGCTCTGCAGACAGGATGGTTCAGCTGTTCCACTGTTCACAGACAACCTGGTCTTATCCTGGCATCACGTGAGACAAAGACACGAGTTTTACAGATCTTTAAAAAGAGAAGATCTATTCATGCTACACCTCGTTCAAAAGTTTCTTTTGATGATGGCATAAAATGAGAGTGAGTCAACGTTTTAAGATTCCTATTTTGCTGCTAGCATCTCTGCTGTTAACAGATGTGATTCATTCCTGTATGCCCCCAAGGTGAATCACTGTCAATGAGGTTTAGAGGGCTAACGATGAATGATTCTGTCCTGGAAGGTAAACGTGTGTGCTCCCAGAGCTGCAATTGTTTCTCCAGTCCAAAGCAACGCTTTAACTTTTTGTCCTATAATGAAATGAATCAACAGGGGACTTCTGAATAATAGGGAGGAATTATCCTGCTCTAAATTACAGAGGTGTGTCTCGTCTTATCTTTAGTAAATGAATCTAGTTACACTTGGATCAGTCTGGGGAGGAAATCTGAGCATGCAGCTGCTAGGGGTTTCCAGTGAAGGAGGAACATACATGTAATTACCTGGTTGTATTTGATAATGGTGTGTCCGATAAGTTTTAATGTCTATTCAATTCTTTGTTCTGGTTATAAGACAACTTTATTTTTTTGATTTTGCAACTAGAAGTTTAGTTTATTAGTGTATTTGACACCAATTTATTGTATCAGTCAAAGTACAGGACTGTAATATGTGTGCAGCCGTAGGAAACAGATGCATCTTTCAGGGAAAAGAACATATTCTTTGCACAGAACATGTTTAATCACTACTTCTGCTATTTTTAGTTTGCAGTGCGGATTGCAGAGAGCATTTCTGTGGGTGTACGAAAGATGAAGTTTAATTTTGTTGGTGGTCTTAATACAATAGCAAGCTTTTGTTTGGCTGATTAAGCTCGGATGCTGGTAAAGAGGTGCAGAGAGATTAAGTGCAAAACATCCTTGCAGCAGCAAAAATAAATTGCTGAAAACATCCCCTTGTGGAGGCAGAGCCCATCTTTGCGTTAACTTCATAATGAAAACAGACTTTTCACTTCTGGTTGTCATTAAATGATTTGGAAAAACATCTGATACATACATACGTACCTATATGTGATTTGTTTTTATATAGAATAACAGTATTTGATTTTTCTGCAGCAGTTCCGTAGTTAGTCTCTTTCACCTGTTTATATTTAAACTGGTTAACCTGGCATTAATCAAATTGGATGGATTAGAAGGGGGGAAAAAAACCCAAGAAAAATGTTGAAACCCATGCTAAAAACCCAGAAGGAGCTCAGCAGTGCTCAGAAATGGCAAATTTAACCTGGTAGAACTGAAGCTGAATTTCTAACACTTTTTCAAGCTCTTGCAGATGCATAATCGCTGTTTGCACCAGGTGGCTAAGGTTAGTACGCTTCAGATTTCTGCACCTTTATTCAGAACTGGAAACCTCAGAAAAAGTACTTCTGTTTAGACTTGTTATGTTTTCACTAACCTGGCACTGTTGGGGCAGGTGGCTGTAGTGTTTTTCCTCACTACAGGAAGAAAATAACGTGGGTTTTTTTTGTTTGGTTTTTTTTTTTTTTTGCTCTTGAGCAGGAAGTTTGCAGGTCTTTCTACAAGCCTAGAAGAGACTTGGTTGCAGTACTAGCTGGCAGCAAGATTAGTGTCTCAGTAGATACCTATATGGATGTAAAGCTGCGCAGGAGATTACGGACTTTTTTATTTGTAAGAGGTCAGGGTACTGCCAACACAGTGGCTGTATGACTGTATCCAGCACGAGCGGTGGAAGGGAAGGAATTGTTTTAATGTTGCATTTTTAAAATAAATAAATAAACAAACCTTCAAGGCTAAATAACATTAAGTACTTTTGTTCTGTCAGTGAAACTTCATCTACAGTTACATGCTTCTTGCTCTCAGTCAATTGCAAAGCATGCAGGTAGGTCACTGAAGTCTTCTCACATGCTTTGCAAAAACACTTGGGACTTGGTATTTTATGGTATTTTGTTGTTCTTCGATGTGTAACTCTGAAAATCTTCTGGACCTTTCTTATTTTTATAATTCTTCAAGGGAGAAAGTCTGAGGTGAAATATGGAGGCTGAGAGAAAATAAATTTCCTTGTTGTTTGTATTTATAAAAAGATACTCTCCAAAAAATGTTCCAGTTCCACAAAGGGTGAGGCCCTAAGAAGAAGGGATGCTGTGCTGAGGCTGGAGAACCATCGTCTTGGGTCACAGGCCTGCTAAAATGGAGTGGATTCCTTTGAATTCAGACTGGCAGGGGCCAATGTCAGAGGCCCAATGGTTAAGTATAAATTTTGGTAACATGGAAAACATGCAAAAGCTAGGTAGGGAGCTCGCTCAAGATGCAGTTACAGGAGCAAAAGATGGAAAATCATGGGTCAGTTTGCTTAACATCCTGGAGGTCTGTATAGTGATGCATAAAGTATGGAGAAACTGAAAATCTTGGTATTGAGTCAAAATGATGATTGCACTGGCAAAATAGAAACTTTGCGAGATAATTCAGACATGAAAGGAAAGACTTGTTCAGAGAGGTCTGAAGGCATGGGAGGAATTAAGTCTTTTATCACTTCAAGAGTTGGCATTTTCTTGGAAAAAATATACACGGAAGGCAGGAAAGCACTTGCCTTTAAGTGAATTAAAGGTAGGAAAGTTAGCAGAGGAGCAAATAATATTTTCCTCACTAATGTGAAACTTCAGTTGGAATTGAAAGCTAGGTTAAGTTCTTGAAGAGGACTTGTAAGAGAATAACACAAGCATGTAGGGGGAAATCCAAGAGACAAAGGACAGAGCAGATGGAACCAAAATGGCCCCTCAGGGTGACCAAGAAAATGTTTTTGGTAGTGAGGGGAATTCCTACAGATACGGAAAACTTGTAACATCATAGCCTGTTATCTTCAGTGATATTTTTGGTGCCATCTCGTGACTTTCTCCTAAGCAAGCTAGGGAAGCCTCATCTACGTTAAATGACTGTGAAGTGTTCAGTTGGATGGAAAGGAAGTTTCTCCTCCCCGCCCCCCCACCCCTGGAAAAAAAAAAAAAAAGAGCAGTCAACAAGTCACAGAGTGGAAGACTGTGTGTGAGGTGGTTGTTCAGGGGTACACCTGAAGTCTAAAGCTATTTGATATTTTCAGTAAGTCCTTGAATAGTTGAAAAGTGCATGTTATATTAACTATTTGGATAACAAAATACTAGCAACAGTTGCAAACGCTTTAGAAAACAAGATCAGAATTCAAACTGATCTTGACAAACTGCTGAAGTAGTCTGAAATAAATAGGCTGTAATTCAATAAAGACAAGTGCAAGGCACTTAACTGAGAAACAACTGCACAAGTTCTGCAGGAAGGCTCTGAGGGTTAGGGAGATGCCCAAACCGAGCCTGAGTCAACATAGGTGTGCTGTTGGGAGGGGAAAAAAAGCAAACATCCTTACGGGATGTATAAACAAGGCTCCTGTCATGTAAAAAGTGAGATATTTCTTCCCCCTAAATAGCACTACTAAGACCTAGTTGGAGTACTTTGGGCACGGCTTTTTAGAAAAGAGAAAGAGCAACAGGAATAAGTCTGAAGGAGATCAGTTAGCCTTAGCAGGTCTCCAGAAAAGATGGTCTATAAAGAAAGACTGAGAGAACTGGAGCTTTAGTTTACATAAAAGATGATCAATATGAGAGAACAACATAATATACATCAAAGGGCTTCTGAAAGGAGGAATTACCTGTCTTCTGTCTTTCTCAAGTATATGAAAAAGTAAGAGGATTAAATTTCAGGAAGATTTCGTTTAGATATTAAGGGAGGGGAAAAAAAAAACTTAAAAAAAAAAAAAAAAATACCCACTAGTGTAGGTTACATAGGAGAATTTTTTTCTGGTTCACTGAACACCAGTGCTACATGGGGAAGTGAAAGAAAACTTACTCTGTCAAATGTTTGTCTCAAGATGTTCCAGCCTAAGTAGACAATTACTTTCTAGTGGTCCCTCTTTGGATCTCGCCTAGCAGAGACATGGCAGACTAGACAGCTTGTGACAGCTTTTGCTTACACTATGAAAGTCCGGGATACAAAAACCTCAATGGCTTCCTAACCTCAGACACAAATTGTGTGTAGTCAGATTTCCCAAACTATTGTACTAGAACATTTTGAAAATATTAGAAATATTTCAAAAATAGAATTCATCAATTAGAGATGGTGGTTATTTTAATAAGGGGCAAAATTGGCAGATGCTGCTTTGAGGAAATGGATCATGGATTACGGAAAGTCAATAAATAAATTAAAGCCAATCAGTAGGTTTGTTTGTACAGCCATGGTAGAAGTATTTACACAATACAAAAGATAGTATCATATCATGTTCAAGTCTGTTTACCTACTGCAAGCTCTTCTCAGTAAATAAAAATATTTTTCTTCATACCTTATGAAGCAGAGATACTGGTTTTGCATTTATTTTAAAATAATATTGCTGAAAAGAAAAAAAACATTGTAAAAAACCTCAGTTGCACGTACCTGGGACTTGCCAGTTTCTGGTATGCTGGTTCTAAACTCTTGCTGCCTTTTCCAAGAAAAAGGATGAGCAGAAGCAAGATTAAAGGTGCATCTTTTCTAGCAGGGCTCAGCCCTCACTTTAAGTTCCTTGACATAACTTCTGGGTTTTGTTTTTTAATTGGAACTTCCTGTTAAATATGTGATGTTGCATTACATATGTGTCAGCTCTTTTCTCACAGCTCTTTATTCATGAGGACAAACACTGAAGAGCAAAAGGGTCAAAATGCGGTTTACTCCACTACTTGTGGAGTAAAATGTGGTTTTTATCCACTACTCTTAAAAAAGAGAGCCAGCAGGTAACGGATACGTGCATTATAGCAGAACCAGGTCCTTGAGAGATTTGTATAAATTAACCTCATTAAGAGAAAATAACCCATACGAGGGGATACCGTGCAAGCCTTGAAAACAACTGTGGAAGTGAGGAAGTGGGAGATAAAGCGTAGCTTCATTTCAGGCAGCAGTGTGATGAAAGGTATATTCAGAGCGCGGGAAAGATAATTGACTGTCAGGTAGTACAAGCGTTTAAATCTGCATGTGTGGAAATGGAAGTGGTACTGAGTGGTCTGAAATGCGGCTGAAATGGGTAGTCACTCAAGTTACTCTCATTGGTAGCAAAGAAACATGAGGCTAGAACAGCCTGTCTAGATCATTTTGAGTTTTGTTTTTATTAGAGGCATGAACCTGTATAATCATTCTTTTCGTAAACTTATTAAATCCCCACTTAAACAGTTTCTTTTTTTGTCCTGTTATTCCCATTGAAGATTGTTCCAGAAATTAGTCTTGTGTTGGCCAAGACTCAGATTTTAATAACAGGTCTAAATGTTTCTGTGGCAGGTTTATAATCATCTGACTTAGTGCCAGTGTTGTCCTTTGCTTTAAATAGTTCATAATTCCTTCTCCTTGGGGTTTACTCCCCAACCAGTCAATGCCCCTCCCCCCCCCCGCTATCTTCTAAAGTCTTGTATGTTTTAGAAATCAGATATTATCACACCCTGTTTGTTGTTTTGGTTTTTTTTCTTAACTCTAACTGTACTACTACTTAACAGATTTGGTTAAAATGCTGGTGCCTGGGTCTTGCAATTTCATGTGCTAATTTTTCATAACTCTGTTTTGGTATATTAAACTCTTTCACTGTTCTCCCTGCTATGGCTATAGTAATTTTAGTTTCCTTGCCCCCTTGTTATCCTTCCTGCTCCTAATGCTATGGTCAACATGGTTATCTTTATGGCAAATTGAGGAGATTCTGTATCTCGTGTGGGGTTACAGCAAATCTGTAATCTCTGCTTTTGCTGTTTGTTTTAAGGGCGTTATCTCCAATCTGTAACTTAATCTCTACTTTTGCTGTTTGTTTTAGTATTTTTTCCAAGTCTCCTTTGCTTGGGTTTCTTGAGATCTTTAGAGACACCTGGCTTGTGCTGGTTTTGGCTGGGGTAGAGTTAATGTTCTTCATAGCAGCTGGTATGGGGCTGTGTTTTGGATTTGTGCTGGAAACACTGTTGAGAACAGGGGGATGTTTTGCTCATGGCTGAGCAGTGCTTGCACAGAGGCAAGGCCTTTTCTGCTTTTCACCCAGCCCACTGGTGAGTAGGCTGGGGGGGGGCACAAGACATTGGGAGGGGACACAGCTGGGACAGCTGACCCAAACTGACCCAAGGGATATTCCATACCATATGAGGTCATGCTTAGCAATAAACCAGGGGGAAGGCTGGCTGGGGGGCCGCTGCTCGGGGACTGGCTCGGCATCGGTCGGCTGGTGGTGAGCAATTGTTTTCATTTGCATCACTTGTCTGTCTTGGGCTTTATGTCTCTCCTCTGTTATTTTCCTTTTCATTACAATTTATTATCATCATCATTATTTTATTTCAATTATGAAACTGTTCTTACCTCAACCCACGAGTTTTCTCACTTTTACCCTTCCAGCTCTCTTCTCCCCATCCCACCGGGGTGGGCGAGCGAGCGGCCATGTGGGGCTTAGTTGCCGGCTGGGGTTAAACCACGACAACTACTGTTAGAGGCAAGGTGCTCTTGGTGCGTATTCTACCGTGGGTCTGATCCAAACTGGAAATTCATGTGTGTAACTGGGCCCATAGCTATGTGTCAGAAGAAGGAACAAACCTACAAGAGAGTGGTATTTTTTTTCTTAGTAACTGGACTTCTGACTTCCATCTAAAGGTAGCTTCTGAGCTACATATGGTATAGCTTTTTGGAGAAGTACAGATTGCTGGGGTGTATTCATTGTTCGTTTTAGAACCATTTTGTATAGCCTGGGGACGTTTACTGTTCCATCTTCAGACATGGTCTTCAAATATTTTGTACTTGAAATACTCATTTTAACAATTCAAGGTCAGGATTTAGATTTAGTTCTAGTTATTAATTTTCACTGGCAATGTCTTCAGTATGGCTCAGGATTTTCAAGTTAAACAAAATCTTTGTGATAACAATCCATATATACCTGGTATTGAAACGTCATTAGCTATAGAAGAGTAGTATAGTAAAGAAGAGATGAAAATAGTCTGTCTGCATCCAGGTTGTTCACAGAAATGTGTAGTTTTTAAAATAATGGGAAACAATTACCTGTGTCAACCAACTGTCAAAACTGAATTGCATAGCACTGCTTAATGTGTCATTTAATAGAGGTGTATCTGAATCAGATTATTTTTTTAAACACTAATCTTTGTCCTTCTACTGACAAGTAGGCATGTTTGTGTTATGAATAATAATTCACAACATTTATGTATATACTTTTGTGAAAATTCAGAGATCCTTGGGACATACAATGCATAGGTTTAACAGCCAGAAAGCATTCCCTTTGCTTCTGGTTTATGTCACCTTTTACGTTAATAATTGGCTGTCTTGTACAGCTTCCACTGTTAAAACCACTAACTGGAATACTTAAGCTGAACGTTAATTAAATTCTTAACAAATGTTTGTGTGGATCCAGACAGTACTGATTGTTCCCTGAAGGTTCTCTATTTAGGTAAAATAGTCCCACTCTATAGTAAAAAACAAAACAAAACAAAAAAAACACATAGGAAATTTAATGACAGTTCTTTCTGTAATAATCATAAGGCATTAGGCTATCGGAAGAGGAAAACTTGGAATACTCGCTCTCCCTTCTGCCTGAACTTAGCCTGGACAAACTCCTGCAACGCCTCCCGCGTTGTGTCTCCTGCAACGACTCCACGCCGCAGTGTCACGATGGCTGGGCAGGGACGCGGCGCGAGGCGTCGTGTGCGAGGATGCGTGCAGACTTTTTCTGTGAAAGCACTTGTATTTGTACGCCTTACGGAAGAGAGAAGTGATGCCACGTGCCTCAACTCGCTTCTCGGGGCGACGCGCTTCGGCTTAAGCCCCTGGCAGCCTGTGTTGGCGGGCAGCTAGAAGCGGCTGTCGAAGGTGTGAGGGAACAACGGGTGGGGTGGCCCTGGCCTGGGTCTGCACCCCAGTGTGACAACTCGCAGTGGCAGGGGCTCTTCGGTTCGGGGGGGACTCACCTGCTCGGGCCCGTCCCCTGTCCTGTGTCCGTACTCAGCGGGTCCTGCCTGTCCAGGGCCCTCGCTGAACACGCCTCGCACCTCGCTGGCTGTGAGCTCTTTGAAGGCTTAAACTTTATTTTCTTCAGTGACGTGTTATTTGTAGGAAATTCAAGTACACGAGGGGAAACACTACCCCCTCCCTGCGCTGTCAGGGGACTCGGGCCGAGCTCGGAAGGCGACCCGCCTTCTGAAGCTCCCCCCGCCCCCGGCATCCTGTGTGTGAGGAGAGGCCGGCCCCGGCCCCGGCGGTCACCGGCTGGGGGGGTGTGTGGGTGTCTGTGTGTGTGTGTCTGTCTGTGTGTGTCTGTGTTTGTGTCTGTGTGTCTGTGTGAGAGGAACCGGTCTCTCGCCGCCGCCGGCCGGCCGGCCGTGAGGTAAGGAGGCAGGGCGGGGGAGCGCGGGCGGGGCGGGCCGCACCGCCCCTGGCCGGCGTTAGGACGAGGCGGGGCCGCGGCGCGGGCTCCGGCGGGGCTGCTGAGGGGAGCGGGAGCGGGCGGCGGCGGCCGGGGGCCCTCGTGCTCCCCGGCTGGAGCAGCGAGACATGACCAGCGCGGCGTAACTTGGGCTGTCGGTGCAGACTGCGGGAACGAACCGAAGTAGGTCGGTGAAATTTTTTTGGTTCCCCCCGCCGCTTGTTTCTGTAATTTTCGGCTTTCCCCGTGTGACAGCCGTGGGGCCGGGGGCCCCTGCCCGCTTCCCTCCCTCCTTCCTTCCCTGCCGGCCGGCGTCGCGGGGCCGCTGCCTGCCCGTCGGGGGTGAAGGCTCCTTCCCGCCCGGTGGTGGGGAAAGCGGGGCGGCCTGAGGGTGCTACAGGGTAATAAAAAAAAAAAAAGCCGAACCAGCTGGTTTTTTTTGCCGAAATACACGTTGAGAACGGAACACAGCCGGTGGGTGAGTGTGGTCTTTTCTGTCACGCATCTAGATCAGCTCTCGAAAGGACCAGGTAACTTTGGAGCTTGGCCTGGTGTACCCAAATCAGACCTTTGATTTTTTTTTTTTTTTCATTTTATTTTTATTATTTTTTTTTCTCTTGAGGTTTAGTGTCTGAAGCAAAAGAAAAGAGAAATCTCCACAAATGTGGGTTGTGAGTCACTGATGCTGCAGAAGCCATTATATTCCGTTCTGATAGAAGAGCACTTTGGAAATTTAATGTTAATTATTGACACAGCAATTATAAATAGACTTTATAATGGAAACACTGAGAGCCCTTAACTAGCAAGTGTGGCTACGATATGAAGGAGCTTTAAGTGCCAGATAATTACAGGAGTTCTGCTTACAGCTGCATGTAAGGAAAAAACAGTGTATGTTCATCAGCTGAAAAACAGTGAGAGAGAATGTTTATTAAAAATGCTTTTTTCTATTGGTGACTTAAAATCAGGAATATTTATGAAACTTGAGTCTCTCGAGCTGTGCGTCATGAGCGTGCACAAACTTCAGTACTGCATGCAGTGCTGTGGCAGTGGAGACGCAGGAACGAATGGAACTGCTGTGCTGCTGGATCCCCTGCCCTCCGTCACCGCGGTGGGCTGGTGAAGGGAACCTGTCTTTGAGCAGCGCGGATGTTTGTGAAACGAGAGGGTAGTTTCAGTACGGTCAAGAGGAACTGTACAATCTGGAGAAAGTCTCTAGAGTTTGGGACGGTTTGCTGTTGAGTTTCAGAAGAGAGGCTCCAGCAGACTTGGAGCCTGGTTTTGTTGCTGTGCTGTTGTGCACGAGTGAGACAAGGGCAGCTCTGCTGCTAGTTCTACTGGACTTGGTGTGTGGGGAGACATGCAGCTTGGATTGCCTCGGTTAAAGCTTTAGTATTAGACAGCAAAATTATTCAATGCGAGTCCTGTTCACTGCTATTTTGTGTGTTCCACTTATATGAACTCTTCATTAATAACGTTTACTAATATACTAAATGACAAACAAATGCAATGAAATTCCATGCCCAGGAGGGCTGACCAAGAACGACTGGTCTTGCCAAAACCAACAGGACTGGAAAGCCCTCGGCACCCTTAAAGAGCAGGCCAGAAGACGCTGTGCACAGGCATTATTACTAAAATATGTTTATGCTTTATAGAGATCTTTTAAATATTTAAAAACAGCTGTAGCGGAGTGCTTGCAAAAGTCAGGGACAGTTTGTATGCTTGCAGGATTATCTTCCTGTTTCCCATTAACGAGCAGCTGTTGTTGTTTTTTGGGGAGAGGGTGGGAATAAGAAAAAGAAAAAAAGAATTTTGGACCCTGTGTATGTGTGTGGTACATTACTTGAGGAAAAATAGGAGATCCTGGCAACTGAGTTGCTATAAATTTCTGTAGGCTTTGAAATTGCTCATTGGAAACCACTAATAAACATTTGCTCATCTAGCCTCAGTCCTTGTGAAAGTCGGTGAGAATTTTACAGTTGAGTTTAGTGGTGTCAGGGTTGTGCTACTCCACCATCGTCCAGGACGGGCTGTAGGGACTTGGCACTCTTAGTCACCAGTGCCACCCTCTGTTCACTGATGTTCCAACTGGACAAGTCGAACTGCCTGGTACTGCAGTCCTCTGTTCGCATTAACCCTTTTTTTGTAGTTCAGAAAGGAGACATGTAGAAATGTAAGTTGTCAAGGCAAGAAACTGGAAAAAAAAAAAAGGCGGCTCCAGAAGGAAAAGGAAAACTTTCAGTATGTTTTCCGTGCCCAGTGAGCAGGTGTTAGTGGATCGCCAGCCGTGCTTGTTTCAGGCTGTGCTGAAAATGATTCCCATGCTCATGCACCAATGGTTTGTATGACTTCTCAGACAGCCTGTAAAGAAAAATGATCTTACTTTCATTGTCGTCCTCCTTGCTTGTCGTATCTGCTGTGTTTTGGTTTTTAATCGGATGTTTTTGTCAAGGCAGGGACTCTACTTACTGAAGTTTTTTGTACAGTGGTTAGCATGGAGAGGAATGTACTATTTACATATGAAATTGGAAAATTTCTTGTACGCAGCAGCAGCAGCAGCGAAGTTGGTTTCAGAATGCAGTCTCCTAAGACAGGTGGGTTAAAATGGGCCCTGATACCTTCCATTTGTATGGATACTTCCCCACCCATTTACAAAACTATTTGTCCTTGCTGTGTTAACTTACTCTCTCCGGGATAGAGCTATAGTTACAAGTATTAATAATTCTCCTTTATTTAACTTCCTGTTCCCTGTAACGCTTCTCGTAAAACTTTCTTGCAGTGAAGTTAGGAATTCTGCTAAGTTCAGTATTCGCACTAGAAAAGATTCTGGGTCATCCTGTCCAGTCCACTAGTACATTCATATTGTCCTGGGAATTATCTGTAGATACCTGTTTTTACCCAATTCCTGTGTACACAAGTGATACTGAACTTTGAGCAGAAAAGGATCTAATGCTGGTGACATGCAGCTTACATTGCTTTTTGACTTTGTACAGCACTTTTTTTTGTTCGTGAATGTTGTTGGAACCAGGATTAAAAAATGACACCTTTGTAAAAATCAGCCTAGATGGATGCGATAGAAGTAGGAAAAGATGTTTCGAGCTGGTCTGAACCGTATTTTTGCTTTCTGGTCCAAATATTGTTAATTATGGTTTAAATCAGTGCTGATATCAGAATCTCTTTGATTGCTCTATCTGGTCATTTTTATGGCTGCAGGAAGTGAAAATGCCTTTATCTTCAGTAGACTACATAATTGTAACTTTCCTTCTTTGAGGTGTGTGTTGTTCTGGGGATCTGTGGTTGCTTTCTTTTCAGTCTGCAGCAGGTATTGCATGGGTGAAACTAACACAGCAGCTGCTCTTAACACAATTAACTCTTTGTCATCTTACTTCCAGGAACAAATGGCAGATGATGCTTCACATTCTGCTTTGAAACAGTAAAATGGAATATGTGCAGTTACCAAAATAGTGGCTCTTTTCCTTCAAACATCTAAGAGCAATAGGACTAAAATATCCAGGTGACGACTTTTGCTTCTTGCAGTGCCTGTCATGGAAGAGCACGTGATGGACCATAACTTTATGGATTATTTAGAGCTCTTGAAGGTGGAAGTTTTTTTTCTTGTTTTGAACGTGAGAGCTTTAAAGCATTTGCAATATCATCCATGACATATTGATAACTTTATAAGCTTTTGAAATATGCCTGATTTTCTTGTACAACATGTGGAAGCGATCTGTGTCAGTTTCTTACTGAGAAGTGGCTGAGCTATGAAGAGCAAATTTTTGTTACACCTGTAAAAGGAACATGGACTGTTTTTTATTAAACTATACTTTTAATAGTATGAATAGTGTATGCTTATGTCAAGTAAATTATTTTAAAAGGTGTTTTTTTTTTTTTTTTTCTTCAGTCCTGAACTTGGGACAAAACTAGATAGCTTCGATCATAGGCTTTTGGAAATAATCCCGGCCTGTATCTTTGTGAAATGAGGGACTTAATAGAAGGTTGTAGCTAAATAATTCCTCTGCCCTTCATGGCTCACCTATTAGGAAACAGACTAATGGAAGAGGTACGGGTAAGGTTGGCCTCCTAACAGCTGTGCTGAGAGGCACATTTTCCTCTGAAGTAGGGGTTGTGAAGCACTGCCTTTGAAATTTTGAGCTTTTCTCTTTAATTGCTCAAAATGTAGCTTAAAATGTACTCTGATTATGACCTGGGTGAATGGGGAGAAAAGTGGATGGGACTGACTCATCTTGCAGAACAAAATGAAGATGGTCTTTGCTGAAGAAATGGCTTGGCTCCGGCTCCAGCCCCAGCTAAATTTGCGAGGGCTTTCCTTGTGGGAGAGCTTGCAGGGAGACAAGAATCCTGAAATACTGTAACTTCACTGGTCATTTGTCTGCTGCTTCAGGTAGACACCTTTGCCTATTGAATCACCTCTGCTTTAAGCCATGGTCAAGGCTTAAAGCAATGTCAGCGTCACTGGGTGATCATATCAAATTCTGTGATATGGGAGAGGAGGGATAGCTCTGAGCAGAGGGTGGCTTTCCTTATTGTAACCAAATTCATTGGTTTTATTAGCAGCCACTGGTTCCTCTGTGGGGCTGACCCTCCACGCTGCGGAGGCTTGTTGAGGCGCTGCCCTGGGTGAGACAACGGGAAGATACTCAAGACTCTGCACTGACAGGAGTGTTAAAAACCAGGAAGGAATCACCCTTTTCCTCTCCTTCTGGTCTTTTGTGCCCACATACGCTTTCCTTCCAGGCTGCAGAGCCAACTGCTGTGTAGCCAGTACGGACATGCTCCCACTGCGGGAGTCTGTACATATCGTACAGTGTGTATGTACGTATAGTACAGGATGTGCACCCCCAAACTGAAAGGCCAGTGGATTACCTAGCGTTGGCACCCGTTCTTTTGGCAACATAGATGTTCTCAAGGAAATTGTTCTCAGAAATATTTAAGGAATGAGAATACTTTGGAGGGACTCCTTCAATCTTATTTCTTGCCCCAGCATTCTCTGTCTGACTTGAGCTGTAAATGTTACTAATCATCCAGTTCTGGTTAACTACAACAGCAACCAAACTCTGTATATTTTACTCTGATATCCTCTCTCGAGTTTTTTTTTTTAAAGTATAAAAATGCTTATATTTGGGTTTTAGTAGAATTTATGTAACTATGGGATGAACATAAAAACCAGAAGTACCCGAAATGAGAGTACTGAAATATTACTGTAAAGTTTAGTGAAGGCTTCACCGTTGAAATGGGTGCCTCAGTGCTTTTGTGTATGCTGTGCTTTGAAAATTGAGCATCTCTTGGGCCTTTTAATTGTTTGGATTTGTAGTGCCTTTCAGATGACCAAACCCAGGAGGTGAACAATGATCAGAAAAAGCTTGGAGAAATGAGGTACTGTGTAGCTCTAATGATGAAGGAGCAGCTGTGTTGAGATTTGACTGATACTCTAAGCAATGTTGTTTTTCTCAAATGACATTCTGATTTTGTTCTTCCTTTCTGCTTAAAAAGGTGTGTCAAATTAACTGAAGTGCTCCAAAGTGAAACCCTAATGAAATAACAGACTGATAATCATCAGCTCTCAGTTAATTTTCTATATGTTTTTCAGATCAGCTCTACAAAACAGGATGTGTTGGCAAATCATTCTGACCATGTTTGTCCTATTGGGTAAGTTACTAAAAAAAATAAGCCTGTTGGAAATTATGTAGAATGAAGAGAAATCACCATTTCTGTTTTACAGTGGTATTTCAAGTCATGCTACTGGATTAGTATTTATCGTACCATGCAGCTAGAATGTACAAAGGACCTGATGTTATCATTGTGTGGAATTGAAATATTCACATTCTCAGGGTTGTGCCTATGTATCTTATCCCAAAAAGCAGTGCAACTGACTTTTAAGATCAGGAAACATCAGTAGGAAGTATGTGGTGAGTCAAGACGCATTCAAAAAAATGCCCCAGTCAAAATTTGATAAGAGAGAAGGTCATGGGCAATTTTTTTGTGACCCTTGTAGGTCCAAAAGCGGAAGGGAAAATCCTGGTTCCATCGAAACTGCTAAGTTTCTGTTTAGTTCAGTGTAGCCAGGGTGTCAATTTGAGCTCTGCTTTTTTAGGTAGCTGTCATTCCTGCTTTCATGTGCTGTTAGAGGGTGCTCAATTAACTGCCCATGTTGGATATAATAAACTGGTTTTCTAATTGGGAAATGTCTGTAACAGTATTGGTGTATGCTGTTCAGGGACAGCTGGTATTTGCCTTTCATTTTTTTTGATTAAAATAAGAACTATTTAAAGACTTTTGGTGATGATGCTTAGGGAGAAAGCAGATCCAATGAAGTTAGTTTCAAAATTTGTGTCATCTTGTATCTTCACAAAAGATGAATAAATCATTAGATTTCTATATCTTTTCTGTATACATATACATCTCTAGATACATATATATCTTTTCTATATACATATGCATCTATCCTTATCTTTCTATATATGTACCTTTATCCACTCAGTATCAAATACTGCATTGTTGACATTCCTTTTTTTAAAATGCCTTACGTAATCTAAACATATTGTATACCTTTTAATTAGAAAACCTGGGTGCCTCAGGGAGTTCTCATTACGCTTCAGAGCAGTTTGTCACTATCTGATGGCCTGTGATGACTGAAAGTCAGTGTATCTATTGAGTGGCGATCTCTGGCCGGTTCTGAATAAGCAAATAGCCATGGCTAACATCTTTGTAGCCCTGTTAACCCAGATGTGAAATAAGCCTCTATTTGAGGGACAGAACTGTAAGTGATGTAAGCTCCTCTGTGTCTGTGTCATGGGCGAACGGTTACACCTGTAGCAGGACAACATTCTGAACGCATGCTGCCATTTATTAGTGGGTATTTAAGAGCTATAGCAATCCTATGCTAAATGTTTTGTATTGTAATGCCTTATAATTCTTTTATTTTTTTTAACACTTCTGCAGAAGTGGCAAGTAGCTGCACGCATTTTGACTTTATAGGATTTAATTAATCCTGTGAGATTGTCTGATGTGATATGTGAGGGGGCAGTCGTTTTTTAGAAAAAGAGATGACTGGCAGGAATCTCTTCCCACCTCCCGACTGACTCTCTGAATTGGGTAGTATGTTAGTTATCTGTCCTGCTTCATAGGCAGTCATGTCGCTTATTCTTTTGTCCATTTTTAATCATGTATTATGGACTAATAGTCTGTTCGGTCAACTGAATCCCCCGTGTGCAGCCAGGAGGCCTAATGACGCTGATATTTATAGAGGCACAAGCTCTGTTAAATGAAGGTGGAGGAAAGAGCAGAACCCTTCAGGAGTCTGGCAACACAAAATCTGTGTAAAGAGAAAATGAAACACTTCTAACACACTGCATAGTAACACAGTGTCTGCTTTTAAGGCAGCATGTGTGTACTTTTTCAAAAGCTTTCATTTTGTGTTTTTGTATTATTTTGCTTATGTGCTATTAATCAAACAGTGGTAGATAAATCTGTTTTTTTCTTATTTTGGCTATTGCAAGACATAGAGCATCAATTAATTTCTATCTAACAGACTGCTTAAAATATTTATGCCCTTACTGAGTGAAAAGCTAAATGCAAAGTGAAAAAATGACCCGCATGCCTTTCTGTAACTAGAGCTTTAATCTTTGAAATTCACGCAGTCTTTTACAGTAAGCTATTTCCAAAACCGACATGCTCATCATTCTCAAAATCGTTGTTAGCGTAATTCAAGCTATGACTTACCAACAGGAGCTACGATTGTGGTCAGACCGATTTTATTTTGAAGAATCTAAGTCTGATGGAAAAGATTATTCTTTTCCCACATCTCATTTCCCAGATAATGCCCTGGGGTTGCGTGGTTTCATCCAGTCATATATTCTTGTAATACTATTCCTTGGTATTTAACAGAATGTGGCTGTGTATTATATTTACAATGGGATTATTTTTTCTGCAGTAATGGAGCCATGTTATAAGAGCTGGATTGCAAGTGTCCCAGCACTGCAGGGGGAGTGAGACTTATACCTGTATAGTGTCTGAACTTGGGTTTAGGATTCACTGTATTTTGAATTAATATAAGCCCGTTTACCCCAAGGAGGAGATGCTTCCCCTACAGTCTTGGTCTCGACCTATTTCAAGAGGTTGAAAAAACAAAAAGTAAGGTGTAGGGACTTTGGGAGAGAAGGCTGGCATCTGTCAGTTGTCACACCAGTTCAGAGGGTGTGTTTTTAGTAATTTTGTCTGCAACTCAGAGAATAGTCGCTAGAAATAGTCTGATTTTTATGTAATGAATATGTTTCTGTATAATACCAGCCGCTGCTTTTTCATTGTCAAGTAATATGAACTTTTTCTTTTATTTCCGCTATCTTTGCCTTTTTATTTGCAGACTTTCTTCAAATGGCAGTTGCCCATTGTATGGTCCATCAAATTCCTCCCAGGAACTTTACATTACCCTGTATGCTGCTGAATGAGACGTTCTTGAGTCCTTTCTCTGCTGGAGTAGTAGAGAGCTGGTCTGGTTTGAGGAGAGAGCATGGAGCATCTGAAACCAAGCCTCCCTCACTAATGAATGAAGAAAGTTTTCTGTGTTGCCTTTGGAGTGATAGCAACATTGATTGTTCTTTGTACAGAGCAAGCATGCAAGCAAGGAAGTTTATTCCTTCAGAAATAAGTACCTCTGCTTCTCAGGAAATAGGTAGGTTTTCCATTCAAAGGCATAAGAAGTTACTTCTTCAAAAAGCGGTTGGGGTTTTTTGTTGTTTGGGAGGAGGGGGGTGGGTTGTATTAATGGGTATTCTTTTTTCATCCAGAGCAGGCAACACAGTATGGTAAAATCCTGCCTCACAGAAGTCTGTGGTGGAAGATGAAGGAAATTGTATAGCACAGTTTCAAAGGGGGGGGAAAAAAAAAAGAAAAGTTGGCTGTCTTTCTAGGGAAGTTCTGAATAAAATATGTAGCACTACATATGAGGACGTAAGCCCAGATCTTCAAAGGTGTTCAGACGCTATGAGAAATATTTTAAATATTTTTGTGGATATGGGCTTTAAACTCCTTCAGGAGACGGGGGAGATGGAGAGCAAGTGCCATTTTTTTCTGCCTGGATTTTGATGTCTTAGTAAATATCTGTACATGGATTAGATGGAATTATTTTTTCCTAGGCTGTTTTTCTCCTCCTGTAAACCACAGTCTTTGAGCAGCATCCTGGCCTGTTGGCATACTGCGATCAGTGGCAGGAATCTCATTGACCTCAGTAGAGCAGAATTTAATTTTACAAGAACTGTCCCATGGAAGAAATAATTCCCTGTTAGAGACTGCCACACTAAATTTCTTGCTGTTGTGTGTGCAGTATAGCTGTGTATTTGTGCACAAAGTGTATACAGTACAACCACATAGAGGCTGTACCAGTTAACAGTAGCAAAACGTTCAGCCAGCAGCAGCAGCTTAATTTCTTTCTTCCCCTTGTGGCCTTGTCCGTAAAGCCAGGTAAAATACATACCTTCTCTAATAATTAGAATGCAGCAGTATCACATAGGTTGTTAGCCTTTTAAGTGTTTAAGGGCGTATACTGGTGCCCAGTTCAGCAGGATTATTCATAAACATTTGCACGCTTGTGGTCCAGCCTCACCCTCATGAATATCTATTAGTTGTCCTCCCTTTGTGAGTGAATTTTATCCTGGCTCTTCACTTGTGTTGGGGTTGGGTTTTTTTGTTTGTTTTAATATAGTTCAGAAATTTTTAATCCCTTTCTTTTGTTCAGATTCAAATTGGAACATTGCATGTTGGATTAAAGGCAAGATGGACCTGTTAGTTTGTAGCCTGCGGTTTTTGAAGTTGTACTTGAGAGCCAACTTGAAGGTTAATCTTTCATATGCTGTGTAAGTACAGACTCTGTTAAATTTGTCACTGTTAGAAAATGCTTTCAGATGTCTAATGCTAAAACATCAACATTGGCCTCTCAAGCTCACAGCAGAGTCGTAGCATTAGCTTTGCAAGCAGATGATACGTTATGTACCTTTGTCTTACCTAAAAGTGATCTTGGACAATATGGAAAGTTTGTGTTTCTGTCTTTGAATGAGAAATAGTTGGAATGGAGAATCACCCTCCTCTGTCCTTTCCATGTTTCTTAAAATGCTTTAATGAAATCAGCGTTGACTTGCTAAAATATCTTTGCTGTTACAATTGCTTAATTTTAAAGCTGCGATCTTGATTCTGCCTTTTTATGCTTTTGACCATAATATTCTCTCTCTTGAAGTAATTATGTTACAACATTTAATACAACGCCAAATGCTACTCTCATCACATCGATGCCTCTGAGAGACACCCACCTCTGCAGTTGTCACTGTGGTAAACGTTCTCTGGAATGGTAATAGATGGTAACCGTCCTGACTTGTGGGGTGGGCAGGTCTCGTATACATGACCTGCCTGATTTGATCATAAAAAGATCTATTTGATTCCACTTATGAAACCACACTGTTTTTTCTGAATTACTGATAGGTTGGAAGTAATGGCATGAACACACAGACTCAATTTCCTTAGGAAACAGGATAAACATAAATAGTTGAATTAGCTGAATTTACAAGCGATGACTTCTACTTAAAAAGCCAGATTTCACTTGCCACAAACTATCCGTGTAGTCAGGGTAGAAGGCAAGTGTATTAACTGGTAATACATATGGTTGTTTAGTTGACATAATACTTGAAAGCTGAAATCAGATTTTGAGAGGGTTCCCATTTCCAGTGTTCCACATTACTTTGATTTCTGACATACCGTTACGTGTGTGTTTGTGGGAGAAGTAGATCTGACTTTGCCTCTGTTCCATTCAGTCTCAACTGCAATAGAAAAATCTTTGCCAGTAATCGTAGTGTAGTAATCTCTATATTGAATTTTTTTGGTATGCCTAACATCTGTGGAACAACAGATTTGAGTCCCAGCTGGGATGAAGAGGTTCTTTGTGTTAGAAAGGGAATTCAGTAAGCGTCATGCAATTTGTGAGAGCAGGCTCTATGGACTCACTAGAGTCCTTGTGGTGTTTCTGTATTTGATTACTTTTTGCTGCAAAGGAGAGATGCAGTGCAGTCCCTGATGATGGAGAATTTGTTTCGCTCCCCAGGTTTCATATTAATATTTTTCTTTTAGGGTCCCTATGTTCCGGGGGAGCAGCTAGCAAAGCATTTCAGATTTTGGTAAGATGACAGGTTTCCCTGTTGGCTTGCTCGTACCTTAACATTTTATTCACATGAGCCAAAATACCTTGAAAACATTCCAGTTTTAAAAATATGCATTCCTGGCATGTGTTACTCCCTGGGAGTCTGGAGATGAAGCCAGAATTCTCACATATAGGACAGGCAATGTACAAAAATAATGACCTAGAAGAATCTACAACAAAAAAGCTTGGGTCCTCAACAGCTTTTTTTTGTTTTCGGCATTAAAGAAGTATCTTCTTATTTTACACATCCCCAGTTTGCCTGCTTGTAAATGGCATCAAGTTACTTTGAACAGAAAATGTTTTGTTCTGTCCAAAACGGTGCTATGACTGTATTCTGTAAGAGGCTCAAGCAAGGGTAATGATAGGGCTTTTACCTTCCCTAGCAGCACATCTTTGGGAGGAGAAAGATTATTCTGAAACTTAATTAGACACATTAGGTTAATTGTCTACCAAAAGTGAATGATCTTTCCAGTTGTATGTATTCTAGAATGCTGTAAACCCTGATGGTTAATTACATTAACCGAAATCACTTAGCCTTAGGGGTCCTTTCATAGTGACACTGATGAATGCTCCCAGTTTAATTTTGAACACTGATTACAACTTGCCCTTTCAGCAGATGGTGATGTATAGGGTGTACTCATACTTCTGACCTATTTGAAGTACCTGCGAGGCCCTCCTTCCGTTCTGGGCCTAGGCTCCCAAGCTTTTAAGGATAAATCACGCAATTTGCCTCAAGACTGGTGGCTTAGTTGAGTGCATCAGTCACACATTGAGGCTTCTTCAGCTGGAGAACATTATAACCTTTCATGAGAGGCTTAGCTTCTCATGAGCTAGGCAGCCATCAGATGTTCTGCAGTTTAATGGGGCAGCTTGTTCAAATAAGTGTTGTCCTAGAGCCACTATATATCAGATACACTGAGATATAATTATTGAAAAATCCTTAGAGCCTCAGACAGCTTTGCTCCGTCAAGTCTTAATAAAGGTAGCACTTGCCCAGATGCAGTATAGAAATACTGAAAGCAGAGTTACAATGGTGGCCTTATTTCTGATACGTCTCAACATAGCTACCTAAATGTGATGTTGTACCTTTCCTGAAATTAGAGGAATTGTAGAAGTTAATGTATTTCTTCCTAAAACAATTTTGACCTTTTGTTTTTGGATAGGTGTTCCAATTGCAAGAAATTGATTGAAATTCAGTAAAGACATTCTGCAGTGTCTAAAGTCTAGAAGTTCACCACAGGGCCGCAGATTAATTTAGATAAGTAACAACACCTTCTTGAAGTATGGTTGAATTGTGCACCAAAATACAAAACATTTAGAAGGTGTTAACTTAAGGTGCTGACTAAAAGAACCATTTGTGCACAACTAAAAAGTGCAGTATTTGGAGTGGAAAAGAAAAGCAAGCCTTGGACATGTGCCCTTGTTGCAGCATTAATTCCTTCTGTGGTTCAGGGCATGCAGTATTTATGGGTTTTTTCCCCCTTCTTCTGCAGTGTCTTATGCTTTAGTCCCATGTTTCCAGCTTAAAGTCACGTTGCCTTTACGTATTGTCCCTCCTATCTCTGCCAGCCATTAAAATGTAAGTCCAGTTCACTAGTTTTCTGTTGAATCTCAGGCGTGGGCTCCGGTAATCCATTCACAGAAGTTCATATGCTTAGTACCTATCTGGTTTTTGCTTACCTCTCTGTGCCAAGACAAATCTCTCCAATTCCAGCAGCCAGCACTATAAAACTGAATAGGGACATAGTATATACTCACATATTTTATAAGCCCTCTGTCTTTCCTTCCCCCCGCCACAATTTGGATCTGGCTTAGATCTGATCACTGTTGCGTGATGTAAAGTGCTTGTTGAACCAGGGTTTATAGCTTCTCTGTGTGCTGCAAGTCTGACGGAAAACTGCAGTTTTTAACAGCCGGTTGCTTTGTTTTAAGCTTACCCAAAATTTCTCCTCTCATTCTACTGAATGAAGGCACTGACCTCTCCTGAACTTGTCAGGGCTTTATAAGCGTAAGCTCCTCTAAAGTCAGTATCTACAGTATAGGAACAATGGTTATTCTGTGACTGGATCCATCTGCAGCCGAACTGAAGATGACAGGCTGCTCATGCAATCCCAGGCTGCCACAGTTCTCCAAAATGCTTTGGCTTTCTGTTGTTTTGCTTGTAATCAGGTCTCATACATTTAGTCCAGGCTTGGCAATTCGGAGTAAGTTGATGTGGGGACCCGTCATAATCACGTCCTCCACTGATCTATTCTCTTATCTCAAACTGAGTTTTGTGAGATAGGCCCTATGTCTTGCCAGTCCGTGGAAGTGCAAACCTGGTTACCCTGTCTCTTAGTATCTGGATATCTTCCTCCAGGAATGGACCTGGCATCTGATAACACAGCTTGGTCTTTCCCCTTGCTTTGCCCAGGTTGCTTGCAGAGGTGGTGAGCTGTAAGAGAAGTCTGCAGCATGGAAGTGAGATACTGGTAATTCTCTGTCACAAGGGGTGGAAGACCTGCCTGACGTGGAGCCACAGGGTTTTCCTCCAGTTACGCTTGCGTTCCTACACACAGCATTTTACACAGTAAACAAATGAAACGGTCTGTGTGGTGGGAGCAGGGAGAAATAACAACCCATGCCTGTTCACTCCCAAATAAGCAGCCTTTGAAACACAGTACTGGCACAACACAACATGGGGAGGAGCTCTCTAGCATTTTTTCCCCTGTACACAGGTGGTCTTCTGGGTGCAAATAAGCTCAGTTTGATGGTTAAAAATTGAAATAATTATTAGGAATGACTAGGAGAAAGATGGGAGCTGTGTGTGTGGAGGTAACTGCTTTCCAGATAGATCAGGTTAAAGACAGGGTTTGATGAAAAGACTGCATTCTTATGGATTGATTGTGGGTTTTTTGAGACTAATAAAATTTGCGAGCAACAATAAAAGGCAGAGAAACTTAAAAGAAAATCCTGCGAAGTCTTTGAAAGGAAATTCAGGAGAAAGAAGTGGAGCCACAACTATAAAGACAAAAATATTCCAAGTAATTGAAAAGCTGTATGTCTGCCAGATACCGTCAGCATAAGGTTCCATAATTCTCGTCTCCTAAAGTCTATGAGTCCTGGTAAAAATTATTTTAAGAATGTCAGTGTTGACTGACAGTAGTACTAATAAATGTAGACTACATACGCATGTGAACCTGCATAGCTTATGGGGTCATAATTGCAGAGTACAGGTGCTATGAGGGCATAGTGTTTTTGAAAATCCTTGTGTTACCATCTTCAAAGGGTATCCTAAAAACAAGGTGGGTGCATGATGTGTGTGTGGTGATCAGTGAATGATGAGGGGAGTGGGGCCCTGATTCAAGGAGATCCATGTGTGTACATTGTGGGTTCCCTTGCAGTCCCAGTCAGCATGATTTGCATGCGCTCTTCCCCATAATTCATCAGCCCTTTGTTCGCTTCCTACCTCTCTTCAGTTTTTGACCTTTTCTTTTTTAAGTAGGGCAGATTATGGTAACGGGATCAGTGAATCATACCCATTTCCCCTGTGCTCTACAGTCAATTAAATGTGCTAGATACCAGATTGACTGAAAACGAAAAGGAGAAAATCTTGTCCTTTCTTCTCCTCCAGTGCAGAGTTCTCTGCCCTCCCTGAATTCAAGTGTTACAATGAGTCATACCAACTGTAAAACAATTAAAAAATTTTACAGAAAGTTTCTTATTCTATTAACTTCAATTTCTTTCTCTGAATTAGTAAAACAAAACCGTTACTATACAGAAATAGTTCCAAAATTACTTCAGAACAATTAGAAACATAAGCTTTTTTGTAAGGATGAAATGTCAAAAGCAGGAAAGAATCCAGGATGGTTTAACTGTCAGGATTTGCCTTGGCTTTGCTGCTGTGAGAAGCTTGGCCACAAAGTATTCACACTGTTAAATTCACTGCCTTAAGGAAACCTGTGTCACAGAGTAACGGCAGTACACCATAAACATGTATCTGTGTTTGAAAGAGCTCAGAGAATATCTGTGGAATAGAAACGAGAATGAAGAATACTTTGGGAACTGCTAGTTGCTCTCAGTATAGAGGCAGCTTTATGCCCACTTGTGCAGTATTTATTTCATAAATCGAGAATAGTTTGACTGAAGTCAGTGGAGATGGAAAACATGTATAAAAGAGTAGTCAGACACATGAGGATTGCTCTAAAAATGCCTGTGAAAAGCATCTGCATACCAATGTGTACATGGGAAATAGTATGGGTCTTCTTTGTGCTGCTTCTTGAAGTTGACCCAAGGAAAACTGTATATGTTTCAGAGATATAAACTAGATGGGATGGCCTCTAATTCAATATGAATGTGTATGTTCTTTTTGTGTCCTGTAAAACATTAGCTGTCATCAGGAGACATAAAACGTGACTGCTTGCATTGGTATACGCTACTTATTTTGTCGTTTATTTCATTTAGAATGTATTGAAATAATACTAGAAAATCTGATTAAGCTGTTTATGAAACTTATATTATGTCCGTGCAGCTATTAGCTGTTTAAAACTTCAAAAGTTTATCTTGGACCATAGCATTTTTGCTGCAAAATCCACAATTTTTGCAGCGGATTATGTAATTGAAAACTGTGTATGTTAAACTCTCTAGGAAGGAGTGTTAATAAAAAGAAAAAAAAAAAAAGGGAAAAAAAAGAAAGCTTGAAACTAAATCTGAACGTTCAGTCAAATTCAGCTTTACTCTGAAAAACGATAAAAACAAAATGCAGTAAGTTACTTACTAGATATTTACTGTGAGCCTGTCCAAGACAATAGTAGTAATGCATGTGAGTAATTTGCTTTCCTAGGAAACAGCAGACTATCTAACAGACAAACAAGCTGTGCATAAAAATAATTAAAGCCTTATCTTAAAATTAACTGTGTAATGTTAAGATTTTTGGAGAACACAGGTGTCTTAGGAATTAGACCGTAATCTCTATGGGGGTGGCAGAGAGCTGCCAGTTAGTACACTGTAAGGCAAACTAACTTTGTGTGCCGAAGAAGTTATCTAGTAATAGTTGCCATCAGGAATCAGAATCCAGTCTGACTAAACTACAGGTATCATCTAATATGGTAACATGTTTGTTTTAAAGTCAAACCTTAGGAATACTTTTCATGAAACCATCTTAACTACTTTACTTGGAAACCATTTGAAAAGGGAGAAGCGGCAAATTAAAAGCAATTGGTTACAATTACTGCCTTTTTTACTTTTTTTGTTGATTGGCTTGGTTTTTTGTTTGTTTGTTTTTTTGGTAAATAAACCTTATCCAGATGGAGAAACCTCGTCTATTGAGATAGAGTATAGAAAGCAATACTGGTCTGTTTCATTTTATGAACATTTTCATTTGTTTTTTCCCTTGTAGATCAGAGCTGTCACTGGGAGATGTATCTACGAGCACTCTAAAGGGGACTGTCATGGTTGCTCAGTGTGACTGTAGCGAGTATGACAAGTGTGAGTGCCGTGTGCCTTCTCTGAGACTCAACTACACTTACATCATGTGGCTGAAGATGATGATTGGTGTAACGCCTCTGTGGTCACCTTTGATGTCAGTCAAACCCATAGACATAGGTAAGTATGACCTATATTTTAAACCTTTTTTAATGGAGAACAGCAGCAGGTCGTCTCTTTTGGGGAAGGAGGGCACAGACACAACAGGAAAAGGCTCCACGGTGCTGTCTCCCTTTCTCAGGTTGGTGCTGTACACATTTCTTAGCTGCCTAATGCCTGTCTGGGCTCTAGTACAAAACCATACTGAGCAAAGGCCAGGCTGTCAACATACTTGAGCTTTCATTTCTAATCAGGACCTCTCTGTGCCTGAGTCTGGGGCAGTGGTGGAGCTTATCTGTCTGTGTTGCTGAAAAGTAAATTAAATTAAATTAAAAAGCGAGGGGAAAAAAAAAGCTGTTCCTAAAGTTACTTAGCAAACAAAACCACCTCTTTTCTCAAGCAGCTCTGTTGTCCTGATGCTTTCTTCTTTACACATACAATACTAGCATTTTCCAAGTTGGAAAACATTCCTCTGTATTTAATCAAGTTAAAACTATACCGACATGAATTTGATATGTGTTGCTATACAATATGCACAGTTATTGCAGATCTTGGCAAATTTCAAAAGGGCGGGGACTCGATGTCAGCTGTGAGGAAACAAAGAGAAGTTTTACAAACCTCTTCCTAACTGATGTGCTTGGCAAACAGAGTAAGTTAAAAGTCTCTGGGTGGGCTAGGTTTGAAGATGGGAAGTTGCATTTTTCATCATGCTGCTTTTAAATTATGCTACAGGAAAAAATTAAAAATTCAGAGTTGCATCTGCCAGTATTTAAAATGACATAATTAGTTTGTTCTGCTTAGTGAAGTATGTTTTAAAAATGCATAATATTAGTATATGTTCTGCCAAGATTTAGCTCAATTAAAAATTATTTTTAAAGTAAAACTGAATGCTTGTGTAATGTAGAGTTGTGCTGGCTTGTAGATTATAGTAATAGAACAGGCGGCATCAGTAGAACAGACATCATTATCTGTATTGTAAGATTCACAGAAGTCCGATGTAAAGGTTACTGACTTTTGTTTTAAAAGCTGTGCCTCCTCTCAAATCACTTTCTGCTGGTCTTCATTGAGTTAATATCTTTGAGATGGTATATAAGTAACAATAAAATAAGATCTTAGTGTAGTGAATTTATACTGAAAATAATAACAGGTTTTTGGTAAACTGAGTGGGATTCCAGTAATACCGCTTAAACAAGACTCCTTTAAGAGCTGAGAGATCAATGAAAGGCCATTTTGTATTTAATCTGGTATTGACAGAGGCAGACTCTTACTTGAGTGGACCCCACAGGAGCAGTAGGAGGTTCCAGGTAAGACTAAAGTGTTGTCTGATCATGTGGTTGAAATGATAGGAGGCAATTCTGCTTCTCCATGGCACTAGCTAAGCGTCATGGACGTGCATCTTCTTCTGAACTCTGCCAGCTCGATTACTGCTGCCAGCCCACCTCCACCTATATGGTGGTTACTATCATTTTCATTCTCCCTTTAGAGCCTTTCCCAGTCTCCTGCACTCATATTTTCCAGGTTAGCAAAACCATAGTGTAGACAGCATAAAGCCTTGAATGGAAGTAATGGTTATATCTGGGGCTGTGGACATGCAGTGCAGATGGTACTCGATGTGAACATGTGCCCACTGCCTAAGACCCTTGGAAATGCCTTCTCTTCAGCTTTTGCACGTGCTGTTTACTCTGCAGTGGTTTTTTAACAAGATATTACTCTTGCATGGGAGAAGCTCAGGGCTGTGAATGAGGACAAGGTCAACCAAAAGACTGTACTTACAGAAGTGATTTGAAAAGGTCTCTAACAGATAAAAGTAGGATCTAGGTTCCTTGCCTTTGTCTAAGGAAGAGTGAATGTAATCCTAATCATCATTCCAAACTGCCCATTCTCTTCCCTCTCCAGAGAGTTCCCTTTATCATTGTGGCAAGTTTCTGAAACCCTCCATTTTTACTTTGCCCTAGTGTAGCTCTGCTGGAAACCTTCTGTCATAGCCATAATCACTGTGGAAGGGATGGGAATATATAGAAATTCTTTGTGTACCATATGAGGACATTACCTCCTGTCTCTTAAGGAGCTGAGCAAATTGCTTTGCTCAGCACTCCCATCCCTCTCAGTCCTCTTTTCAGCAAAACAGGTAATTTAGTGCTTGGTGACTGGGAAGAATTATGGCCCAATGCAAGAAATTCATGTAGTTTTAAGGCAAACATTAGGTCAAACAGCATGTCCTGATAAGTAACTATATAACAGTGCCAGGGTGCACTTTTCCAGTGATATTACACGACGTTACTCTGTCATACGCTAGCTGTAGAGCAGCTCCTGAAACCTGAGTTTAAAGAAAAGGTGTGAAAGAGACTTCTGAATCAGTAAAAACCCATTACCGCCAGCAGTCACAGGCAATAAGGTTAGTGGTAAACTTGTCAATTAATTTGTCCGCAGTAAAGCCTGAACCTCCTTTGAACCTGCATCTGGAAATGACAGAGAAAGGTCAACTGAAGATCTGCTGGTCCAACCCTGTGCTGATGCCATACCCACTTCAGTATGAAGTGAAGATCTCTGCAAATTCAGGTCAAAACAGTTGGCAGGTGAGTCAGCCCTGCTCGCTTTCTTTTACAATGGAGCAGTGCAGGTCAGTGGGTCTCCTCCAGAGCCCGGGATTTCTGACCAACCTCCCTGTCATTGGGCAGTGGCTGTGGTGGGTTGAGCAGCATGGCTGGTCTGGTGGAGCTGGGCATTGCACACGGGTTTCTCCTGAGCTGGTGTGTCCAGTAGACCCCGGTAAATGTCAACAGTGTGGTAAAGTTGGCAAGCTGGACTTTACATCTGGTACGCTAGGAGAGCCTCTACACAATGATGAAAGATGCATCTCCTGATTGGTCTTACAAACAAACTCCCATCTCTCATTTTTGGATGAAATGCTAGATTCTGTGAAGTCTAAAGGCAAAGCTCTCTCCTTTCAGCAAACCCCGAATTCGATGATACATGCGTATGTTTTTTTAATAGTTTTTATTAGTGAGTTGCTTTTTCTGTTGCTACCATGCGACTGGCTCTGGGATAAAAAGCAGCTGTTAATTAGCAGTCCCTAATGAAATAACATGTTTTCCACAGAGGTATGCAACCCCTACCATATTCAAATTTACAGTACGTTTAAAGACGACAGCTTTTTTTTTTACCCAACTTGCTACCTCAAAACTACTCTCTAGACTGTTTTGGTTCCCTCTCTCTTTCTTTTTCCTGTGTCATTATACAAAATAATGGCTTCTGATAATCCAACAGATGGTTCAAGTTGCTTTAGAAACCTCACTGGCCATAGACAATACACTACTTGATTCTTCATACTTGGTTCAAGTGCGGTGCAGGAATCATCATGGTCCAGGGTTCTGGAGTGACTGGAGCACACCGTATAATCTCAACTTGGGAGGTAGGTCACGTGCAGTTGCATGCATGCATGCAGTAAGTAGTCTTTTGGAATAGGTTTGTTTTGTGGAATGAGTATTTGAGAGCATGTGTTATCCAGGGAGGTGCAGTATGGATGAGTTGGGCCGAAAAACCCTGTGGAAGTTCTTTCCACTTCTGCTTCTCTTTCTGCATGGCTTTGCCTGAGATTCTGCTCTTTCTTTTGCACAAGACTTGCATTAAAAAAGTCCTGGACTAATGCACGTGGACTGCACGGTCAGGTCCAGGACACCTCTGTGTCTGGCCCTGTTGCTTGCTCACCAAGCACCTGTTCAGACCCGGAAAAAGCTCTTTTTCAAAGAGTTTTTCCATTTCAGAAGGCAGTTGGCAGCATTTAACCTCAATACAAGATTTTTCTCCTAATGCTTTCCCTAACTTTTAGTTTAGGATGAGGCTTTGTAGCTGAACTAAAAGCGCAGAACACAGTTTCAGGTTTGTAGGTGTAACGTAATTCGTCTTAGTTTGTAATGCTGAGCCCTGTTCATGAACTACGTAATAGCCCCAGTCAGTCAGTTTCAGTGCATGTGGCTTTAGTGTTAAGCATGTAATATTATATACTGTAATCAACTTACTACCCAAATAGGGTGAGTTCCTGACACCTCACACGCAGTAAGAGCTTTCTTGGACTGCGTAAAGGGCTCTTGTGATTTAAAGAGGTCCCTTCTATCAACCTAGCTCCTGCTAAAATCATAGATCGTAATGACTCTTCACAGTCAGAGTATATAGGAAGGGAAAGAAATTTTGTTTCGCAAATCCTTGGTCAGTTATCAGGACTGCTGATTTGCTTTGCAGATTGAGCTTTTTTGGATCAGCCTAAAGATTTCAGGATTTTTTGCATTGTATTTTTCCATGCTCTGTTTATGATTAACTGGAAATGTTTTGGTCTGTGTTGTCACAGGTATCTTCTGAACTATTACATGACAATACTAGTGCTTTACCTAGGTGCTTACATGTACACGTGCTTAGTGAATGCTAAACAGTGCGATGTACGTGCTTAAATCAAGTACCAAGGAAATAACTAAACTTTGCAGAAGGAGCTCTCTTCCAAGAAAGCTGAAAATACCCAGACCCTTATGGCAGTCGCGCATGAAACACAGGATGCCTGATTATATGACTAGAGGCCTAACTGGCCCTTAGTCTTTTGGATTTATATCTATATATATAAAAATTAAAAAAGTGTGTGTGCATATATATGTAACTATATAGCTTTGAGAATTTTTTTGGGGGTAAATACATGTTTTCTCTCTCACATATGGATATACTGATATTTTCAGAAAGGGTTTATGAGCGTGTCAAGAAATACGGATGTAAAAGAGGTGCAGGAGATACTGTTTATTTTTTATTAATCCTGTTATGGGATATGTAATTGTATTAAACATACATCTCATCAGCAAAATAATCCCATTGTGACAAACCTGGTGGCAGCATAGAGGGATTAATTTCTTCACTGCGGGAAGCTCAAATTGGCATATTCTCCCACTGGCCAATGTTAGGATGAGCCAATGGAAGAACAGTGGAGGGTGCGGCACAGCTGGGAGCGGCAAAGCAGCTGCTACAGGAACACTGCCTTGCATTCGTGGAGGCACATTAACATCGCGAGAGTAAATGCTGAAATCAGGCAGTTACAGTTTCGTACAGTTTCATGACCGCTTTCATGTTCTGATTTATATTTAACATGAAAGTCTTTGACAATGGCAATATTGTAAGTCTGCTCTACTATCTGAGAAGGCCTGTATTCTGGAAAAATCCTAAAAATATGTGGTTCCTCAACCTGACATTTCAAGGATTTTCCTGCTGGCTTTGGGTTGATCTTTGGCAAACTGTTCCTTTTCAGCAGGTGTATAACACCTGTGGCTTCCCTGAGTACCGGACTGGTTGAGGCTGAGCTTATGCGTGTTTACATGCTTTGCAAATTCCGTGTCTTTGTGCCTAGATGAATTACCTACTGTATCACTGCTACCATTTGGTATTAACTATGCTGCTGAGATTGTAAAACAAGTTTTTGAGACATTAATCTCCTGCTGACTTCAGTAGGAGCAGGTGTAGTAACTACTGGAAAGCTTGATTTTTTTTTTTTAATTATTATTTTTTTTTTTTTCAATCCCCTCTCCTCCAGTTCTGATTAGCAATTCTCTCAAAATCTACGTCCAGTATTACAGTAATGCTTCAGCTAATGTAGGATTTCAACAGCCTTGCAGGGCTAAAGGAGTTAGATTGTTTTTTTTTTTTTTTCATCCCGGGGGGGGGGGG